>JBBMOI010000023.1:1217500-1345000 GCA_038088405.1 Porites divaricata | reverse complement strand
ACTTTCCAACACATAAAACACAGTTTTACCCTGATAATTTTATTAAAGCATGTCTTGTTTACCAGTTTCTCTATACTGAGTATTTCAAACAAAATCTAGATTTTAACCAAATTATTTATAGGCTGACAGATGTTAATAATAATTGCAAATCAAACTCGCCAATTATTGCTAATCATTTGATATTTAGTCTTGCTTTTCGAGAATTTTGGAAACATTACAAACTTGGTAGAGGATGTGTTTATGTTGCTAACACTCCATTTAAAGAATCTGAAGTACTTGGTTATTTAACTGGGATTGGTTACTGGTACTTTCATAGGGGAGTCATTGAGTGATTTGTAACTATTCCACCACTTTTCATAATTTGACAGAGTTTGACTTGAAATTTTTAGATAAACCAATTTGTACTTTTCATTTCCCATTTCTTCAAGTATTTTTTTGATAAGGTAAAAAATACTTATCATTCTTTTTCGACAAAATTGTTTGTTTAGTTTTTCCATGACATGGTTATCTATCAACATTAGTTTGTTGTACAAATCACACTTTTCTTCATCAGTGAGCTGTAATCTCTTTGAAACTTGATTAACCTTTTTCTCATAATGATACTTTCTCTGATAAATACTCTTCTTTCGAAAATGTAATCGATCATAGTCTTTCTGATGATAATACCCCAAAACATGACCATTTAAAGTTCCACATGATTCACAAATTTTATAACCTGAATAAATAGAAAAACAATCACTTCTTTTACAATTTTTACAGCCTGCTATAGTAATATCTTGCTGATTCGAATAATTATGAAGGATGTCCAAATATTTTTTTATTTCTTCTTTTGTGTATTGCATTTATCATTTATATTTTATTATCTTAAAGCCAGAGTATGTATTTTGTCCTTTGTCAATATGCGCTTGTCATCTTCATTACTCAAAGCTACCTTATTTACTTCCTTTGAATAAATATCGTGATTTTCACTTCTTATAATATTCATCGTTCTCATTTGTTTTTCACCAGAAATTAAACACTGGTCATAATCTTCATATGATAAATCTTTTTTCACATTATTTTTCTTTATTCCTTTACACTTTTTAATAGCATTCTCACCCTCTACCTTAAAACTATAAAGTTTTGGGCGAAGACCAACAAAATGAGTAATTTGACAACCAGCTACTTCATCCTTAAACATTCCAATAACTTTTTTATTGACTCCTGTCAGTATTCCAGATTCATGGTCTGGGGGGTAATCTGAAGTATCAAACTTGGTTTTTATATCTTTTGATATGTCTTTGTAAAAATCATCCGTAGTAATTTCATACATAAGTGAATCGGTATCAGTAAATAACAACTCGGCGCGGTTATGACTGTATTTCTTTTGTATGTAATTATAATGAAAATCAAACATTAATGTTTTTGACAAATCAAGTATTGCTTGACCGACATACACTGGTTTGTTAAAAAACACTTCAGTTTTTTTCATATGAACAGCAATAAGATTGCGATCAAATATTGTTGCTCTGTCAAAGTTTGGACGACTTGTTAATTTTACAGCTTTGGCACGATCATCAACAAGTGTTATATTCTATCTTTTCCTTATGTTTTCTATGGTTTTCCCAAATACAGAATTATTCATCAGTTTGAAAAAGTCTTTTTCAAAACTGTTAGCTGCTGTTTTTCGGAGTTCAGTATTCTTTCTGATGTATGGCTCCATCCAAGGACTCTGATTAAAAGATATCCCTCGGTGAACAGCAGTTATTTTTAATCCCATCTCAAGACATTGTCTTAAATTCCGATAATGTATTACATAGTTTTTATGTGGTATAAAATGACTGATAAGTTTTTCCACACCATTAACTTTTAACTTTTCTGGAGCAAGAGGATAATCATTATGTGATTCCCACAATTCTTTGGGATATTCAAGGTCTACTTCAAAGATGTAGCCTTTTTTCTTGATTGGATTTGTCATACTATCATTTGCTTTCTCAAGAATATCCAATACTTTATCTTTTGTAAGGTTTTTCATCCACTTGAATCCATGTGTTGGAAGTGATTGTGACATTGCCCATCCATAAAGATTATTAGCATCGAGATATTGTATGAATGTTGATGGTTTATCAGGATCAAAATCTTTCATGTATTTGTTATTAGCTTCTGCACGCCTCTTTGATATGTGAGTAATTCCTCCTCGTATACCTTTTTCAAACATCATTAACATATCATAATCATGCAACAATTCAAGCTCTTGACCTGTTTCTTTGAGACATGCGTCCCAAGCCAGACCAGGAGATGTGAAGTAATGTGCTGGATCCAAATTGTAATGTTTCAAACAAGTTGACCGGAAATTCTCAAATACATCTGCCAGCAGCAAGACATCAGACTTCAAGTAAAGATCATGATAATCTTTGATTGTTTGGCATTTGAATGTATTCCAAACTTTGATTGCATGTTGATAATCATCATCTGTTATATTTTCATCATTTAGTTTGGAATAGAATTCTTCCTTGGGTGGTAATTGTGTTTCAGCGAGTTTTTCGATTGATGAAACATAATCATAAGGATAAACTCCTTTTCGAGTCAGGAGATCAATATTTTCTTTAAATATTTCTTTTGTGTTATGAAAATCATCTGGTTGCAAGTTTCCAACAAGATTAGCCAGACTCGTTTGAAGAAACTTAAATGAATCAATAAATCTTATTTCAACTGAATACAATGAAACAGTCTCTCCAGTTCGTTTGGATTTATACTCATCAACTTTTATCTTTTTGGAAAACGAAATATACTTTTCTTCAGTAGAAGGAATACAGTTCAATTCACCTGGAATACTGGATAGTTGTTTTATAAACAAATGAGCATCATAACCTTGAAGATTGTGAAACACTACGGGAAGAATCATTGGTTTGCGACACTGTAGATTACAACTGTTATGAGCTGCTCCACGATATTGGCCGCTGAAATGACAATGGTCTCTGACTTTATCCCCCTGCTCAAATGGTTTCTGACAAATATGGCAAACTGTTTCTTTCTCAAAGGATATTTGTTCTTGTTTTGTTAATTTAAGAGGTTTTGGTCGTCGATAAAAATCATTATATAATTTATGTGTTACTTTTGCAAGTTTGGAAACAAATATTTCAGGAACAGACGGGGACGTCCCATTTTTGGTTTTTGTATAACTAATTGGTTCAAAAGTATTCGGAACTATCCCTTTAATGTAAAAACAAAATCCTGACGGTTCATGTTTTTGGTAATTATAAGTATATGAATCCGCTGGATTGGGACAGCAAGTATTCATTGGTTTAGTAAAACATTCAAAATCTGCATAAACTACAAAAGGAATTGGAAGCTGTTTATGATAATTTTTGAAATGTAACATTGTGTTTCTCGGGGGCATTTTCACAGCAACTGTTTCATTGGCAGAACAATATTGGATATGTTTTTGAAATAATTCTTCTTTCGAGAAATGAGTAAAACATTTCTTGCAAATGTGTATTTGTCCATTTGTTCGTGAAGTTATTTGAGACCTAAACAAACGAGGAAAATGTTTAATGAGAGAATAATGACTACGACCATCTTCCTCATAAAGAAATAAATCAATTGTTTCTTGTGGATTTCGCTTTGCCATTCTGAGTGGGTAAAACTTATTAATCTCGTTAACCGAAAAAACATTTATTCCTGGGATAGATGGATTAAGTGCTTCAAATTTTGTGATATCTTTTACTTTCATCGGAAATTTAATTCCTTTGGTATTCAAAGTAGATTCTTTTTCTTTCAAATCTGATAATCGATCATCATTTTTGGGTTTTGGATTGAGATATCTCAGCACACATCAAAGAAAACATTTATCATCAGTGTTTCGTATGTTTATTATCGCTTTTTTTCGCATTATCCAATCTGGAAGAGGAATATAAGAAGATCCTCTCATCGGATTAAAATCAACAGTGTGAATCTCTAAATTAACTACTTCTTTAAAATACCACCCACTACCGTTATTCTGGTAAATAATGATCTTATCAAGGATGACGCGAATAACTTGAACAAGCATTTTTTTTACATCAGTTGATTCAAGATTAATATGAGTATCTGAATGAAAATATGCTTTATCCTGAACAGTGATAGGATATCCTTTATCACCCCTTTCCTTTTTTTCCATTAAACAAACTAAAACAAATTTGACTTTTATATTTCGATGATTTCGTAAAAAGTTTTTTAAATAGCTGGATTTAGATTTGAAAAACTCAAAAGGAAAAATACCTGGTTCTCCCTGAACAATGTATTTGTTTGCAAATCCATCCAGAGCTGATTTTTCTCTGGTAATTCCTTGTTCATGTTTTTTGATAGCTCTTTCCAAAGCTTTGCGCAGATAAGACGGTGTATCGGGTGGAATTGATTTATTCTTGATACACTCTTGAAAATACTCATCAAATGTTTTTGTTTTGGGTTTTGGTTTTGATTTTTTCTTATTTTTAAGTGGTCGTTTAGAAATAACATTTATTTTTTTAATTAAACTTTCCTTTTTCTTTATCCTCTCTATTAACTTTTGTTTTTCCTTATATTGTTTATATTTATCTTTGAGTTCTTGAGTCCTGAGTTTATCCATTTTTTTTAACTCCTCAATTGAAAGGTTTTTCAAGTCAGCGCTCATCTTGTTATATAATTATTTTAATCTTTAAGCCTTAAATTCATTTTTATTTTTCTGTCTCGAAATACAAAATCACCCAGAACTCATTTATTATTAATCGCCCACAACTTGCATATTAAACACCCCACACTGAGACTGCGTATTAACGGAGGACAGAAATTACTAACTACACGTTTGATTATTTCACATGGGCACTAATTTACATACAATCACTGTTCACGTGGAGAACAATAGATTGCATACCAGAGTTCCCTAACAACCGGCGAACCTGAAAATAGATTTCGTGTTTACCTCTGGCGCTTGAAATTGTTAGGGAAGTTAGGAATGCATTGACGTCATAGGGTTTCAAAATAATTTTATTTTGAAATGTTAAAAATTTCTTCATAAAAAAAAGCCCATGATTTTTGAAACCATGGGCTAATTATATAAATATGGCAAAGATTAATCTTAACAAATAAAAAACTAATCGAAAATATTTATCTAAAAATCACTTGGACCAATTCCTAGATCCCACAACCTTTTCGAAAGATAAATAAACATATTTTCAAAATAATTTTCTCTACTTCCACTACTTTCTAAATATTTTCCATTATTTTGAAAATATTCTTCTCTTTTTTCAAGTATATCTTCTGCTTCATACAAAAAGTCTATTATTCCAAGAAATTGTTGATTAAAAGCTGCATCGCCTTTTTCTATAATTTTAACTTCTTCCTTAATTCTATTAATCCTTTCTTCAACTCTATCAAGTATAGCATCAAATTCATCATCATCATCTCTTATTGGAGAAGATCTTATTCTTCGCCAAATCCTACCAGAAGGGGCAGGAGAATAAAGAAATCTAAGATTTCTATCAATACTTTGAATAGTTGTAAACACATGTCTTGAAGGAAATACTAAATTATTAATTTCATATTTATCCTCACTAACATTAGTTTTCTTTGCTGACTTAAACCCCATTTTTATTATATTCTTTTAATCTTTAAGTCTTAATTCAAATTTATTTTTTCTGACTCAAGGATGAGGTTGTCTCTTTTCACATTCTCCCGCCCACTATAGCTAATAGTATGGATGAGTGATAATACTTTGTTATTTCCCATATCTCCCCCCACTTTACAGCTCGCTCCCCCTTCGGGGTCGCTCACAGTGTAGATGAGGGAATACGGGGGAATAATACTTGGTACAGGAATTCTGTCTCAACCTTTCCCATCCACAGTAGTTATAGGAGGATGATTTGAATCTCACTCACTCCATGCTTTTTTCCGTCATTTTCCGCGAGAGACCCCACAGGGGGATCGAGCTATTAAGTTGTCAAATTTCCCCAGATAATGACTTGGAATAATTGGGGTAATATTGTAAAGATTTCAAGTCGTAAACATCGTAAAAGTCAGATAAGTTACACGTTTGACCTCGGGAATGACGTGAAATAATCAGGATTTACGAATTTAGGAATTTTTGAAAAAGAGTACAAAAATTCCCCTGATTAATTTCCGTCATTTTTTGGGGGGTTAAAATGACGGAATAAGCAGGAAAATGACGGAAAAAAGTATGGAGTGAGTGAGATTCAAAGCATCCTCCTATAACTACTTTGCTCTTCATTGCGCTGAAGAGGGGTCAAACGTTACAAAGACTACAACCGAATAACATCCTGTTTACGGCTGACAAACTAAAGACGCCATTCTAAATAAATTTGAATTATATTAAATCGACTTCGAAGACAAACTTGTTTCAGTTTTCGCAGTTGATAACTTACCTTTTTTCGAATACAGGAACACCATTATAAGCTCACTCATTCCCTCCATATGCATCATAAAGAGCTAACCCAAAGCCCACTGAATAATATTTTTTGGCCAATTTAACAGCTGAAATAGTTCTAAGCAACAAACTGACGAGTGTCACTATATTGTAAGTCGAGGCTCAGTTGTTCCAAGATTGATTAGTGCTAACCCGAGATTAAATTTTAATCCCGCTTTCTTTTTCTTTTGTTCAAAGCGAGAAGTAAAATGGCCTGTGGTTTGATTTTGTACCATAGTTAAATGACTTCTGCAATGCTGGTTAAGGACGGAATAAGACAAAGAAAAGTTAGGGTAGATGATTTTGAGATTGCTTCCCCCCCTCCACCATCGCCATCACCACCAGCCATAATAATAATAATAATACTTATATAGCGCCGATATCAATATTGCTATTTTCATCAGCGCTTAAAACTGAAAATATTTAAAATAAAAATAAAATAAAATAAAAATAATGATAAGTGCATAAAGTATACATGCCAAAAAGTGCATGAACCAACCAAAAAGAGTAAAACAATTATGTCAACACTAAAACTATAAAAATTACCTAGACTACTTAAATCGTAAAAAACTGCATAAAACCTACTAAAGGCGAGATTAAAAAGCACATAAAATCACAAAAAAGCTTTCTGAAATAAAAATGTCTTGAGTGTCTTTTTAAAAGATGCTACTGAGCGGCTACTCCTAATTAAATAGGGCAATGAATTCCATAGTTGAGGAGCAGCAGCAGCAAAAGATCGATCTCCCAACGTTGTTAAAGTCTTGAATTTCACAGGATTTAGTTGCAGTCCATCACAATCAGAGCGTAACTTGTATCTACATGCTTCTTTAAGACTAATAAGTTCCTGAAGATAAAAAGGCGCTAAGCCATTGATAGCCTTATACGTTAACAATAATATCTTAAAGTCGATTCGGAATTTAACTGGCAGCCAGTGCAGATTATACAGCAACGGTCTTACATGGCAGTATTTAGATTCCAGGAAAATTAACCTAGCGGCAGCATTTTGGACCCTCTGTAGCTTATTAAGCTGGTAAGCTGGCAGGCCATAGAGCAAGCTGTTACAATAGTCGACACGACTTGAGACAAATGCGTGAATGAGCGTCTCAGTGGACCGACTAGAAAGATATTTCCTAATTCTTCTTATATTATACAGGTAATAAAAAGCATTGGAACAAGTATTATTTACATGAGAATTCATTGAGAGAGTCGAGTCTAACCATGTCCCCAAGTTCATTACCAACGTCAGTGCTGTTAGCGGAATTTCTGTAGTTGAAGGCAAAATATCACAGTTTGATGTTAATTAAAATCTTCCTGCTCTGATCCACGTTTCAGAATCATTCGAAATTTTACTTCAGTCCATTTTCTTTGTTTTCCAATCAGCAAAAAGTGGCCTGATACATATTCGTAAATAAGGGCCATGCATAAAGACGGGCACTAGGAAAACAAGCGCCATTAAAAGATATTTTGAGGACATAAGTACGTAATAAACAGCTGGTTATATATAATTGAAGTGTGATGCAAAGCTACAAATAATCGTGGTTTCGTATCCGGTTTGGTCGTAATAACATGTTTTGCTAAGTTCCTCTTAAGAAACTATTAATAAGCATAGTTATCAGTTTTGTTTAACGTTTTGTATTTTATTCTTGGGTTGTTTGCCAAAGATAAAAGACAAAAATATCTGCAACTGCATTACAGCAGCAGACAAGATTTTTTGTGTATCACCGGCAAACTCAAGAGCGCATGACTATGTTATAACAGTGCAGGCCAGTTTTCAGTTTTGTTTTGGAAGATATACAGTTGACTCTCAAAGCAGATAGCTTTGACAGGTTCGGGTCGTTTCACGACAACTGAATCTCCGTATTATAGTTTATGCGATATTTCGGAAACAATATTTGGTTTGCTTCCTTTATCAATTTCTATTAATCGTCGGTCACTGGTGCAAAAATGTCAATTAAATTTATGCGTATTGCCATAGACTCTTCCGGCCTTGAATGGTTTCAGTCAGAGGCCGTGTTTTCACGAGCGGTTTTTCAGGTCGCTTAGCGAGTGACAACCGGAAATCTCGTGAAAACAGTTGCTCTTCCTACTCGCTTAAAGTTAAGCGAGTCGGCAAACTTCAATGCAATTCTCATTAAATTTAAGCCACCAAACCGGGTAGCTTAAGCGAGTCGGCGAGTAATTTCCACCAATGGGAAGCAACTTGCGGTCATTCAGCTGACAAGGCCCTCAAATCGGAAATACCGTACACGCGTTCCATTTCTGTTCCTCCTCAATTGCTCTTCTTGTTTCGGCTTCTCCTTTTGGAAACTTTATATAACCTTTAGCGGTCGTCAGAAGTGCTGAGCAAAATTCATCTTTTAATTTGAGCGCAGTGCATCGTCGAACTCCGAAAACAAGTCCCGTAGTTCGGTGTGAGTTTCCTGTTGCAAGCCGCCACAAAGCAACTGCTACTCGCTTCTCCACCGGAATGGCACCTCTCAAATTGAGGCCTTTCCAGAACCCACGCAACATTCCTTCTGCGGCATATTTTTCTCCGAGGATGATAAAAGTAAGCTTCCATTACTCTTCTCCTGCCTCTTAGTGCAAGCAATCTCAGCCTTTGCTGAAATCTGTTCCTTCGTCGAAAGAAAACTAAGCGCATATAAACCGTGATTAAAAGAAGACTGAGAAGAAGGACGAACAAGCGAGCTTCGTTTGGATCTCCCGCCATATTATTCAAAATGATTCATTCGCGCGCGTGGTCTACTCAAATTACTGTAAGATGAAACTAAATCTTACTCGTGAAAACACCTAAAATTTTTAAGTCGCTTAACGGAGTCTATAAACAAAACACCTTCAGGAATGTTAAGCGAGACAAGCGCTGTCGTGAAAACACAACCATAGTTAAACTCGCTAATATAAAGTGCTTACACAACCCGGCATTTGAATAGCAAATAACTGATCTGAATGTAAACATCTTTGTCTAAAAAAAGTCAATAAAACACTGAAACAAGATTATTTCTTATTGTTGTTGCTCTCAATCGATTATACCTTTCAGTAAAATTAATTATTTTAAAAAGGAATTTTTCTAATAGATCACGAGGCAACAATAAGATTTTGCATAATTGCACTCATAACTTTTTTATTAGCAGCTTTTCTATTATAATTCTTTCATCAACTACTGGAAGAAATTGCCAAAGTTTTTATCGAGGAAAGAGCTGACCTCTTTCAAAAAAAAAGTTTCGATTCAGTCTTGCAACAAGGGGCGTGCCGGGGATGAAATCGTTTTGGGCAACCTTTAAGGTTCTATAATTATGAAAAGGGAAAGCACCTCACAATGAAATCTTGGCTATTTAGGATCTCTGTACCTTCAAAATTCTTCACCAACTTCAAAGCTTCCAAGCATTGTCTTGTAACAGTCACGAAACGACATCGAAGAGAAACATGGATAAAACACTTGCAAAATACTTCATTGTGGTGGTAAGTCATGCCAGATAATGTTTTTGTTTTAGTCAGATCCAACACGATGACAAAACCAATGCCAAAACTGAAAAAAAAAGGGGGAAAAGGGGGGGGGGAAATGATCATAAACTCCTTTGCACGACGACGGTGACTCGTTAGCCATGTAAGTTTTTTTAGTCCCTAAAAGTTTTAAATATTAACATAGTTTATTCTTACATTTGCCCTGAATATTGTATATGTGGTTTTGTATCAACCATAAAAACAAGGAGCTAGCCAGGACGATGTACTGCAAGACCACCATGTTTCTGTTGCTAATAATTTCTCCGTTTTGGCATGGAAAGGGCTTAAACCATACTATAAAATTGATAAAGTTTGTTTTCTGTATTTAAGCCAAAAATATAGCTTATAAGTCTTCCTTGTTGAAAACAATTGATCAGTTTTAGGTCAGTATCCTTTGGAAAGAGATGTACGCATTGACCTTATTCTTAACTGACCTTTTAACTTATCTTTGTGTGTTATGTTGTAATAAGTTTCTACATGAACTGAAAAATTTCTAAAGAGACTGTTGAACAGAGTCTCAAGAAACCGTTAGATGCAACAATAAGAGTGGACAACGGTTAACCAAGAACTGAGAACATCTATTAGAAATCTTTTATTGAATCGATTGCCAAAAACTGTCATCTTTATACATAATGACTGAATTCAGATATTGTTGCACCCAGTGGAATAATCTGAGTGAAAAACGTCCATTGGTTGAAGAGAAGAATATATCTTTTTTTTTAATTATCTTTGATTTTGTTTCTTTTCGCTTGCGTTGAAGCAGGACTTGTCACTCGAGGCCGGAGAACTCGATAAACTGTTTATATCGAGAATTTAGATTGACTACGAAACAGTATACGTTTCGTATTACGTCAAAAAATAAGCAAATAACATCCAGCCCTTTCTGAGATTCAAAATTTCATTAGTTGAGTCTCAGTAGGCTGTAGTAAACTACACATTAGTTCCATTTTTTACAAGTACAATTTTGATATCGTGATTAATGACGATCCACATTAGTTCCGTTTTTTACAAGTACAATTTTACGATCCAGCTCTACCGCTTTGTTTTAACTGGAGCACAATAGAGTAACTGTGGAAAGTCGAACGAAGAAATCATATCTTTACTACACTTTCATCAAGATAAGGCTTAAAATGGACACGTTACCTGTTTCGGAATTATACTTTTGAAATTTGAAGAGAAAAGAGAACTCGTACATGTAATTGTTTTTAGTTTATGTTTGTTGACTAATTGATCAGCCACCCTTCTGAAGTCTTAGCATGGTCGGCGGCATGGTTCAGTTTCTATGCCAGACAGGTAAGATTTTTAAACAACGATCCACAACTGAATTATAGCGACACCATGTATATACGTAATGAAGTACTCCTTGTGAAACACTTACGAAAATTCGTCGATGGTCGGTCTAGAATCATGAGATTCAACAAATAGTCCTCAAGTTTCGAAGACAAAAGACAAACCTCGGAAGAAAATAATGCCTACTACACTCACTTCCTGCCTGGGAATCATTATTTTAGGCGTTGACTGTGTGTTTCTAAAAACCTGCTAACTCATGCCAATAATCAATAACCCTCAAGAAGAGGATCCTACTGGGCAATTTAAGAAATACTCATGACCGCCTCAGGTGTTCCCCGTGACGTCACGGCGGCCATATTGGTGTCTTAAACCAAGCCTGTGCAAGTTGAACTCATTCCTTAAGTAAACCCTTTTTTGTTCCAATAAATTTGCATAGAAGCAGATCGAGTGCGTGAAAACGCTCTATATTTAGTGGCATGCTTCATAATATTTGTCAATGGTTTAGGCATCAACTATAATAGGACTATTCAAGCCCCAACTATAATTAACAAACTATATAGCTAAGTTTTGAGTAAAACAAAACTGAATGCAGGGCTACATCCCGTTCAGTCCGGGGGGAGCCCACTCAACTATTTTTACAGCCATATTAAAATGCATTTGTCCCTTGTAAACCTTTTTAGAGAGCGAAATGACTGATTTCCTTACCCTTTCATATACTTGAAGCCTGCATGAAAAAGATCATGATACCCCACTCGGGCGGGGCCTCCTCGAAAGACCCCAAAGTCTACTTGTTATTTTTACTGATCAGGTCTTATTAGATCCAACGTTCTGCAGTATATTCGTTTGCGGTCTTTTGCACTCCTTTGTGGCTAATGTTTGTACTTTGATCGATTTTCAACGCGAATTTCTTCTAATGCAAATATTTTGGTCCGATTAGCACATACTTCCGGAGTCGGCTCGTAGTGCTGCTGACAAGATGTTGCTCTAGCAATATAAAGTGGCTACACTAGACTACAGCTGCATAGTTCCAAATTTTCCTCAGGGATATAATTAAGTGGCAACCTCGTTCCCACGGTCCCCTCTTCTATTTGACTATGAGATGATCCTGGAAAAACGAGTAAGCGTGAATATCTCCACCTTGCATGGAAAGTGCTGGCCGAACGTTTCAATAAGAGTGGACAGCGGTTAACCAAGAACTGAGAGTATTTATTAAATACATTTTATTGAATCGAACAATGACCTTCTCAATGCGTTGTGAAGAGTTCGGTCGTAGCTAAGATTATAAGGTTTAAACGTGTCCGAACGAGCGCGTATATATCTTTTGACGTAAGGCTTTATGGTCACGCTATGGAATCATGGTGTACCAGCAGACTGCGGAGTTGTGCTGTCTTCTTTATCTCACTTTGCTTGAAGGTAGGACTTATAAATGATGCATGGGAATCATTTATTTTAGGCGTTGGCTGTGTGTTTATGACTAGGCCTTTCTCTCACAAATTCATGGTTAAGTTCTTATCAGAGTTTAATAAAATAACAGACAAAATAATGGCAAGTGCCATGACCTAGCCTAAAAGAACAATAGAATTCCTTTAAGGCATACAATAGTTCAAACAATTGGATTATAATTTTTAATAGTCTTAAGCCCTTAACCACACAGTTGAAGATAAAACCAATAAGTCGACAATAAATGTATTTATTGCCTCCTTCTTAGGTTGGATTGATCCTGCAGTTCCAATTGCCTGGAAGTAATAGTCTATCTTGCAAACCAGTGAACACTGGCGGAGTTTACACCATCAAGTCTTATAAAACGAACAAATATCTCAAAGTTGAATGGAAGAATAACCCAACCAAGTTGTCATTTACAGGAAATCAAAGCGACTGTGGCATTTGTAAGTTATCAAACCAAATATATTAATATTGTTTCCTCCAAAGAAAGCTGGGTTCTTTCGCTAGAGAGGATAGAAAAACTGTGGCGTACAAATACAAGACCAACGTATAACCAACTATATTGAGGATGAAAGACAATCTTAAGCAGGTCATAGGGGTGAGAGAATCAATGCATAGCTAATCCAGAAATCAGTATTTTTAGGGTTGGCAAGGATACTTTAAGGATACAAAATATAATGTTCTTTGGTTGTAGTTCTGCAAAACAACAATGTAACATTTACAATCATCATCATCATCATTATTATAATTATTATTATTATTTTATCATTGTCTTGATCGTAGCAGGAGATTTGAAAACGTTACTGCTAAAATAGACCTTTTTAGTCAAGAGGTTTTCCATTCTTGCCTTTATAAATGGCTGCATTTTTGTATCGTTTTGTTTCAGATTTTCTTCCTCAGATCAATCGGAGTACATACGAATACTCATTTTCACTTGATAACAAGACAAACTATTATCTAGCTATAGAGCACGGCAAGATGGTTGTGAAGGTAGGCGTACCTCTTAAGGAAGAAAAAAATTACGAGCGTTGAGTGATAGAGTTTTTGCGTCTACAATTCTACTAATTTATAAGGTTTATTCAGTTAATCGTGAGTTCAAACCCATCTGAAACTCAGAAAATGCTTTCTGGGTTCTTCTCTCCACACGTCATTCTATTTATTATATGGATAATGAATTACTCAAACTTGTTTTTCAGAATAACGTGAAATACATTACACTACCCATAATCGCTTGTTTTTTATCGACTAAACTTTTTCATTATATCGTAAACACCAATACTTGAGCTTTCACTCGTGAAGCCTGTTATCAGTTCCCACGATGAGCAAGAATGGCCGCACAGTTGGGCAGTGGGCGGCCTTCTGGTGACATCACATCCATGTTTCAACTTCTCTCCTTTGAAGTTTCTGTGTAGCTTTGACTAGCTTTAAAAAACGGAGCATTGATAGAGAGAGTGGATGAAATGAGCGCAACGTTTGTCGTCAAGTTTATCAGTTAATTTATTATTACTGTCACGATTAATTGACGTAAAATGGTTGCTTTAATTAGCTTTTACCTTCTTCACAAGAAGAAAGATTACCGTTGCGGCCGCTTGAAGATATGAAATTTCACTTAATCTAGTGATGAGAAAAATATTTCACGAGTGAGCGACCTTGTAAGTTATCTATGCATGTTATCATCTATTTGCAGAAGATGGATCCGTCTGGAGGTCAGCTTGGGAATGAATATCGTTTCCAATTGAGGAGAATCAGCTTGAGTTACAGCCTGGGAGGTAACAAAGATGTCTCAGAGGGCTATCGTGTCGTTGTTTCCAAGTCAACTAACAATTCTAAGTATAACGCTATCACAAGTAACAGGTTCGGGAAAATTTCTTTGGGAAATTGGAAGGACTGTAGAGCATGGTTTAATATATTGGAATATAAGCAGCAAAAATGATGAGCAAGAGATCTCAGTTCAATCAGTTCAAGAGATCTCAGTTCAATTGACCGACTTCCCAAAAAATTAACATAAGTTTTAAAACTGCTTGTTTTTTCTGTGACAAACAATTGAGAAAAAAAAACCTATCTTTTTCATTCCCAAGTTGCAATCCTTTTTCCTAGCTTCGATTGTGGTCAGAAAAGAAAGACGTAAATTGCACCACCTCAAAGTGATCATTTTACTGCAGTAGGAGCCTCGCTTGATTTTTTTTTTTTTTAATTGTCGTGACAATGACCCCCCTCGAGTTCTTTTTTCTATCTGACCACTAATTATCGGCTTCCGCCACTGGCTCGTTAAAAAAAAGCAACATTCAGTAAGATAGCTTTTCTTAGCACCCTGAACCGTTTAGATCAATATTTCTGTGAAGTATATAATTATATTATATTCGGAGAGTACGGTCAATCAAACGAACCTGTAAAGATTTTAAGTTATTCAAAAGGTGAAACTACGGACCAAACTGCAAGTTTGGGCAAAGTCAGTTTCTTTGTATTTATGATGTAATAATATAGAAACAAATAGTATTTAAAAAAATACCATAAGTAAAGTATTTTAACAAAAAATACCCTTAATTTATAAACAAGACAATTTTGTAAGAAGTTGCAGATGTAGCGAGATTAAAAAATTAAACGATTCAAGGGCTTTGTTAGTATTTCAACCAATCAGTTAAACGTAACTGATTTACAGCCAAGGGACTTCATAAATTCCTGAAAAGTCCGGGTGTCATGATGAATGAAACACATAGAATGCTAATACGCCTTATGAATATTTTTGACAAATACCAGTGAACATGAAAGTTTCTATAAAAAATTTGTAAAATCCAAATTTGCAAATCGATTAAGAACCCTGCCACTTATTTGAATATGAATAGCAGCTATTGTTATATACCTCGTTCTTCAAAGCACACCGACACATGTACATAATAGTGGCAGGGTATTGTACAGTCACTCGGAAGAAAGATTTCAATCGAAACCAAAAAATGCACCCCCTAATACAAATAAAAAACCATTGCGAGTGTCATAACGAGAAAACACCAAAAGTACTGAATCCATTTCAAGCTACACTGAACTGGCATAGTTTTAAAATACAAAGTAGGGAATAAGTTACAAACAGTTCTTACCAGTTGACAATCCTGTGAAAAAAAAATTATCAGTGCTCATTAGTCGTGTTGCAGATTTGGTGACCATCGTCTCGAGCAATTTCATTCGCTTTGTTGGGTTATCAACCAGGGGCACCCAACGGCAATTTTCGGAAAATATCTGTTCGGAAGACGATTTGAGACCTAGAATTTTCGGAACATTTGTTGTAAAATTTCTTGCTTGCCTGCCGCTCCTAGGATTTTCGAACATCTAAAAAATGGTACTAATTACCCATTTTTAACGGATTTTTACCCTAAATAGGTCACCTAGAATTTTCGGGAGCCTTTTTCTCGCTGAAATTTTCGAAAAGGTAAGTTTTGATCCCTATAATTTTCGTATCACTAGACTTTCAGCTAGGAAATCCGAACAGATGAAAAGTTTTTAGGGGAAAAAATATGCCTATATCTACCATTTAAATACTAAATTACGTTCAACAATCCTATGTTGAGTGGTTTTGAACTATAGTCCTCGTTGGGTGCCCCTGATCAATCGACGGGTCTAAAATACAGGTCACTTTTCACAAGTCAGAGTACAGGTCACCACGATAGAGATAAATGAACAGCATTAAAACTGTCTCCTGGCCCTAATCTCTTAACAAAATGCTCTGTTAGATCGAGGGGACTCTGTGTTGTTTGGTAATTTATCGATGGAGCAATGGCCTGCACTCTCGACCTGTGGAATGTGACCTGTACTTTAGACCCGACAGTTATCAATTGTCAAAACCTTCATTTGATAGAAGCATCATGAAGACTAGGTAGACGCTTGAAGTGTGCACTTCAGTTTCACTAATATTTGCATAAGAATACTTGACCAACCTTTGTTGTTTGGCTGCTTTTGTATAAAATTTTTCAGTCAACACGTTTTTCACCTAAAAAAAATGAAATACCCTCGGGAGCCGTTTTGAAGCTGTTCAATATACTCACAGCATGTTTTTTAATCAAGTCTAAAAGTTCTCGAGCATGTATCGCGCTCGAATTTCCAACTTAGACAAAACACTGCTGTTTGTTATTGAAATCACTACTCACAACTCGTTGATTATAAAAATACGGCTCATCTTCTGCGTCCGAGTGCTTGCTGCATGTTACCGAGGTGTTTTTATACCAATTTTAAAGTCAAAAGTAGAAGCAAAATTTCTGCATTTTTTCGCTAAAATGATCAATGAGTATAATTTACCAAAACTAGAATTATTAATGATTATTATATTATATTATTAATATAAGAGCACTGGTAGTAGCATAAGGCACTTTTGCGAGTACAGTCAATCAAAGCTTATCCCCATAACACTTTTGATTGTACGCGCATGCGTACACCTCCACTACAAATACTTTTAAATATCTTTTCCATATACGCATAGAGGTTGCACTTGAAACTGAGTCAGGGTTGTGTCTATTGCGCTAATAAGACGGTTTGGGGACTAGACGAGTAAACTGGCGCTTATCCCGAAGAAAAAGCTGAGATAAAAGATACTGCGAAGATGTCATTGCCATATACGGGCAAAGATGGCGTCTTACCCGCACCCGTAAATCGGAAACAGTACGGCCATTTATACGAGAAAAAATAAGACGCGTCTTAAATAAGACGTGAACTTTCCGTATAAACGGCACATTTCGTCTAAAATAAGACGCGTCTTAGCTAAGTCGCGTCTTATTTTAGACGAAATGTGCCGTTTATACGGAAAGTTCACGTCTTATTTAAGACGCGTCTTATTTTTTCTCGTATAAATGGCCCTAGTGTATCTTAAGGTCCGAGCTGGTCAAAATTGGTCAGTCCCATTCCAAACTATGCCTCAACTTGGAGGCAGAGAGTCAGTGCAACTCGACGCGATGCCGGACCAACTGGAAACGCAACCTCAAAATGGGGAGGTGGGGGTAGTGCAACTGATTGTGTGCTATACATCCTTATTCCATGTGCCAATTACTATTATTAAAGCACTTAATAGCCTTTGTTTGCGAAAGGGCACTACTGTCATTAAGATCTAGTTAGGCGACAACATTTTTAGGTTTTCTTGACTATTTCTTTAAAAAGAAGGACTTTGAAAAGTCGTGGAAGTGTCAAGCATCATATTTTCTACACGAGCCAGCGCTGGTACTCAGTTGAATTTCATCTAACCAGTTTTGTTGATATTTGTAAAAATACGATTTCAAAGCACCTTTAAAATCCTCCTTAAACAAAGTGTATAAAAGTGGGTTGAAAAGCGAGGTGCCAAACCTAAAAAACAGTAGAGTTATGTTGACAGCGGGTGGAATGTTGATCTCAACATCCTCATCATGAAGAATTCCACTAAAGAAGTACGAAAACCAGCCCAGGATGAACGCAAAAATCATCAAAGCAAAAATGGTCACAGCTCGCTTTTGGCCACGCTTGTGTCTCACCCGCCTTGAGCTCGTAATATGCGATACTTGCCGACGAATTTTCTTTAGTTGATATCGCAGGGCCTGGAAAATTCGAACGTAGACGGCACCAAGGAGGATTGAAGGTAATGCCACAAGCCATACGAAACAGTTATAGCTGTATATCTTATCTATGTATCGCTCGTTAGTCTCTGTTTGTTTGGACTGATCAAGGTTAATCCAAAGGAGCTGAATAAGGGACATAGTTAAAGAAAATCCCCAAATAATGATGATTGAAGAGGCCATTCTTTTCTTGGACACTATTCTGTGGTAATGCATTGGGTGAATTATCATCACATAACGTTCAAACGTGACAATCACGAGGTGCAGAATCGTGGAAAAAGCGATAAATCGTGATGTAAGATCCATAGCTATGCAAGCCACCATGCTGTGTGCAATCGGCATAAGATTGCAAGCGAATATTAAAGGTATGGCAACAAGCCCTGACAACAGATCGGACAAGGCGAGACAAGCTAAGTACAAGTTCGTGACTGTTTGCAATTGCTTGTTTTTGTAAACCAGAACAATAACTAAAGAATTCGCGGCAATGATAAAACTCGACAGAACACCAAGCAGCACAAGAGGAAGATGAAGATCGCTCACTGTTTCCGCAGTACCATTAACAGTTGTCTTTCCAGTTATGTTCAATATTTTGAAAGGGCCTGCAGTCTCATTGATTTTCATGCTAGCGTTAAAAACTGTGTTGTTCATCTTCGACTGAAGTCGATCGAGACGATGATATTCCGGAAAAAGTCTTTTACATGATAGCGTTATCGGTCAAGATCCACCCAAAAAACAACTGTCTAGACAAAACCAGCAGTATTAGATCTTGCGTGTCTGCTAGATTCCTGAAGAAGACGAGAAAGCCTGTGACATATAAACTCATTGTCAAATTGTATCACGATTACTATATTCAAAACACGATAAAAGAGAAGACAATTGAAAGTAATAAATTTATTATTTCATGTGTGGCAGCAGGAGAGTCCATTCAATCCCTACAAATGTGTTCTTTGGTTTGTATGACATACAAAACATGATAATGACAATTAAACACTATGAGATTTGTTTACAGCAGGGAGGTCAGGTGAGATCAATGTCAATCAGCGAATACTCGGTTTTTGCACTGCATGTTATATGGGATATGCACTGCATGTCATATGGAATATGCAATGGAAACAAAATCATGTCAGGCAGATTTGCCTGTTATATCAGCTCTACAATCAAAGCTGGATCGAATAAATATTCCAGTTTAAACAAAACAAGCTATCAATAATTCGGTTGGGTTAGGGCATCGGCTTTTTCTCATTCAGATTCAATTAAGCAAACGGATACTAATCTGATTTGAAAGTTAACTTCTTTATGAACTTGAGGTTTTAAATGTAATATTTGTTTCAATGTTACTCTGTTAAAATGCGTACCATTCAATTGCCACAGAAAAAAGTAGAAACTGAAAGGATCGTTCATGATAGCAAGGCATCCGTTTTTTGGGAGGTATCAAACCAGGCACACTTGAATGGTGGATTTTCGATCCATTCTCTTTTTTTGTTAACACTGATTCATTTAGATCAGCTCATAGTGGAGATATAATTAGAACGTTTGGACAATTAAAAACAGCACGACACAAACGCTCAGGCTCAAAACTTTTTCTGACGAAGAGTTAAGTAAATGCATTAATTGTTCTTGACTGTTCTAAAATGCAGCATTCATCGGCCTCTTCTTTTCCTTTATTCCTAGTTTATCCACAATATTTTTGGTTGTCTAAAAAGATGAAGTGGTTAGTGAATAATTTACCTTATCAGCGGAAACGCCATGATAGTAATTACTTATAAAACGTCTTAAAATGATTATTTTTTACAAGCAGAGGATTTTGGCCTGTAATATTATCGAATACAACGAAGATGTTCTTTTTAGAATTTCTCTTTAGACACGCAAATAAAATCTCGAAATACTCTCCATTTTATAAGGCTATAAAATAAGAAAAGTCTATCCTGTCGATTAAGACATCCAAAGACAACACGTAAACTCGGTTCCTAAAATTTTTCGTTTCGTTTCGTTTTTTCCAAAAACTGAATAGTTTGAGAAATCAACTAAAAACCACGAGTTAAATTCAGTTTCATTTCGAACAGCTCCACTACTCTAGGGCCACACTTGAAGGAAGTTAATTTTCACGACCGTTTCGAACTGCTTTGATTCGACACCATGCATTTTCTTACCTCTACAGGCAGTTTAAGGTCCTTTCTCAGACTACCGTAGCAACAAAACAGCGTCCATGGTTTATAAAAAGCTCTCTAGTGTTCCTCCTCAATGCCACGGCAGCACTGTTCACGTTTCACACAATTTTTACTAAAATAAAAAGCCTCTGACACCTTTGTAAACATCCTAGAAGAACTTTTTCATTATATATGCAAGCGGCATTTTAACGCGATTCCCCGTCGTTTTGTTTAATGGTCGTATGTCAATGGAGGCTGAATAGTAAAAGTGCGTATGTTGTAAAGACTTGCTAGTTCAGCTGGCATCTAGTTTAAGTTGCTTTTTTTAGATTGTTATGAACTTGATCCTGAATAAAAGATTGAAACAATAATCTTCTTGCCAATCTTATTTTCTTCAAACAGCCGATATCAAAGAACATTTGGTGACTTTTTCTAAATCTTTTTCTTGCCCAAGAAAAAAGAATTTTGAAAAGCGAAATTGATGGCTGTTTAAATGAGTCTAGCGAAATGCTAACGTTTAGTAACACTTTATAATTCCCTAAAACTGATTCCCAAACAAAAGAGAAAAGGAGCAGAAGTGAATATGTAAGTAAAAATTGAACCTGCTCCGACAGCCAGATACAACATGCAGAGGCCAATATGGAGCAAAACTCTATTATAGTGGAACCAATCATAGATTGGATAGAAAACTCGGTCTTACCTCTTGTAGATCTTGTCTTGTCGCCAATTGGAACAAAATAGCAGCTTCTACTTTCTGCTTAATTATTTGTTCAGCTTCATACTGGACAGATAACTAAAATATTGCTTTTTTCACGGCTTTATCTGATTCTGATTCAACCTTCCAACCTTTATGTCAATTCATAGTAAAGGCAAATTAAATTTCCATGCTGAGTATAGACGTAGAACCAGTTAGAATTATAACTTGCAGTTTTTTAAAAGTAGACAGCGGATGCGAAAGTTATGAAACTATAGTGAGAAAAAATTAACACGTTACCGATGTTAGAGTTGTCTCTAAAGCACATTTAAATAGAATGTGTGTGATTGGACGAATACTTGGTCCTGTAAATAAATTTGCCTTTGATTTGGTTCCACATATTGTGTGGGAAGGAAATGATAATGCTGTTTTATTTACATGTATTATGTTTCCCCAGCTCGATCCTTGGATCTCACGAGCTGCAAAAAATATGTCGCCTGGCAAAAGTTTATACTAGCAAAAGAAGCAAAATCACCCAGTCCCACTGAAAAATAAAGAAAAAAAAAAAAAAGAAAAGAAACCAGAAATTAAATAAGACGACGAACGCTAGCTGAACCTAATTAAAACGCGTTCCTTGAAAGCGATCACTGTCAACAGCTAAAGGAAACGCTGCGAAAGAGTCTTAGCATGGAAAAGATAATCAAAAATCATTTTTCCTTTTATCCTTAAGTTAAGTAAAGGTGGAATACAACAAGGGCAAAAAAACAAAACTGAGGTGGAGATGACACTAAATCTTCAAGCGTAAGATGTACTTAATGGCTTTTTATTCCCTGTGATTCGAACCCTACAGAGTCCTCTGAAAACAGACTGAGTGATGAAATTACCATGTTTTAATGAAAAACTTAAATAGAGACTCCACACGTGTAGTGACTAAAATGAATAAATTTGACCTGCGTTGAAATTTTTTTACATCAACGTTTGGGTAAACAAACAGATTTTTTTTGAAAGGGATTAAAGCTTCCATTTTATTACACTTGATGCCTCTTATAAATGCTTAAAAGGCCTTTTCGATCCAATTCACGTTACATATAGCCAAGCTAAAACATGCAAAAAAACCGTGAACTGTGGTATGAACCTACCTGGGTGAACGTTTTAATTTTGCTGCATATTATTATACAAAACGATTTTGCCTGCCCAATAGCTTTCATGTGAAAGCCAGAATATTCATCTCAGTCAAATGATTAAAAAACACGAGAAATAAGACGAAAATTAAGCGTAACCGAATTTTTTTTTAATAAAATAACAAACATATCATATTATGCCTTTACTATCACTACAGCATTTCGCTTTCCGTAGTCGGTCAGGTCCTGCTGGTTTCCACAGGGAACGGAACAGATGTTTTGAGCCCCTTGTCAGTTGACAACACTATTTAACACGTATTGAAAAAAAAATGTTTTGAAATTGAAAGAATAAGGGAAACATAACTCACGGTTAATTATAAAACTGTATTAACATAATTATACATTTTAAACATTTCAAGATCCTGTGTAAGTCTATATTGTAACAGTTGTTTGACATCTTTATTTGCTACGAAGCTCCTTATGTTAATATGTGGGTCTCGTACCCCTCAAATATTACTAAAATAAAAAGAGCTATTGAACAGCAACTTGTTACCTGTCAAAAAAAATTAGACTTTCCTCGTGTGTTCCTTACGAAAAATACGTAACTGACGGCAATACATTAGCAAAAACATAATGTTATAAAATTATTGCTTCAGTACAATAAGAATGTTCGTCGGAGGAGAAATAAGAATGCTCGTGTCTTTGGAGGTGGCAGCGTGACCTGGCGGTTCGGAGCGCTGGACTTGCAATTCGGAGGCCCCGATCGAGTTGACCGCTAGGTGGATTTGTTCATACTTGTAAATAGCCAACTGGTTTACCTTCGGCCAGTTAGCATTCTTAATCCTGTTATATTTGATGTCGATTATTTGGTTCAGTAATTTGTTCGGCCCCGCTAGGATAAGTGCTATAAATAGTGCCGAGGGTAAATAAAAGAATTATTTATTTATATTAATATATTATTTAGTCGGGTGGAGCAGTCGTACTGGTGAAGAGATGACCCCACCTGAACGGAACACCCCAGACCACAACGGAACAGAGATTTAAGATGATTTTTGCTTTTTATATATTATTGTTATTATTAGTTCTTTTTTGCACCAAATACATTCGTTTGCTTCATTGTTTGTTTTTTATGAGTTCTTGGGTTGAAGATGACATTTTTTGTCAATAAACTGTTCCTTTTTTTAACTTGCACGTTCTAAGATTCTTTTTTTATCTCGCAGTCTATTTAAAATATTCATTACAATTCTAGATATTAAATAGTTTTTTTACTCTTCCTTTTATTTTAAATAAATGCTGAAAGACGAACTTTATGTTTTACAAATTCATAAATTTTAAAATAAACAATATTATTAACTGAATATGCCATACTAGACATCGTCAATAAAATACAGTCAAATATGGACAAGGGACATTTTTCTTGTGGAGTCTTCATTGACTTAAAGAAAGCTTTTGACACAGTAAATCATGACATATTATTGAAAAAATTGGACTATTATGGATTTCGTGGAATTGTAAATGAGTGGTTCTCGTCCTATCTCAAGCAAAGAACTCAAACAACTATCATAGAATCCTTTAGTTCAGACTCTTTAAGTATTACTTGTGGCGTCCCACAGGGCTCTGTGCTAGGCCCACTTCTCTTTCTTCTATATGTCAATGATATCTGCTCTTGCTCTTCGAAACTAAAATTCTATTTATTTGCTGATGATACAAATTTACTATTTTCCCATAAAAATCTTAAAGTACTTGAGGTAACTATGAACGAGGAACTTACACAAGTCTATCATTGGCTAACCTCAAATAAACTCACTCTTAATCTTAAAAAATCAAATTATGTTATTTTTCGCCCTTATCAAAAGAAACTCTCCTTTATACCTAAACTATTTATCCATAATGCTAGTACAAATAGAAATTCACAGTTAGAATGTAAAGACTTTGTAAAATATTTAGGAGTCCTAATTGACCATAAACTCTCTTGGAATAACCACATCAATACAATTCTTTTAAAAATTAGTAGAACCGTCGGTCTTTTGTCTAAACTGCGGCATTTTGTTCCCCTTAACACACTCGTTTCAATCTATCGTTCTTTAATAGCACCCTATTTTCGATATGGTTTGGTTGCTTGGGGTCAAACAAGCAAAAAACAACTTAACAAACTCTTAATTCTCCAGAAACGTGCACTTCGCTTTATACACTTTGCCAATCCCCGAGATCATGCTATTCCTCTTTTCATAAACACAAAAATATTGCCAGTAAACTTTCTTTATTATCAATTACTTGCAGAAGCTATGTTTGACGTGAGTAATAACGTTGTACCCGCTAACATTCAGGAATTGTTTCTCCCACTTTCTAGGGTCCACTCGTACAACACCAGATCGTCTAAATCTCAAAACTTTTACGTAATGAAATCTAATCTTGAAATCCAAAAGAACTCCTTCTCGAGAATTGGTGCAAAATTGTGGAATCATCTACCAACTGAGATACGCACGTCTCCGAAACAAAAATTTAAAAATAAAATTCGTTCCCTATTATTTGATATACTTGAAACTGGTGATACTTATTATGATTTAGATGAAATAATTTTTGAAATGAAGAAAAGAACATTTTGACTGTATTTATCAAGTTATTTAGCTATTTAATTAATTTTTGTTTAACTCTTGCCTAGAATCATAGCCCACAAATGTTTCTTCTTCTTTTTTTTCTCTCACTTTACAAACATTTGAATATATAGCAGTCTTCTCTTTTTTTTCCTGTATATTTCCTGGCCCGCCTAGACTAGCTCTGCTATTTGCGGTGCCAGGAAACCTGTAATATTATTTGTTTTTCATAACACAATAAACTGAAACTGAAACTGAAACTATTAAACTTACCGGAAACTGCCGCGTTATAAGGCCTTACACCTTCAAGCCCCCCTCCCCGCCCCGTTATAAACCAATCTACCATCTACCTGTAAACATAAAAAAAGTACATCCGATTATAAGCCCCTCTTTAACTTTAATAGAAATGAGTTTGAAGCTTTCATAAAGACGCGAATTCTGAAGTTCAAAAGCCAACTGACGACTTTTGGGTTTTTCGCTGCCGTCCATCATCTTAGCGGAGCTCTTAGGAAACAGAAGTTTACTTCAACGGGTTCAAAAGGTCATGGTTTGTGATTTTTCATTGGTGGATTTCAACCCATTTTGTGTGTTTCTGTGTTTCAAGGTTTGCTTGTGATCGTAATTATGACTGACAGCAGCGAAAAACGTAATTTGTGAAGGCAGCTTTTGAACTTCAGAATTCGCGTGTTTTTGAAAAGCGTATTGAATACCAATAAATGCAAAACGTATTTGTATCAGCAAATACGCTCCGTTTTTATTCCGGTAATAAGCCCCTCGGATATTAGATCCTCTGCTAATACACCGTATTCATAAATGACGGAAGCGCGGGAGAAAACTGGTACCTAATCATGAAAACGAGGCGTTGGAGGATAACAAACACATATTTCTCACTGATAGCACAGTTTTAGTCAACTTACAGAGCGGTGATTTCTTCTTTTTGTAACGTTTCGGCGGACTTTTTTTACTGTAACAGGTTTCTTAGGATGTCGTCAAGCTCTAAAGTTTACTGTTCTGTTCCCCTTTGCAACCAAACGGGCCGCGTAGATCCGCAAGGAAACAGAGTGGGATTTTTTACTTTTCGGAAGGATCCAAACATTCGCAAGCAATGGCTACAGAAAATCCGAAGAGATGTTGGCCCTAACTTTTCATTAACGAAAAATACCAAGATCTGCTCGTTACATTTTCGTGGAGAAGAAATAAAAACAGGCATTTCCGGCAAAAAAATGGAATTAGTGAAGGGCACAATATTCCTTCGAGGTTTGCGTGGCGTACTTCTCCACGGAAAAGACATCCGCTATTAGACAGAAGTCAAATACCTGAAAAAAGGAAGCAAATGGAGGATTTATCTACATGCAACGAGAATGAATGTGCGGCTGAAGACCCACATAGTGTACCGGTAGCTAGCACGAGCACGGTAGACAGCAGCAGTCTTTCAGAGGATGATATGGTTTCAAACAACCTCGAAACTTCTGACCATGAAATGCAAGAAGAGTCACTCGAATCATTGAAAATGCAGCTGCTACATGCCCAGAAAGAGATTGCTTGTTTATATGAAGATTTATCAAATTTGAAATCACACTCAGCTAAAACTGAAGCTGAACTGGTGAATTCAGAAAAGGAACTCAAGCGTCTATCACAGGAAAAGAATGACCTAAAATCACGTACGTTTTACATTTAAAACAATCTGTCAGACAACGATTCTATCTCATTTTACACTGGTTTTCCAAACTTAGAGACGTTCAAAGCAACGCTTTCATATCTGAATCCAGGAGAAAATGGTGAAAATATTTGATACTGGCGTTCAATTGAAATGAAGGTAGACGACTCTGAAAAAATATACGAAAGGAAAAGTAAACAAAGGGATTGTAACAAACTTGGGCGAAGAAGAACTCTTCAGCCAGAGGAAGAATTTTTTCTGGTGTTGTGTCGATTGAGGCAGGGATTTAACGAGAAACATTTAGCATTTTTATTTGGCATTTCTCAGCCGACAGTTAGCAGAATTTTTAGTTCCTGGATCAACTTTATGTTTCTTCGTTTTGGCATTATAAACGTTTGGCCGAGCCGGGAGGAAATTAACAAAACTATGCCTGAAGATTTCAAAGTTAAATATCCAAACACGCGTGTCATCCTAGACTGTACAGAAATAAAATGTCAAATGCCAAGCAGCTTGCTTCTTAACAGCAGATTATTTAGTTAATTAATTCCCCAGCCATGTTGAGGAAAACTAAAATTATTAGCAGTCGAAAACGTGATGAAAGAGCTTGTGGTAGTGTTTGTGGTGCTGTTTGTGGCAGCCGATTCATTTTGCTTTGAAAGTTTTCGTTTCGTGTAAATTAAATCCGGGTCTGGGTCGACAAGAAAACCATCCTTACCCTGATTAATGTATTCTTCAACTCTAAAAATGTAAGAAACATATAATATAAAAAGATAAGCTTTAATTTAGTGTGAAAAAGCGACAATTCAACAATCGAAAATGATGATGGTGGTTTCATACCGCTTTACGAGTTGAGCTTTTGTGCGAGGTCCTTTTGCTGGATCGTTTCTACATTTAAGCCAAAGCCGTAATTCTTCATTTTTCAGCTGTGCTGGATTTCTTCCAGCTAAAGATGACCGGGGAATATCTTCTTCGCTAAGGAAAACGGACATGTTTACCTATAACTTCTTCTATAAGCCCGCCTAAAACCCCTTACGAAGGTGTAAAAGCCCAGGTCTTATAGGCGACAGTTAACGGTATGTTACTTCTCGATGTAGTAGCAGTAATAAAGCTTTACATCCTTCGCCACAAAAGATTCTGGTAACTTTCCAGAAACTAGATTCTTGTTTTCTTTGTCTTCACAGTCCCAGAATACCCATTCCTCCGTAACGCGCATGCCCATAACTGCCTGACAGCTGCTCGAGTGTTTCAACAGAAAAAACGGTTCACGCATGGGCAGTTCGATAGGTTTATACGCTGATCCATCTGACCGACAACAGAAATTCACCACTGTGTCTTTGCCATAGTCGCCGTCAGGGAGAACACCGCTGGCCTTATTATCGTTTTTCGTGTCTTCGTCATCCCACTTGATCGATCCCTCCTCAAAACCTATTATTCATAGGGAATTAAGAACACAGTCAAGCGGCGCATTACTTCAATAGCAGACAAAAAGAGAATTTTTTAGGTGGCAACATCAGCAAAAAAAAATTCTCTAGGGTTGGCGAAGCTCTGCGGGAACCCAAAGCACAATCAAAGTAAATGATAATGATGCTCTGGCCCAGTTGTTCGAAAGCCGATTAGCGCTAACCCGAGGTTAGGTTTTAATCCCGATTTCTTTTTCTTTTGCTTAAAAGCACTTCTCGGACAATTTTCTCTTTCCGTTAGGGCATCCAGTCATCAAAATGTAGACAAAAAGGATTAAACTCAATCTGCTTTTAAGCTTTCATATCTGAATTCAAATTTCACACTAACCCTGGGTTATTTTAACCCAGCTTTACACAATCCCGGGCACGACACGACATGTATCCCAGATAATGTTTCAAATCTTTAGACCAGAATAATTGAGATAATTTAAGAAGTTAAGTAATATATTAATCAAAACTATTGACAAATCCCAGCTTCAAACCCTTACCTAAAGGACATTTGCCTTTCTTGTATATGCAGTATTTTCCAGCCGGCCATTCGTCGGACCCGCCCTTCTTTTCTTTCACGCAGAAGTGTTGAGTGATCACATTGTGTTTCTTGAGTCCCTTCAAATGAGTTGGGCGTGACCAGTTACTGAGAGGAGTGGTGTCTTCTGTATTCTGCTTCAGAAATCCTTCTGACCACGGCGCTTTTTTCCTCTTTGGACATCCACTCACTGGCATTGGTAGCGCGTACGTTCCCTTTGGCCATCTTACTGAATCAGCAAATATGACAAACTTTAATTCAATTGTAAGCGGAAATAAGCCGATAATATAAAAATGAACGACATAAAAAGGCTTAGTTCGCCAAAAATTCTCAAAGAACAAAGCTTTAACTTGTCGATAACATGTCAACATATAGAAATACTACAAATAAGAAGATTTAATCTTGATCAATCTAGGAAACAATTTTTTTCCTTATAATTGTAATCTTAAACTTGAAGTGCCCCTTTCTTGCATTGTCGATACACCTCTTTTGCAACGAATATCCAGCCAGAATTCCCGACCTTAAGTATGTTAGTAAAACGATTAAGAAAGAGACGCTTATAACTGAACGGTACCAGGAAGATTTCGTGGTGATGTTGGTCTGTAGTATTCTAACATACAGCCTTATAATTTATAAACTCTACAGCTCGATACCTCGGCCGTAGAAATAGTGAGCCTAGAATCACACTTATATATTATTTTGGTACGTACCGCTGTTATACAACTTTATCCTTATGAAACTTTCTGCCACATCCAACTTGTTAAAATTCGCAACTGACAAGGAGCACATGTACTGGCCAACATCTTTGTCAGAAACGTTTGTTATGTGCAGGGAAAAATTGCCAGCTCCTCCAGGCAGCCACGTAGTTATAACCCTTTTGTTTCCACTTTGTTTGATCTTCTGACCTTTAAATTTCCAAACTGACATTGTATCCAAGGGATAAACATTGCGACCAAGACAAACCAAGGTTACGTTGGATCCTTTCTTAGTAACTATGTTGCTTTGGACTGGATTGACCACTGGGAACATAGAAGCAACACCTAGGACAGGGGCACCCAACGAGAATATAGTTCAAAACCACTTAAACATAGCGTTGTTAGACGTATTTTAGTATTTAAACGGTAGATATAGGCATACTTTTATCCCCTAAAAATATTTCATCTGTTCGGATTTCCTAGCTGAAGTCTAGTGATCCGAAAATTATAGGGATCAAAACTTACCTTTTCGAAAATTTCAGTCAGAAAAAAGGCTCCCGAAAATTCTAGGTGACCTTTATGGGGTAAAAATCCGTTAAAAATGGGCAATTATACCATTTTTAGATGTTCGAAAATCCTAGGAGAGGTAGGCAAGCAAGAAATTTCACAACAAATGTTCCGAAAATTCTAGATCTCAAATCGTCTTCCGAACAGATATTTTTCCGGAAATTGTCGTTGGGTGCCCCTGCTAGAAAGAGGGTTAGAAGAGAGTTACTACAGTCAAATCCCGCTTAATACGTATACCTCATCATTATGCAAAGGACAGTTTGCCTTGTTCCTGTCAAAAGAAAGTTATCACATTTTTTCTAAATTCAACTCTCTTAATACAGATACCCTGATAATACGGACACTATGGTCCCCTTTGTGTTCGTAGCAATGGGGTTTGACTGTATTAAGAAAGAAATAATTTCATGAAATGGGCTTAATATTTGATTTTTATGGTGGCTCATCCGCAAAAATTCGAATTCGGGAATGTCGGTTTAAGGGTACCCGGTGAAAAGCCTTTTTGCACCAAGGGGGAGAACCAACGAAAAACTGAGCGCACATGTACACCGTGGGCTGCCGTTCATAAGTCCTTCACCCGATTAGAAACCCCCAGGGATTATAAGCTGCCCAGGATATAAGCCCTTTGTAACTCCGATTAAAAGCCCCCATCAGAATTAGATATTTTTGACGTTTTAAAGCTTAATTAAAAACCAGTACAAAACCTTTTTTGACCAGAACGATACAGCCTGCTTCTAAGTACTCTTTCTATTTGGTTAATTATAATTATATTATATATAGCTCCTCCTTATAAGCCATCTTAAACCTCTCAGGAAGATGTACATTCCTTGACCTTTATATGTACGCTGTTTAAGAAGACTTTGACCCTTGCTTTTTGAGCTAAGACGTAGTGTAGCATGTTATTTTCACCATGCTGGTCAATAAATTTTGGTCTTAGTTTATACTTAACTACTTCAATACCATGAGACTTACCTGACATAAGGTAGTTATAACCTAAAGTGTTTACAACAAAAACAACAAATTTAACACTCATGATTAAGGATTGCTTTTAGTTGTCCCAGAAAAGTAATTAAAACAGACCAAATTCTTAACTTTTATCCTCAAATCGCGAAAGTAAAACCGAATTTAGAATTTTTGTTTGATTTAAAAATAGGGTTTTCGAGTAGTATTACTCGTTCTAAAAAGTCGACAAGTTGGTAGTTTTTCGAAACCTGCCATTGTTACAATCTGAGACGTTCTGAAACAGGTCTGCTGCCCGGAGCTCGATACTGGTACAGGACTTTTTTAATTCGGCTCGTAAGTTAAGTCTTCGCTGAGAGCCGGCGATCGTTAGACAACTCAGGCATGTGAAAATAAAGAATAATTTGGCTTGAGTTGAACAGTCCTTCATCCGTCCTTAGGTCTAACGTGTGCTGCTTTAACAAATACATATTAAATGTTACAATTAGAGGTCAAAAAGGAAAAGAATAAGCAAAAAAAATTTAAAGAACTAGAATAAGAGTGGAATATGCATTACTATAACTTGACATGATATTACTGATAGTTTAAATATACTGAAGATTCTAAGACACATCTCTCTGGTTGCTCCGCAATTCAACCAGTGACTGCTGGTGAGGAAAGTTGGCAGCCTCGTTATTTTTTCATTATTTCATTATATCTGAATTTTCTTATAACTTAATAAAAAGTAACTTTAGCTCCATGTTCATATTTCGTTTCATTCTTGATCTATTTCCTAGGAACTCAGTTGATTCAGTGTATCATGGAAGTTAACGATGACATGAGATGGTTTCTATGTGTAAATTTTTAAAAAGAAGGCGGTCACTATAAGTTCTAAAAGCCCTAAAATGTTTAAACTAACTGATTCAGTTTGCGGTGCGTCGTGTGACATCTTTTGAAAAAGAACTACGCAAGGGTAAGATCAGAAACTGACACGAGCTGCAGAAACATAAAAAGGCCAAAAAAGCTGTTTGGTTACTACGTCGGCAACATGGAAACCATTTTCAAAAATGTCTACAAAAAATCCGGTTGAAAAGGAAATGAAACATTACTTTTTTGGGTCGTTCCAGCGGAAAGTTAAAAGGAGCAACGGAACATCTGGAAAGGTAGTGACGTTTTGGCGGACGGAATGTTCCAAACAGACATTTTTGTTCCTTTTCTTCAAAGCCGACTTTAATACAAGGGTAGGGACGAAAAAAAGTGGCCTAATTGAGTTAATACACATGAATTCGGAGGCCTCTCAGTTAAAATGGAGAGCAAGTATTTCATTCCTATTGGACGTATAAATAAAGGAAATAGATGCCTTTCATTAGATGTAGTTTCTCTTTTTGGGAAAACAGATTGAACAAAAAATTACCATTAAAGACAAAAAGACGGTACTTTGGAGTACTATAGAGAGGTAAAGAATCACGTTTACGCGAATTTGTACCACGTGACCATGTATCCCCTTTGCTTGTCACCTACCGTTCATTATTTCTATACATAAATTAGTAGCTCCTTGAGTTTCAGGCAATTTTTTTATCCATAAGAATTTTCAGAGCTGTTTTTATCTGCTCATTTTTCTATTTTGAGAAATCCTCAACTTGAATTTGACGTTTGCCGTACACGTGAGGCTTAAAAAACTCTGCTAAGGATCGTTACAGTTTAAAATAAAATTTGGTAGTATGGTAGTGTTTTTAGTATGAAAACTACACCAACCTATTTTTGAATTTAACTTAATCCTTAAGTGTTTTTAACCAATAAAATTTGAATTTAATGTTAATGAAACAAAGATATACGTATGAATGCCTTCAGACCAAATAAGGATGTAAACCTCGTGGTGTTAAAAAGAATGATATAAAAAATTTAAAATCATTACCAACAAAAAGATAACGTGGTCATTTAAACCATAAGAGTAAAATCGACGCATTTAAGAATGTATAGTACGAAGAATTTCGAGATTTCGATTTACTTTCGCAAGCCAAAAGACATGGTCACCACACATGCAAACGAAAAGAGTTCTGACTTTCGGACTGTTTAACGTCAATGACGTGCAAGCTAAAGGATAAGCTATTAAAGGGTCGAGATAAATTCCTCGTGGCTGATATTTTGGCAAAAATGTAGCTTCAGTATTCTTCCTGTTTTTCACGAGGTTCGCGTCTCCAAGGCAAACACGTGTGGTTCATGACTGTTTTTGTTTCGAACACAATCACAATCTGACAACTGACAATCAGCGTTGAGGTTCTAGTCGACATAACGGGTCAAGGGTTGCCGCTTAATTGAGTAGATTGATGACAAGATGGATAGAGTGCTCAAAATTTCCTTTTGTAATCACGGATGAAAAACAAAAAAAAGAAAGAGGGAAGTTTCCAAAAGCTTTTGTAAAAACAGCCCTTTTGCAAACTTTACTTACTAGCTTTTGGAAAGGAGTCATGCTCAATTTTAAGTAATTAAAATTTGCGAAGTCTATGAATGATCATTCGAATCAGCAATTGAGCAGTATCTCTCAGTGGCACTTTTCAAAGCATTAAGTTTCACACTTTTGTATATATGATTAAACTGATTTAGTTTGTGATAAGAACATATGCACAGAATGCGAAGGAATGAGTTAAATTAATGAAGACCATCGTTGTTGTATTTTCAACTGATTAAAAAAAACGTCTAAACTGGGTTACGAGCTCGGATAAAAACATAGTTTGCTGAACTGTTTTCCAACCCAACCGAACGTTCATGGATTTGCTGAAATGAGTTCAAACTCACTTTTCTTTTAAGTTTGTTTTTAAGGCGTTCTTTGCAAAGCTTCTTTGTCCTCGAACAAACCCCCGTCGGAGCTTCTTATGATTGGAGTTCCCTTTAAAAGTGTTCGGAGGGCACATTGTCAAAACGGACAAAAAGAAAGCAATTTTAAATTTTATGTGAACTTGTTTTCTCTATTTCAATCTATAACTAACTCAGTGTAAGTTAACCTTGCCACAAATCGTTTGAGTCAAGTTTGACAAGTTTAATCACGACAATTCACTTATTAAACATATAATTTTTTAGTTTACCCTTTTTGCTTTGATTATGAGTTTCGCACACGCTTCGTAGAACGATTTAAAAGTTTCGTTTGAGCCGGACAACAGAATACTTCCCACAAGTAGTGCCACAATGTCGCCTCTACGTTGATAGTATCTTAAGTACAAGGTACATATTGTTGATATTATCTATAGTTTAAGGTATACAAAATCAATTATATCACCCACAAATCTTAATGTAAATAGCCCTTTGAGAACACTGAGGTCTTTCAAATAAAAAAAGCAGCATTTGAAAAAAGCATTAAGTAACAAAAACTATGACAAACAAAATAAGTTCATATGCCCAGTATGCTGGCCTTTTGCTGGCAAAAAACGTCAAACTCTTGCACTGAATTAAAACTGAAAACATGCAACGTAGACTAGAGACCATTTTTATGTAAGGCGATTAACTGAAATGTGGTTATATTGCAGCGAGTTCCATCCGACCAACCCAGATACGTCTGTCTGCCCAGCAACGGGGCACATTTGATGACGTTAAAGCATTCAAATTATCAACAGGTGGTTCGGCCTCGAATTCTTGGAAAAGCCTAATGAGATCCGGGGGGGGCCCTGACATGGCAAAAAACTTCACAACAAATCACACTTATGTTAAACCCTACGATTCAACAAAATTCAGTACATTTTCTTGCCTTTCCAATACGGTGTTATTTTTAACATTTTTTCATCCTGTTTAACCCCACAATCTTATTGAAAATAATAACATCTGACAAAAAAGATTTTAGGGCCATTACACACTTGTATTTCAAGAAATCTTTATGAAATCTCTTGGCTAAACAGTCTAGCCTTGCCCCTCCCCTCAACTCCTCTGGCCTGACTAAATTATTCAAACGTGATGAAAAGCGAAAGTTAAAAACGATGACAGAGCAGATAGGACATCATTCTTAACTTGTGCAGAGCATAACATTGATCTTCTGGGGGCACATTTCAGGCAAAATGACTGTTCTCTTAGCAAATTTGCTACTTGCATCGTTGCTATGGATGTCAGGTAAGAAGCCAGGAAGGAGCTAGAAGTGGTGAAAATGAACTCGACTAGAAAGTGTGCGTGCTGTGGTTAATGTTCTAAATCAGCTAAACAGAGCTTAACAGGGTTAAACCCCTTCCGCCGCGGGACTAGATTTAGTAGTCGAGAGGAAAATGAGGTTTTTGGGGTCAAGGCTGAAGAAAAATAAAATCAAAATATATTTCCTCATGAAGTTTACTCTTAAAGCCACTAAAAAGATATGAAATCACAGACTGGAAAATAAACCACTTGTCGCCAATTCCCACAATCACCCAGTTCTCGAGAAAAGGGGAAAGGGAAGATGTTGCAATCTGTCTAATTATGACGTAAACAAGGTGGACGATAAAGTGATCAAGTCCCAATACGCAAGCTGATTGTGTTTGTTATTGCAAGTTTAAGGATGGCTTTTAAATTGAATGCTGAAAATGTGCATCAGAACGCGTTAGCCTTGGGCTCAACCTGCTCTGACCTGAAATCTTTGCAAATGCTGACAAATATAAGATAACCTAGGGTACGTAGTTTGATCATGTGAAAACGGACAAGAGACAAGAAAGACGGTACACAGTGTATTTCAAAATACATTAACTATGACATTTATGCAAGATGTCAGTTTTGAAATTTCTTCAGTAAAAAGTACTCCAACCTTTGTATTTTTGCTGTCAGCCATTGTTCGTTAGCTGTTTTCTAACTGGGAGAATGACGGTATAGTTGGTATTGTACGAACCCTATCTTGTCGGTTTTTCAGTCTATCGCATAAACCGTCACAGATCAGTTCTTTGAATTACAGAATATGTTTATACCAACTCTTATTAACCTCAGCATTACTAGTATATTGGCGTTGCTTCTACACTTTGACTTCCGGGTATGCTATGACAATTTAGGTTTCCAATTTTCGCGTGCTTTTAAGTCTTGCCATCACACCGTAGCCCGTTTAACTGATTTCTAGTTTCACGCTTGTGTAGCTCAAGTCTCTAGTCCTACTGTACCATTTAACCATCTACTGTATCATTTAACAATGTGTTTCCTAATGAAAGAGGAATTGACATCCCTCACAACTCAAATTTGCTTTTACAGACAGACGAAGCATGTTACAAGTAGCGACAAACGATTGAGGCTTTTTATGGTTTATGAGAAAGACACAGGTGGAAAATTCACGGAATAAGATTCCTCGCTGCTGATGGCTTTATGCCGTCTTCTCAAGGCACGAAGAAGAGAAAATCCATTGTCGTGTATTCTACTTATAAATATAAGCTTATTCGAGCTGTTTATGAAAATAGTTACTTCGGAAGGATCCCAGTTATTCAAAACCGACAAGAAATTACTAGAAATACGTGTCTCGCAAAACCTCGCGAACATCGGTGAGCATGAAGCACGAGACGTTCTTTAGGTGACTGTTTATTTCATGGACCAGAAACTGTATTAAAACAAACTGGCTTCAAGGTGACAGGCAAACCGTTTTTTCTACACATCTTAAATGTATCATAGGAGAATTGCTGGTGAATATCGCTACATAGCCTAATTTGTTTGGTATGTTATATTATTTAGTGATCTTTATATTCTAATGCAGTTTTCCGTAACTTTCGAAAGTGAAGCGGCCATGTTTAATGGTGCGTTTAGACAAGCCTGGACAAGCCTTATAAGGCTTAATCCTCCAAATCTCTATTTTGCTATCGACTTTTTAGAGTATAAACATGCAATGATTTTCTATTTTATTTCAAGTGGTTTAAGGTCTCAAAAATGAAATGTGCGGATGTCTGAGATTTTCAGTTTTGAGTTGCAGTTTTGCTTCGTTGAGAAATCTGTAGAAACAGGAGGCTAAGAGAACTGAAATTGAATTTAACAACTGACAATCCAGTGGAGGAAAACAAAACGATAACAACAAAAGCTGTTAATTCCGGAAATAAAAACGTTGGTGTCATGGCCAAACGGATGTTGACTGGGTTATGGCAAAAAGGAAGACCGGTTTTAATTCTAACTAGTTAAAATGATTCCTAATGCCCCTCGCTACATATAATAGGTGTATTTAATTCGATAAATCATTTTCTCCGATAGTTTTCTCTGTTCTTTTGAGAGCATCCAGTCATCAAATTGTAACCTGAATTATTAACCTGAATTTTTTAAAAACCCAGCCCAGGTGACAATCACCATGAAAAATAGCCGTCATTCCGCGACGCTACCAACGGTTTCCCCGCGAAAGGACGTCGTCATTTCGCGGGGAAATTAGGCTGATTTAGCAACAGAACGGGAACGTCAATTGACGACGGCGCGCGCAAATCAAACAACTGGCTTGACCAATGGCAGAGCAGCAAATTGAGCACCGGAGGTCGTGTTTAGTCCTTTCCGCGTGCTTTCCCGTCGTCAACTGACGTTACCGGAGTGTTGCTAAATCAGCCTTAGTGACGTCACGAAATGACGGCTGTTTTGATGACAGAATTCCTCTAAATGGCCGATGTCAGAACCTTTGTTAGAGTCAGTTAAACCATTTAATTCTGAATCGCAGGACATTTTAAGACTAAATAATGAACGAATTTTACGTTCATCAACTCGTTCCCAGTCTCTAGGGCATTTCTGCGAGCAAAAACACGGTTAGGGTCCATAGACTCATTCCCAGCCTCTTGGACATTTCCGCGAACAAAAACACAGTTTTTCGAAGGCCAAAATTGAAAATATTGATTTGGAAACACATTTTTAAATATATGAGGCTAGTTCAGTCTAAAAGTTGAGTAGCACTAATCAGCAGATACAACACTATTCAGTGTTTTCGAAACAATTTGTACTATCCAGTAAATAAATCCATAAATTGGAATCAAAATTATTGATAACACTCATCAAAGAACCAAACAGTGAACACTAAACCTTCGCGCCATACTGACTACATTGACGTTTATTTTTCTGGTTTTTGATTGCTGAATTTCTCTTCACAGATGCCTGGACTACCCCAGTAATGGATCCACTCAATAGTACAGTCGCCGCGGTGAGAGGCTCTGACGTTACATTGGTTTGCAAAGGAAGTAATGTAGAAAAACTCGATTCCATTTTTGAGTGGAAGTTTAACACCGAGACAGTGGAGAATACAGCAAACAGGAAAACCAAAAAAACCTGGCTTCCAGAAAAACAGGCATTTTATTCCCTAGATATCTTAAATGTATCAGAGAAAGATGTCGGTGACTATCGTTGCATTGTCCACTTTGCTAACTATCAAGACCCCGACAAAAACCATGCTTCAATAGAGCTGCGTTTATATGAAAGCAGTAAGTATAACTTTTTTACCTTGGCTAGATTTATAAGTAAGAGTAAATTTTGTGTAAACGGTAAAGTGTAAGTTCGTTGCTTTTGGTAGAAAAGCAACCTCTTGAGACTAGACTATGTTTAAAGTGGTCGCTTGCAAGAGTTTGAAGACAAATTTTTTAAATATACGTTTTTCCAAAGAGACCAATGCAGGTTCAATTAAGACTTGACCGGGATCAGAAACCTAAGACCGCGCATTAAAGTATCTCATACCCAGGTGGGCCCAGTTGTTCGAAGGCCGATTAGCACTTCTCCCAGGGTTAAATTTAACCCGGGTTTCTTTTTGTTTGGGGTTCAAAAGCATTTTCTCGGATGATTTTCTCTGTTATTTTTAAGAGCATCCAATCATCAACTTGTTGACAAAAAGAATTAAACTAAATTTACTTTTTAAGCTTTCATATCTGAATTCAAATTTTGCACTAACCCAAGGTTATCTTAACCCAGCTTTGAACAACCCGGCCCAACGTAATAACGTTCAAAATCGTTTTTGTTTAAGTATTCAATGAAGTTATTAGAGAGCTCTAACCCTCCCCTAAGCTAACATTAACACTTCCTTCTCACTTAGGGAAAATGATGGCTTAGGGGAGGGGTAGGTGGGCAGTTTCCCATAAACCTAAGTTGATCCTACTATTCTTCTTACTTTCTAACAGTACTGAACATCACAGCGTCACAGCCAAACGTCATCATGGAGGAGGGGCGCACGAAGACATTACAATGTGTAGTAACGTGTTCAGAAGCAATGGACGTTTGGACGTTCTGGCTTTTTAACGGCAAAATGATCGAAGCTAGACCATTTCATACAGGAAGCGAGCATGATTTAAGTAACACAGTCACAAACATCTCAACGTTGGTACTAAAGAATGCCATGCTGTCACAGACTGGCGTATACACGTGCGGTGCTAATTCCACTGGCGTTGTAAGAACACAGAATATAACAGTGACAGTGAAAGACTTGGAAGGTCCAACTCTAGTGCAAACCAAATCGAATATAGACGCTTTTGACGGCGGAAATATAACGCTAAGTTGCAATGCAGTTTACCCGGAAGCGTTTTTTTTCAACACGTTTTGGGTTTTTAACGGTAGTAGGATAAACAATAACGACAAGTATAAGGAAAGAAACACTTCCCCTTGGTTGGTACAACCAGAACTGGGCATAAGGAGAATGAAGATTGGATTGACGATTTATAACGTTGGACTGAACGACAGCGGCGGGTATATATGTGCTCTCAACACCTCACTTGGCTTACACCTGAAAAACGTCAGTGTTAACGTCACGCGGAGACCAGGTTCCCAACCGGGTTTCCCTACTCATCAACCTGATGAAAGGCCCAAGGGGAAAGCAGATTTGCTTGGAACTACACTGTTCATTGGTCTAGGTCTCTTTGTCGGACTGGTGACGACAGTAATAGTTTCTATGAAGCTATGGAAATGGCCACGACCTAAGCCTCCACAATCAAGTAAGTAAATAATGAAATACAACAGATGTTACATGATGCGTTCAATTTTTGTGCCCATCTGGGTCTCAACCCATTACCTGCAGTTGAAAATTCCAGTGCCTTACAGGCCAGAGAGGGTAGTGCACATTGAATTTTTGGGTGAATCCTGGGTCCCTCGGCAGCGTTCAAACTTGGTGCCAGGGTGTGGTGCTTGAGAGCGGAACTCGCTGGGCACTGATGTAGACACACCCTTTTTTAAGTACCCAGGCTCGAATTCGGGCATGCTGACGATGCCAGAGTACAAGTTTGAGTTTTTTTACTCGGGCACTGTGCACACTGTGTTTTTTTTTTAGCTCCTGGGCAATCAATTTTTTATTCTCCCTGTTAAGCTCACATTTCCAAATGGCGTCTGACAGGGAGATATGGAGTATATATGTAGAGATTCACATATCGGGTACTCAAGGTGTGAACACACACCAGTTTGTGCCAGTACCCAGTAACTTGTTCCGGGGCAAGAAGCGTTAAGCCTTTACAAGAGAGAATGGTGTGGCCTTTACCAGACGCAACCCTTCTGTAGAAGAAAAACCCCTTCAGAGTGAACGCTGGCCAGCGTCTTGTCTCCTTTTTCTAATACTCATCATTTATTTTTCCCTGCCTCCTAGTTAAATCTCCCCCAGATCTGGACTCCAGAGACTTCGAGTATGATGTATTTCTCTCATACTGCAAAAAAGATTTCCCCTGGGTGGACAGAGAGCTGTTACCACTATTTAATCATAACCAAGTGAAATATTGCGTGGATTTCATACACTTTGAACTTGGAAAAGCATTTCTAGAAAACATGGTGGAAGGCATCTATAAGAGCCGCAAAGTTTTAGCAGTCTGGTCGGCCAATTTCGCTTCTAGTAAATACTGCAATCAAGAACTGGACTATGCTTTACAGCGGAGTTTTGAAAAAAGTGACACCGCAGTGATTGTCATTCGTATCGATTGGACTGACCCTACACGACTCCCCAAGCCTCTACAAACAAAAACATTTTTGGACTACTCTGACAGTGCAGAGAGAAAAGGATGGGAGATGAGACTCATAAAACATTTAAGGGCTCCAAAGAAAATGATAGTCAGCATAGTTTGAGAGCCAAGTTTCGGAGACCGTGCACTCCATTACTTTGACAATGGAGAGAGAAATGGATGGGAGGCGAGACTCATACGACATTTAAAGACTCCAAAGCTAATGGTAGTGAGCATAGTTTGAGAGCCAATTGTCGGAGACCGTGCACTTCATAAGTGCCACGCCTAATATGTTCATATCGGAAAGGGCTGGAAATTAAATGAATCTCGTGAGTGAGGGTGAAGATAATATACTGGGGCACTAAATCCTTGAGGAAATTTATAAGAACCAAGCTTTGCAATTTATAAAGAAAAGTTTTACTTCTTCTCAATGTGCAACGGCAGATGGGATTCTGGAAATCCGCCACTTGTCTGATCTTGCCCGCGAACCAGTGTGGAATCATTGTGGTGACTTTCCTGAGTTTGTGTGTTCTCACTGCAAAGTAGCTATGGCGATTTTCAAAAACTTGCACACACAGCTTTTGTGTGTTTTTGTAAATATGTACATAAAATACAGGTCTCAAAACATATCATCCCAATGTAAAATAACGGCAGTTTCATTCTAACATAGTAGGACAAAACTTACGTATTGAACTTGCGTGGTTAATTCAGTGCTCTTGCCAGTATTCCTCCATTCGTCCTCAAATTCACTTTCTTTCCCTTAATTAGTGTCAGTACAGTCAAACTCATCCCAGTCCGTATTTTTGCGTATTCAAGTAAGCGCGAGCAGTCAAACGAAAGGTCTGGAACGAGGCTGAAAACGGAGAGTGAGACTGGGGAGAGACGCTCTACGGGCCTGTGAGGCTCGCGCGCTTCGCGCGTGTAAGACTCTCACGCCACGCTTTACCGATTTCCTCACTGATTCTGAGGAAAGAACCGACTTTTTTGCAGTCTGCCGTTAATGCCGACACTGAGGGGAGTGTCCGTATTGACGGGGTGTCCGTATTAAGCGGGTTAAAATTAGAGAAAATGTAAGGGCTTTTTTCCCAGGGGCAAAGAAAACTGTCCGTAATAATGAAGTGTCCGTGTTAATCCGGTGTCCTTAAAGCGGGGTTTAATACTTTTGGGGCGGGACTTTAATACTTTTGACTTTTTTGCTGGTAGCGAATAGAACCGCAAAACATGTACCACATGGTACGATGTGGGATCCTAACATTAAAGCGCAATTTCATACTATTCGATACTTTGTCTGCTATGTTCTCCACTAACTGTTACCACTTTTGACTTTTCTGCTGGTGGCGAATAGAACAGTAAAACATGTACCACATGGTACGATGTGGGATCCTAACCTTTTTAAAGCGCAATTTTATACAATTCGATACTTTGTCTGCTATGTTCCCCGTTAACTGTTACCATTTCGAGTCCTTTAAAGTTTCAAGTTTATTTATTATATATAACAAACTGTTTGCAATCAATCCGACTGACCTGCAGGTAGCTAAACTAATCAAGGCAGGTCAGTCTCATAGTCCTTTTTAACTATTTAAATAAAGCTTTGGTCAAATAATTCTTTCTTGCGTTACTACTCGCCTCCCCCCCCCCCCCCCCCCCACCCCACCCCCCCTCTCTCTCTCTCTCCAGTCCAACCACACGATATTTAACTCTAAGCTTTAGCCTGAATTAAATCAATTCTCTTGCCTTTCCACTACTGCTTAAACAGGGTTTGCCTAAAACCCGGAATCTGGAAAAAGCCCACCCCGACCATGACTACATTTTGTCAGTGTGATGTTTACCCCTTTCGCTTTATTGTAATTTTAATTTTATATTTCCTAGTAGTAGCTCTTTAGTTATTGGTTAGGAGCTTGCGAATATGTCTGTTATAGATATTGCAAGATGATATATGTAAATGTAAATCTAAATGTATTGATTAGGGTTAGGAAACTGAGTGAAACAGGTTTCATTTAGGGTCGTTATACTTGACAAAGTGACACTTAGTTTTCTAACCCTAATCAGTAAACTTGGGCCCGGTTCCTCGAAAGATGGTTAAGTTTAACCCAGGATTAAACCAAGATTTTCTTGTAACTCGAGCAAACAAAAGACTGTTGATCCTTTTCTTCGAGATACAGTAATAATAACACCAAAACTTACTCTAAGCAATACATAGGATGGAAAAATAAAAAAACGGAACAAAATTTTAATCCTGGATTAGCGCTAATAGGCCTTTCAGAAACCGGGCCCTCAGAATCATTCGGCTTTCGGCATGGGTTTTTTTCCCGCGGATTCCGGATTTTAGGCAAACCCCTTAATTATATCATTTCTATGACTTTTCATCTGATGGCATAGCACAAAGGCAAATTTAGTTTGATTACATCTCACTGCTAAAAAGAGAAACAGAAAAGAAAGAAATGATTTGGGTACACACTCTCAAAGAAATGACATAAAAATTAAATGCTCTCTTTCCCAACCTCCCCTCGACTCGATCGTCATCTAGTCTATAAAAATATTTGAATGTGGTGAAAGTGAAAGCGAAACTGCAGATCAAACAGGAAAAAATCAACTTCTGCAGGGCACGACACACTGAAGAATTTTGAAACAGATATCCTCGATTTAAAGACAATGCCTCTGGACAAAATGACTCATTTTCTCTTTGGAAATTTGCTGCTTGCAGCTTTGCTATGGCCTACAGGTAAGAAGTCGTGCAGGAGCCAGAAGTGATGAGAATTATAATTCCAACTCGAAAATTTCCGTTAAGCCATTATTCAAACGCGTACATTTCCCTTATTCCTATTGCATGATTTCTATTCAGCCCCCGATAGAAAATATTTGTGCTATGTTCAATGTTCCAAATGAGCTGAAGAAAAACTTAGGGACTCTTCGGCATTCAGCAGCTGAGGAGGCTTGTTATGGAAGAAATAAATTTTCGAGTTTAAGAATGACAAAGTAAATAAAATCAAAACATATTTCTGCATCATAAATGAAATACTTTTAATATTCTTGAAAGATATAAGTTACAGATTCAAAAATAGAACAACGTATTGGAGCATTTTCAAGAGGAAAGTTAGGAAAGTTTTTTATCTTGCAAGATTTGTTTTCGCAGTCTAAAAAATTTTAGCTGGGAGAACTTTGTGCGTAGTAGGCAAATTTTGCTTTTCACACGTCATTGACTGGTTTGATTAACATAATGATGAGGTTTATGGTTCTAAACATTTATTTAGGTGTTTTAATGAACACGCACCAATTAACTAAACAATGGTTCGTGGCAATCAAGTGCCTCAGTTACATGACGGAACAGTGTCAACGGACAGCAAAACATGCAGTGGTTTGAAAAATCTCGCCTTCGGAAACGATCGATCTACGATAGTTGTCATTTTGATATCGGTTGCTCACGAGTTCGGGGCGGAAGTGCGTCTACGTCTCAGTGAACGAGTGATAGATTTGCATGTCGAAGTGTCCGTGACACTAGCCTTCTACGCTACGCGTATCCACCAGTAAAAAACATACGAGGATATAAGTCTGCGTAGCTTGAACATTACAAAACCGTTTTTCACAGAAGAGGGACCTCAGTGTAGTTGAAAATAATTGTTTTGGTTAAATTTTTTCGTTGGCTTGAATTTTATTTCCCTTTGTTCCAAACTAATTATCAAGCATCAACTAACCAAAGACAGGAAACTAAGTTTGAAACCTAGGATAAAATTTAACTACAAGAAAAATTACACCAGCCCAGCCAAAAAATGTTCCTGTAACAAGGTTTCATGAGAAGTGGAACGCATGCGCGTGAATGTCATCGAGCTCATAATCACACAATCTCGTTCCCAGAGGCCGCGATCCTTTTGTACAGCGACGGGGATCACTAACCTCAGGAAGAATCCGTAAAAAACCATCTCTGATTGGCCGATAAAATCGTATTCATCACATGCAAATTTCTTTGCTAATCAAAAAACGGTGAGCACGTTGATTTGATTTTGACAGGCCACTTGTGCACACATAAATCTCATACGACCTGGAACCGTTAAGAAAAACGTTAACCTCGATCGATAATTTCCGAAATCAGGCTACGGTGACATTTTTTTCAAAATTTCCTTTTTCCTATTTTTGAAAGTCATTCCAATGCTTTTTTTTTTAAGAGATGATATACATTTATGCCACTGAACCTTTCAAATTTGCATACACTGTTGTGTTTATTCCGTGCACGAAAGAATGTGTGTCGTCGTGACTAACAAATGTTCATTCGCGGCGTCTAAAAAAATAGAGACTTTTGTCCCCTTTACTTGTCTTTCTTCACTAAATACATCCATCAAAGGTCACAGAACAAAAACTGCTTTGGAAAGAGGAAATTGCAGCAATGTGCGAGCAAGGAAAATTTCCCTTGCATTTGAGACCTTCTCTTGGTCAAATGGGTAAACAATTTCACGCAGGCGCAGTTAAACCGGAACCAGGATTTTGTGGTTCCGGTTTTGGATTCTTGCAGAGCGTGCGTTGCCCCATCCGCTGGACAAAAGTAACGGATGCTCTGGGAACGAGATTGATAATCACAGCCCCATGGCCCAGCCCCATACAAAACACCAAACACAGGGACCCTGTCAAATGCCCTCACAACAGGTTTCTTCATTGGTTAATTTCCAGTATTTGTTTCTTCTCTCATTGGACTCCGCCTGTGCTTGACTGAACTTCTTTTCAGAGAATCGCCAATTTTATCGATTTTCCTTGAGTTTTTTTAGCGGGATTTGAATGGTCAACTGCTCAGCATTTCTCTCCACAGATACCAGTATTAGCCCAGTGATACGAACACTTCATAGTACCGTCGTAGTGAGAGAGGCTCCAACGTCAAACTGGTTTGCAACGGAAGTAATGTAGAGCCACTTGATACCACCTTAAAGTGGATGTTTAACACCCACAAGGTGAAACATAACGGATACAGGAATATAATAATTTTAATCATGTGTATTAGTTTCCAACTTGATTGTACTTATCTAGTATCATGTATGTATTTATCTAATTTACATTGTAAATTTTTGTTGTTTTATATTGTATTTTATTGATGTCAGGGGCACTAGGGAGAACAGTTATCTGATGGTGTTCCCTGGTTAAATAAAGCTATTATTTATTTTATTTATTTATTATCAAAATAGTCTGGCGTCCAAAAAGACAGGCATTTCATTCTCTATATTCGCGCCAAACTGAATACATTGACGTTTATCATTCTCGTTTTTGATTGCTGAATTCCTCTCCACAGATGCCAGGACTACCCCAGTAATGGATTCACTCAATAGTACAGTCGCCGCAGTGAGAGGCTCCGACGTTACATTGGTTTGCAACGGAAGTAATGTACAAAAACTCGATTCCACTTTTGAGTGGAAGTTTAACACCGAGACAGTAAAGAATAAAGAAAACAGGAATATCAAACTAATCTGGCGTCCAAAAAATCAGGCATTTTATTCTCTAGATATCTTAAATGTATCAGAGAAAGATGTCGGTGACTATCGTTGCGTTGCCCAAGTTTCTAACTTGGACAAATTCGACATAGCCGAAGCTTCAATAAAGCTGCGTTTATATGAAAGCAGTAAGTATAACTTTTTTACCTTGGCTAGATTTATAAGTAAGAGCAAATTTTGTGTAAACGTAAAGTGTAAGTTCTTTGGTTTTGGTAGAAAAGCAACCTCTTGAGAGTAGACTATGTTTAAAGTGGTCGTTTCCAAGAGTTTGAAGACAGTTTTTTAAAATAAGCAGTAAGTATAGAACTTCTTTATCTTGGCTAGACTTATAAGTAAGAGCAAATTTTATATATTTAAGTGCTTTGTTGATCGTAGAAGTGCACCCTCGTGAGAACAGGGGTGCTCACAATGAAATTTGACGTGGAGGGAGCACGACTCGCTACAGAATATACCCAAATCAGCTGAATAGATTTTAAAAAGTGGAAAAAATTGCATCGCCTCAAAACACAGCTCACATTTTCTAAAGCTTCCCAAACGAAATGGCGTGAACCATTTGGTTTTCCAACCGGAATTTCCGGTTTTTCCATGTAAATGTGGTAAGTACCTCAGACCATACGTCAAGTGATCGTTTAATACGGGACGTTAAAGACAAGTAAAAACGTCCTCGAAAGATTCGCCACCGGAGGCCGATGCATGTTCAATTAAGACTTGACCGAACCGCTGGTGAAAAGTATCTAGCTCCCAGAGGTCAGTCAAGCCGAGTTGATACGGACACTGAGGGGGTCATAGAAAGTGTCCTTATACGGACAATGAGGGGGTCATAGAAAGTGTCCTTATACGGATACTGAGGGGGTCATAGAAAGTGTCCTTATACGGACACTGAGGGGGTCATAGAAAGTGTCCTTATACGGATACTGAGGGGGTCATAGAAAGTGTCCTTATACGGACACTGAGGGGGTCATAGAAAGTGTCCTTATACGGACAATGAGGGGGTCATAGAAAGTGTCCTTATACGGACAATGAGGGGGTCATAGAAAGTGTCCTTATACGGATACTGAGGGGGTCATAGAAAGTGTCCTTATACGGACACTGAGGGGGTCATAGAAAGTGTCCTTATACGGACAATGAGGGGGTCATAGAAAGTGTCCTTATACGGATACTGAGGGGGTCATAGAAAGTGTCCTTATACGGACACTGAGGGGGTCATAGAAAGTGTCCTTATACGGACAATGAGGGGGTCATAGAAAGTGTCCTTATACGGATACTGAGGGGGTCATAGAAAGTGTCCTTATACGGACACTGAGGGGGTCATAGAAAGTGTCCGGATTAACGGGATGTCCGTATTAAGTGGGTTGAATTGAGAGAAAATGTGAGGGCTTTTTGCGTGACGAGCCTAAAAAAGGGCTAGCCTGTACACAGGCACGCGAGACCGAGCGCGAAAACCCCTACGCGGTTTTTATATTTATCACGCGCCCTCATCAGACTTTTAAGAGAAAATATAAGGTTTTTGATCAGGCTAAAAAAGGCTGCGAAGGAGACTATCTTTCCCCAGGGACAAAGCAAACTGTCCGTAATAATGAGGTGTCCGTAAAGCAGGATTTAACTGTATACGTATTGTTACTACTACTTCTTACTTTCTAACAGTACTGAACATCACAGCGTCACAGCCAAACGTCATCATGGAGGAGGGGCGCACGAAGACATTACAATGTGTAGTAACGTGTTCAGAAGCAATGGACGTTTGGACGTTCTGGCTTTTCAATGGCAAAATGATAGAGGCTAAACCATTTCATACAGGAAACAAGCAAGATTTAGGTAACACAGTCACAAACATCTCGACATTGGTACTAAAGAATGCCATACTATCACAGACTGGCGTATACACGTGCGGTGCTAATTCCACTGGCGTTATAAAAACACAGAATATAACCGTGACAGTGAAAGACTTGGAAGGTCCAACTCTAGTGCAAACCAAATCGAATATAGATGCTTTTGACGGCGAAAATGTAACGCTAAGTTGCAATACAGTTTACCCGAAGCGTTTTTTTTCGACACGTTTTGGATTTTTAACGGCAGCCGGATAAACAGTAACGACAAGTATAAGGAAAGAAACACTTCCCCTTGGTTGGAAAAAGCAGAACCGGGCATAAGGAGAATGAAGATTGGATTGACGATTTATAACGTTGGACTGAACGGCAGCGGCGAGTATATATGTGCTCTTAACACCTCACTTAGTTTACAGCTGAAAAACTTCAGTGTTAAGGTCTGGAGGAGACTAGGTAAGTATTTGATCTTTCCTTTAGGGTAAAAGGGAACCAAGCACCTTAGAGCCACCATCAGTCTTTTAAGGCTTGGTTAAAAATGTATTTGCTAGTAATAACCAAAGGTTAGGGAGTGCGAGCGACAACGATCGGAGGTCCAAACGCACTGAAACGCTTTTGCTCAAACGCTGTGCTTTTGCTTAAGTTTCACTTGACAGAAGGTCAAAGGTGAAGTAATCAGCATATGTCACGAGCGTGGGACAAAGAAGAAAATCTGCCTCCCCGACAGGATTCTAACCTATGACCTCCCAAACACCCGGCGGGCGCTCTATCCACTGAGCTACGGAGAACTCATGGAGAAAGAGGCCATTTACTAGGTTCAAAAACGAAGAAGCGAATTGAAGACTAACTCGCTGTGAAACTAATGGTACGCGATCGACGCTTCGATCCTGGGTGATGGGCTCTTGACTTCTTTAACCTTTTGGAAACGAAACAGCCCCAAATTTTCTTAGGCCAGTTGAAGGGTACGGCAGGAGTTAAACTGCTATGTTTAAAACCATAACGTAGCTAGACTGGTTTGTCTGGGAAAAAGGACTCGAACCTTCAAGGGAAATCGAAAAAGTTCGAGTTATCGGGAGTTCGAAGAAAATAGCCGGGAGTAAGGAAAAAAAAAACAGTTTTTACTGCACAGTGAACAACATGTTAAGTGGAAATTTAAAGATACTTCTAAATCAGAATCTGAACGTAACGTAACAAAACATTGCCTAAATAGAGCATGCGTTTTACTGTTTTGAGAAGAAAAGTTGTTTCAGGTTAGATTTGTGACAAACAAAATCAGCCTCCACTTGTAAACTATATGCCTACAACACGCCAATGGGAAATTCAAACTTCAATGTTTCGGACGCCAGTACACTGTTTTTCCCCGACTTTTTAAGAGGTCATGGTTGAGTTATCGAGAGTAAAATTGTATAGAAATCTTATTTGAGGGGAAACAAAAATTACTTCTAGTTAGCGGGAGGTTGGAGTTTGCGAGGGTTCGAGTTATCGGGAGTCAACTGTATTTAAAAAGTTCTAATTAATTTTCTACTTGCATGAATATTGATGTTTTAGGCACCGAAATTTCTTCGGATTTGAGTTTGTCTACTAAAGGGGCCAATGGGAATGGAGATGTGTTTCAAACCAGACTGTGTATTGGTCTGGGTGTCTTTGTGGGATTGTTGACGATCATAGTGGTTCCTTTGACGCTATGGAGAAGGACAAGACCTAGACCTCCACAATCAAGTAAGCAAATAATGAGATCAGTACATCATGAACATCAGATGGCAGAAAATATGCGCGTGTCATATTGATGTCCATCTCCTACACAGTAGGGTCAGGCCTGGTTGAGACGCTGTATTTTTCATGTGCCGAACCTAATTGAATAAGTTCGACTTTGGAGCGACGCTGGCGCCACATCTGATTCGGACGGCTCACCGTGTGTCGAGCCTAAGTTGAGTTCGACAAAAGTTCGACAGACTCTGTCGAACTTAAGCCTGGTTTCCATATGACCGTCCGGATCGTCCCGATCGCCCCAATCGTTTCAAAATATTTCGAGACGATCGGGACGACTGGGGCGATTGGTAGTTTCCATATGATCGTCTCGATCGCCTCAAGGCAAGAGACGCGGGGTCGTCAGTGATGTCTCTGGGTCAAAAAATAGAATTTTTGCGCGTGTTTTGCAAACAAGCCACATAAATGGATGGTTTTTATTCGTAAAGCGAACCTCGTACCTTGGTATCTGCTTTTTCTCTTGTCATTTTGCGGCACTGAGAAGCTAGAATGGTTCCCCGAAGACACAGTATATCTCTTCGAAAACTTGACGTCACGGACTTTCTCTAATTTCAAATAACCCACATACGCGCTGCGAACATTTGTGTATTATTTTTTTGGCTTCAGCGCCATCCGGGCCGAATTTATCCTCGAGTACTGGAATAAAAGTGATGACTTCTGGGATTGCTTTCGATCGTCCCGATCGTCTCAGTCGTCTGAGAGCGTTTCCATATGATCGCTTCAAAATTTACATGATCGTCCCGATCGTCCGGATAGAACTCAACTCTATCCAAGCGATCGAGGTCGTCTCAGTCGTCCGGGTCGTTTGCAATCGTCTGGGTAGCGTTTCCATATGATCGTCCCGATCGTCTGGACATTTTTTGAGACGACTGGGGCGATCGGGACGATCATATGGAAACCAGGCTTTAACGCTTTCGCCGCACCTGAACTAAAACTGCCGTACCAAATTGATTCAGACGCCGCTCTTCTGCCGTACTTAATCCATCAGTTAGGTTCGGCAAATGAGTGGAGCGGCGTCTGAACCGGGCCTAACGTGCAATAGACTACAAAACAGTCCGTATTTTTGCGTATTTAAGTGCGCGCAAGCAGTCAAACAAAAGGTCTGGAACGAGGGTGAAAACAGAGAGCGAGACTGGGGAGAGACGCCCCACCGATTTCTTTACTGATTTGAGAAAAAACCCGACTGTTTTGCAGTCTAAACGTGAAAGAAATGCAAGCCTAGCCAATTTGGTCCTATATACCCCGAAATGTGGAGTGCCTTTTTAATTCGGATTTTGGCCACAAGACCAATTTTTCTCTATCACATTGATTGGTTTTCTGTAGAGTAACAGAGAGCTGTGATCGGTAAAGAGGATCTTAATGGGGTGGTAGCTTTGACGATTAACGGTCAATTTTTTTCCAGTTTTGACGGTTGATGGTTATTAAATGGAAATACAGTCCAAGAGTTTCGGTTTAAGTAGATAATACTTCTGTACAAATTAATGACATCTGTTGTGTATTGGCCTTTTACTTATGAAATTTCGAAATTGATTTTGAAAGCAAGTTGTAACTGGTCTGGTAATCATAAATGTCCAAAGAGAGTGTTTTGGAGAACATGGGAACTGGTTTTTCTAGTGAGTGCTTCTTTAGGAGCCAGAAGTCCGTGAAGACACCCTCTGAACGTTTTTAACGATTACTATCAATCTGCCTTTGTGACGTTAAAAAACGTACCTTAAAGGCTGATCGATGACAGCAAAGGTCAAAGCCGAGATCATCTTTGATGACACCAGTGTCTCGGTCCCCTTCTTTTTTTTCAAGGGTTCTTTTACGTCTCCCTCTACCTGCTAACGGATAAGCTAGTATGAAAAAGACAGCGCATGGCAACGGCTTACCGTCAACCGCCCCTTACTTTCTGTAGTACTGAACCTCTTTAAATATTTCTTGCATTCTAGATAAATCTCCTTCAGCTTTGGAAGAGATGGAGCTTGTGCCGAATGAAGCTGTTACCCCTGTTTAATTTTAGCGTGAAGTATTGACGTATTCAGTACTATACCTTTTACATATACGAAGTGTCTGAATGAGTAGGTATTGAATAAATATTGACGTATTCAATACCATATTTTTTATATAGTAAGTGTTTGAATGAGTAGGTAGGGGCGTAGCCAGCTTTTCGACAAGTTGTAAGCCTGGCCGACATTCACTTCCACATATCCTAAAAACTGCACGCATGACTCAAGAGTGGAGAGTATGCACTGACCTCACCAACACTTTGAGCTCTTGAGTTTTTTAGCTCACCCCAACAACGCATAATTTATTGCAAGCCATAGAGTGATCAAACCAAAACTTTGTAGGCCCGGGCCTACAGGTCTGTGGGCTGGCTACGACCCTAGAGGGTATGGAATAAGTATTGACGTATTCAGTACTTAAAATACGTCAAAAATGAGCATTGAGGAATTCTTAACTCATTTAGCATAAGGAGTATATCCAAGAAAAAAGTATTCTTAGAGTACGTGCACATGGACGAATTTTCGACCGCTTAAAAATTATACGGAGCCACCTTAAACGTACGAAAGTTAAGACACCTAGCCGATAGAGCGATTTTCGTGTGACCTTAAAATGAAAACGCGCCAACAATCATGCCTCATGCCCGAGAACTTTCTAGGAATCAATCGATACTCCATATCAGGGTTTTCTTTGGCGGGAAAACGAAGAGGCCATGTTTTGATCTTTTCATCCATTGGCTGATAAACAAATAACAAACACTTACCGAAACCATTTTTCAAGGTCATACGAAAATCGCTCTAAAAGTTCCTTGAGAACAGAGAGAAAATATTGAACGGTTCCGTGTTAACGAAATGCCCCGTCAAATTTTTCAGCCGTTCGGAAATTCGAGAGGTGAACGACGGGAAGCATAAATCCTTACATTAATACGAGTGCTTTCACACTTTCTATATACAATATCAAGATCCTTGACTATGACAAATTTACTGTTCATCTGGCCCTGGTTGTTCAAACATTGGATAGCGCTATCCACTGGATAAATCACTATCCAGCGGATAAGTATTAGGGAAACTAATTAAGTTATCCGCTGGATGGTGATTTATCCGGTGGACAGCGCTATCCAACGTTTGAACAACTGAAGCCTGGTGCCCTTGTTAAATTAGTTCATTGATTTACGGGGATCTTCTAGAAAAGCTCAACAGAGCAGAATTTTTTTCCTAATTTATGGTGTGTTCTTAGCATTTTTTACCGTTTCAGCGCGATTCCAGCGAGTTTTAAATCTGAGCTTGGGGTGCCTGTGGTTTAATTGTAAACTCTACATTCTGCAAAGTATCCATTCCTGCAATAAAGTAGCCTGCGTAGCAGCCGCTTGGAAGTAGTGGGCGAAAGAGAGAACGGGTGCGCGCGAGGGAGACACGCGTGTCTCCTTCTCGCGCGCCCGTTTTTTCTCGTGCCCACTACTACGCAGGCTAGCAATAAAGATGTAGAGAGGGCATGATCGCGGGACTGCGTTTGGTTATAAATTAAAAGCAATAAAAAGCGAATTTCAATGGCGGCAGAAATTTTACAAACAAAATGACAAATGCTAATGGTTGGCTTGAAATTTTGGGATTAGATTTTTAAGTTTTTTAATTACAAAAGAAACCAATAAGCTGATAACCGAAAAAAAAAGATCAAGTAAGAAGTTAAATAAGAAAAAAGAGAATGGAGAAGGGGCCTGTCCGGGAGTCGAACCCGGGACCTCTCGCACCCAAAGCGAGAATCATGCCACTAGACCAACAGGCCTCTCATGGTGATATGAGGGTAAATTTAATTAGTGATTTGTCCTTGTGTTTGAGGACAGTTTAGCATATTTATGACGCAACTAGAAGTGCATAAATTTGCAAATGAAATGCCTATCTTCGAGAAATTGTTTACCCCTTCTAAATCACACCAAATTTAGCGTGTTTTAGCGATAGGATTAAAGTGCTTTCCGGCCTGAAATTAAAAAAGATAGACACCTTAGTCAGGGCCAGTCGGCAGGGTTCAAAGCCGGTCAAGATTTTCTCACACTAAACTTACGGACAGTTCGATTTCACAGAAAATTACCATGAGGGATCGTTCGATGTAATTCAAAAAATAATTTTCATATAAGAATGGGCTTGAATTAGCGAATATGATTTTACAGGCTTGCTTGAGAATTATCGAGAGACATGCACGACGCTTTCATCAAGTGTGTTACTATTGTAGCGGAACCATGTTTGATGATGACTGAAGTTCTGCCAAATCGTGTGTTATGATTTTTGTCATCTAAGTTGTCACTATTTTGGAAGCCATCTTGACAAGTAAAAAAACCGGGTGAGAAATTACAGTGTAATGTCGAATAATTTACGTAAAACGGCGTTTCTGAAAAAAATATGAATTGTAAACTAAAGCTAGACCGCTCAATTTTCACCGCAAACAAAAGGCAAAAAACTCTCTGGCACGCTTTAGATTTTCCATGTATTTGTCTGCAATTTTTCCCGGGAATTTTAGTCGGCAGGAAGATAAATTCTTACAGGCAAATGTATAGAAAATTTTAAAAAGTGGTTCTAGAGCGTGTAGCTGCTTGTAACGCCCTCAATTTTTTTCAGTAGAATCGTTAGGAGTGAAGCTTTAGTTTACAATTCATATTTTTTCAGATCAGTCGTTTTACGGAAATTATTCGACAATTGATTCTCATACAAACACTGTAATTTCTCACGCGGTTGCCTACTCGTCAAGATGGCCTCCAACTATCAGTGTTATGATTCTTGTTGCTGACAAAGTGATATGATTCAAATTCGACAATTTCCTGTGTTTGTCTCGTACTAGCGATTTGGGGTTTTTAACCCCTATCCTTAGGAAACCAGAAATCTATGTCTTTATATATTTAAATAACTTATTTAACCTTCAGCAAAGTTTTTGTTTTTAAAAAATTCCCTGATGCCCCAAAACACTTGGGATCTCGGGAGCTGAGAAAAAGAGATATCTTTTAAATACGACTTTTGCGCCTCACAACTTCCGTCTTGGCCTGTTGGTCTAGTGGTATGATTCTCGCTTCGGGTGCGAGAGGTCCCGGGTTCGACTCCCGGACAGGCCCCATTTTTCTCTCTCTTAGGTATACATCATTTCTGCTTTTTTTTTTTTTTCTTTGCTTGTTATATCTATAATTTTAAATCAATTAAGAGTTGAATTACTTTTTGAATCTATTTTCTTCGAAAAAAAAAAAAACAATTGTAGGTTAAGACCATAGGTATACATCTTTTAAACTCATCCGGCATATGAAGCGAAGAGAATGAAAGTCCTAGCTACGCCACACCAATACTGTAAATGATTTTTTTGAATGCATAAAACTGAGATAAGTTAAGCTTTTATGAATGCATTTTATGAATGGATATATTGAAGCTTACAGCGAAAAGGTGAAAGCTGAGGAACGTTGGCGGCGGACCTGAAGTCCAAAGTTTATTTGCCAAACTGCCTTTATATTGTATTAGAAAATATAATATTATTACTTACAAATCCAAACACTTGGTCCATTCGCTTAATTGGCTGATTGGAATCGTCGCTCAAGGCTTGCGAAACTGAGTCAGCATCCATATCCGAGAGACCGATAGCCGCCACACTGGTCCGTATCGAGTGTCATATATGATGCCTGATCTAAACCTGGAAAGCCATAATCTGCCATGAGCTGTTTTAAAATCAAGAAATTGTTTGTGTTGATGCCAGGAAAGCAGTTGCTTCATGGCGCGAATTACAAACGAAAGCTTGGTAACCACACAGAACCATCCTATTTCCCAGGCCTCCTGACGGGGGTGCTTACCATTTGACAGAAAATTTCGGAAATTCCGGATGGAAGATAAATGGTAAGGTCACTTTTCGGAAATTCCAACCGAAAATTGAGGAGTAGGTTTTGAGGTAGTCTTTTCATTCCGGTTGGTACGAACCAAAAGGAATGTTGCTTTCCATTTACCAATTTATCGGTTCCTTCTTTGTTCCAGACTCATTCTACACTAATTCGCCCCTTTTTTGGATTCAAACCATAACGGATGTGGCAATTCTGCGGTAAACTGGTAAATCGCTTACCATTATGCTTTCGAAACCCTAACCGGATTTTTCTGTCAAATGGTAAGCACCCCCGGATGTAGGATCAAAGAACGAAAACGTTGCGTGTTCTTTCGGGGATCGAAACTGAATTTCGCTAGTCATGCATCTGGATTACGTGACAAATGAAACTTCGAGCAAGGCCAACTTAGTTTCCAGGGTCTCTCAGGATGGAGAGAAAACAGACAAACACAAATTTATTTAAAACAAAGAAACAAAGAAATAAAACATGGAGGTTTTAACAATGGAATAAGAAACTTGGGCCGGTAGGGGAGTCGAACCCGGGACCTCTCGCACCCTGAGCGAGAATCATGCCACTAGACCAACAGGCCAAACACACAGTTTATCAGAGGGATCTTTTTCGTTTTTCTAGTCGTATGTGCAAATGCAGCGATGACTGACCAAAGTACGTGTAAGAAAAAGTACTGTTTAAAAAACGAGCAGGAGTGTATTATTATCGATATTATCAGGTTTAAAAACTCTCGGCTCCGCCTCGCGTATTAAACACACGACTGCGAGTTCTTTTGAACGGCCTCATTTAAAATCTCTGATATAGATCAACTCATTCTTACACTAATATTTAGATTTGGGTTATTTTGGTCCAAAAAATTGGACGTTAAGTTTAGCCCTGTCTTTATCAGATATATGGAATGGTTGGGAAACCCTTTGTTATAGGTTTTTGTTTTTGCTTTTTTTTTGGACCTGACCGTGCACAACGTTCAAGCATTCGTCATTTTGATGTTATTGACCAATAGAAACATTGCATTAATTTATTCCGTCATAATTTGTGAACAGAAAACAAGGGATTGTGCACCGTCAGGGAGCTTCCTCGACTAACTATGGACACACATTCAACATTAATTTCTTTTGCTTTTTTCTTTATGAATTATTAATTACTTTTTGAAGACCGAAAAAGACACTGTTTTCGAAGCCATGTTCAGGCAATTTATTTCTTGTAATAGGCTGACCATTTGACTTTTGAGGGGGGAGGGGGGGTATGGGTCATTTCAGAGAAAAATTTCCTACAGACTGTTCGAGGGAAATACATTTCTTATAAGGAAATGCCTGGCAAAAAAAATTCCTGCACTGAAAAAAAATACCTTTCATGGCGTATAACGCAGGAAAAAATCTTACAATTATTATAATTGTATCACCAGAGGTTTGGGGAAAAAAGTTCTTGGAGAAACCAAATCACCCATACCACCCCCCCCCCCCCCCCCCCTCCCGCCTCCCAAAAAAAGTTCAAATGGTATGGGCATTCAATTTCGTCTCCATGTTGCGCAAAAGAAGGACAAAAGAAAACAAGCAACGAACCAAAACTTACGATATGTAATATATAATATCTACATAAAATTTTATATAATTCCATAAGAAATTAAATTAGGAAAATAATTTTGGTCGACCTGTATTAAGTGACCACGCTAGACAAACCTCGTAGGAGGTCTGTTTGCAGTGATTTAATGGCAGACCGCTTGATACAGCAGGCTCGCCTGTAATACATTAGAGCGATTTTCGTATGACCTTGAAATGAAAACGCGCGAACGAAACAGAAACAACAAACGAACGGAAATAGAGCGATTTGATTGGTTTATCGAACGGACAGACAAACGTGTGTGGCTTTTGGTTGGTTAAGCGAACACCCGCGTAAAAAAACTTCATGCCCGAGAACTTTCTAGAAATCAATGGATCCTTTGCTTTGACGTCATACTGCAACACGATTGGCCAATCGAACAATGCCTTCTCCATATTAGGGTTTTCTTTGGCGGGAAAACGAAGAGTCCATGTTTTGATCTTTTCATCCATTGGCTTATGAAACAGATGACGAACACTTATCGAAACCATTTTTCAAGATCATACGAAAATCGCTTTAGTTTTGCATTAGTATATGAATGTTCTTTAATTACTGAGGAAACTGAACAAACGACAAAGGTGAGTACAGAGATAAAAAATGATTTTGTTTTCGGGTATATTTTCTTTTATCAGGAATGAAGTATAAATCGCCTGCTTCAAAATCCACTTCGCTACTTTATTCTAAACTATTTACATCTAGCTTTCTTCAAAAGAAAAAATAATTTTAGTGTCTTGAAAGTCGTTTTTGCAGCAAAAGATCCGTAACTATCAGAACTATTCAAAGAGAACAGACGGCAAATTATTGTTGCTCGAAATATCTAAAAATCGTAACTGTGCATCAGTAGGATGCCTAGACTATTATAACAAATTAAAGGCAAACGGAAAAAAAACAGCGCCTGATCATGATTTCCTCGCTAATTTTTAGCAACGCGACACACATGATACACGTGGTTTTTCTGTTGGGCTGATAATTCCATTGAAAAAGGAAAAACACTTTTTTTCCCTGGTAATTTCATGTTACACAAAGGTATAAAGTCAAAACAAGTAGGATATGGCATTCCAAGTAAGTAGCGTGGTGGTGGAAAGTTCTTTTTCCTTTTAGTTCAAACTTCGATAGTATGCCACTACAGCAAAATGCAAACGTGAATGTGCCAGTTCAGTTCTCTGTTTTGGATTTTTACCGCAAGAACGCTCCATATGTAGTAGTTATTAAAAAGCAAACATCGAGTCAAAGAAACGGTCAAAATTCAAGTCATCTCTCGACTGCAATTTAGTTACATATTACTTATATACACCGATGGTTCTATGCCGCCTTCCGCATGCTTCATTTCCATGGCGTTGATTTCTTTGGGCACAAATATGGCGGTGTGAAGTGTCTGAAAGACAAAAAAGAATTTTTAAAAATAAATTCAATTATATCGTGCCTGGTCTGCGTGAGAAGACTAAACTGGTGAGGAGTGGAGGAAAATGGAAAATACAGAGGCTTAAGTTCAAGTCCTCATCCTCCCCTTTTACATCTTCGTATGCGTATGATGAAAGCCTAACCTAGCATATAATCTGCTCAAAGAAATATGGACAAGGAGTAATATTCTAAGATGCGCGCGCCGTGATTAACCAGGCTAAGCTTGTTACCATAAAGGTGAGGTAACACGGGAAGATTCGCAACAACGATTTTTAGAGCAACACAGCGTTGGAACACTGTTGCGACATTGTTTCGAAAGGTTACAACATTGGTCCAGCATTGCGATGTTCTGTTACGCTAAAAATCGTCGTTGTGAATCGTCCCGTGTAACATCACCTTAAAGGACGCATCGAAAGTCATACGTATGTTTTATAGCCGAGATTCAAAAGAAGTGCTTTAAGAAATTTGGAAGAAAACGAGCTGAAAAAAAGAAAACCAAGAAGAATCAATAGAAGCTACCGAACGTAATAGAAACCGCCACTTTAGAAACGAGAAGGGGTTTGGAACACGACAATTGTTTCTGAGATCGATACTGGGGAAGCGCCGGTCAGTAAATTTTTTTTTCTTTCCGTTGAAACGGTCCCAGAAGTCTTTGTGAAAGTTAACTCGACCCAGTTTCTTTCCCGTTTCTAAAGTGGTAAATTAAAGGCAAGGACAAAACTGGTTCATATGCAGGTACCTTGTCACCTCGCCACCTATAGGTAAGTAATACTATGGAAGTAAACTGTGCCAGTTATTTCAGAGTCATTCGTTGGTGGCGACTCGACTTCTCGTTGGTGGCGAGATGGTTTGGTAACGAGGTGACTGTAAACCCCTACCTGAGCGGAGCTTCCGCCACCTTTCTCGAAACAATAAATGTCTATAATAGTTTTCACGATGAGGATAGGGACAAACAGCATGGACGTTCCAGCAATGATCCACCCAACGGCCTCCCCCCAGGTGGGATAGATGTAATCTTCATACTTGATTCTAGAAGACTTGATTAAGCTGAACAGCAGTATACCCTAAATAGAGAATAAGCCAAAGTTAGGCCCGGTTCAAACGTCGAATTTCACATGTGCCGAGTTTTATTCGAGAATTAACAGCATGTGAGATGCGGCTTCTGAATCAATTAAATTCGCCAGTTTCAAATTAAATACAACTTTGCCGAATCTGCCACTGAAACAGTCGAAGATTCGACTTTGGTTCGACATTTCATTCATACGTCGCACTTCATGTGCCTAAAATAATGCATTAATTATAGAAACTAGTACATTTTGTATCCATATCGGATAACAAGTTGTTTTAGAGGCTGGGAATATCTACAACAAATGGAGTTAAATTCGGCGGTAGTTTATCCGACGTCTGAATAACCTGCCTGCGATCAGGGGTTCCTTTTTTCGGGAAAGCGTAGAAAAAGAACTGAACGCGAAAACCATATCGCAAGTTACTCTTAAGCTCGCCAAGAAGTTTATCGCAGCAAACCTAACTTGGCTGGCTTTATATTGAGCGTAAGTGTTTATGGTTAATTGTTTCATTCAATTTGTTTGCGTAGAAAACAAACGCGAAAACCTAATCGCAAGTTACTCTTAAGCTCGTAGCTGCTCGTCAAGAAGTTTATCTCAGCGAACCAAATTTGATTGGCTTTATATTGAGCCTAATTGTTTATGGTACTGAAGCATTCAATTTGTTTATTCTGAAAAAACGGAAAAAGGTATTCGGAAGACAAAAAAGTCGAACTATCGAATAGTTTTGCAAACTACAGCAAGAACTGAAAGAATAGAGAAGATGGAAAATAATGCCACACAAAACCAAATCAGACTGTTCCAGAAAATCAGTTCTAATATCGCAGGTCTCGCAGCAGGACGTACGGTTTACCAATCCTCTCAGCTCAAAGATTCCCCCTCCCCTCCCCCCTAACAACTACAGACTACCAAGCTGGTTTAAGGCAGTTAAAGTGAATCACTATTCAGGCAAAATGCATGATAATTATTTTAAACGTTTTAGATTTGTGCACTTACTAGAACCATAAGTGGTGAAACATATTTCCAGCAGATCAACCACCACTTGGAGATTGGATGCCCGATCATGCCTTCCACGTCACGTGCAAACCGTTCGGCTCCTAGGGGAATTCAGACGAGTTAATTTTTCCACTCACCTGAAAGTATGAATCCAAACAAAGTCAACTTACCGTAAATCCACGCAACGACAATCAGCTCCAAAAACACAATGAACAGAAGCGATAAGCCGGCTGAGAACGAGTCAAATAGGTTAAACACGTATATACCACCCTATGAAGTAGAAAAAGAAAATTATGCTGTCAAGCACACATTTTTCACAGGGTGGTATATACGTACTATGATTATGATGATAATCATGACGTTGAAAACCGTGAAAGACATAGGGTGCGTTCCTTTGAGATGAAACCGGATCAGGATCAGTGATCCGAAATCACTTGGATCATGGTAGATCAAATGAGTCGATGAATCCACTCTGACAAGGATTCATCGGTTCATTTGATCTGCCATGATCCGAGTAATCTCGGATCGCTGATCCTGATCTGGATCACCCCAAAGGAACCCACACATAATCTACAATGATGACTCTATGATTATGACGATGATGATGAGAAGAAGACAACATGACAGGAACGACAGTGAACATCACGAAATGTTTTGGAAAATGACAAGATGCTTAACACAATAATAGCGATACTGATCAATTCTCTGTAACGTTAAAACACCATTTCCAATAACTCACTTCAGTCACACAGGATAGACCAAGCAGGAAGAGTATCACACATATAACAAGTACAACAAGCTCCCGATAACGACTCAACTTTCGAGGGTAATGCTCGATAATACATGCAGCAACTATTTCCACCTGACCAAACTGAAAAAAAAAATGCAAAATACAGAACTTAATTAACTATTTTTAAAAAAATACAAGACATGATTTGAAAAAAGGAAACAACAACAACAACAAAAGTGACCGTGAGAAAGGAATTTAACCAAGACAATTTTTTAATCCATGAAATTCGAGCGGTCGAAAATGCTCAGCTTTGGGCAACAGACCTATCCGCGGTACATAAAATAAAAATTCACGTACAAAGTTGTTTTGAAAAAGTTATAGGGAACTAGTGATTGCTTTCTCGTAATCCCAAAACAAATTGTTATTAACAGATAAATGGTGAAAAGGTTTTATACTCTTCTCAAATATTAAGTAGAGAGTGACCAAAAAAACTGTTAGCTTTTCCCTGGCGATTAGGATACAACCAGGAGTCGTAACAACTCAGGTAAAATCTAATTTGGTCGCTCACTGACTCCATCCTCTGCCAAACTTTAATTCCCTTAAAACCTAACCCCTCTATTAGTTATGTTATTTACCTGACTGTCTAAACCCAACATAATCAGCATGAAGAAAAACAGCACAGCCCAGGCTTGAGGGACAGGCAGCTCTGCTAAGGCTGCTGGGTAGGCTATAAACGCTAATCCGGGACCTTAAAAAAAAAAAAACAATGACGTAATGACGTAAAGGATTTTGAACAAGCTTCCAGCTCATTCGGTTTCACGTGTAGACTCGTTCCCAGTTGTCTTCACGGCCCAACGCGGCACAGAAGCGGTGCATTAATGTCAAGGGTGCAGCACCTTGTTATCAAGACGACTGGAACGAGTCCGCTTCACTTGGGTAGGAAACAGTTGGGGAAGGGGCTGATTTGTTGGGAATCCTTGTAAGGAAAAAAATACTACCAAAAGTTTTTATTTTTTTATAAATGACTAACACCTCCCTGAGGCAGGATGGGTAGAATCACTAGAATCACAAAATTATTTGGTTAAGTGTTTGTAAGAATAGGGCTCGGTTCTGCACTGATAAGAAAATCAGCATTTTGAGTTAAATACTTAAGAAAAAGGAATAAGTTAAACATCTTTCACATGAAACATACTCGGTTGTCAGTTGGAGTAAACTATTATAAAAATAGTCTTTTTTCGAAGAAATTGGGAGGATTACGTAGTCTTGCGAAATACTTTTCAAATACGTAAGATTTCCGAGTAATTACGAAGTTCCCCAAAACACCACCTGGGTTCTTAGTACTATTAGGATCAGACAAAAGGCCAGAATAGATTATAATAACGAAGTTGTGAATACTGGAGTCACGTAGGTAAAGAGGCTTCTTGAAAAAGTGAGAGCCAAAGCATATTTTCATCATGACGCTCATAACCCGAAGACATTCGAACAAGATCCGAAGCCTTCAGAGTTTTCCGGATATTTACGAAGTTAAACAAGACCTGCCAGTACCTTGTGATGCTACATCAGCTACGCTTTTTCCTTGCTGACCAGCGATAAACCCTAAAATAGAAAATATTGCGAAGCCAGCGAACACACTGGTGGCACAGTTTGTGATGGAAATTATAAGGGAGTCCCTGGATAAAATAGAAAATAGCGATAAAAAAATGTCAATACTTTTTGACAGATTTTTGAAAAGGGCGCGTAGAGACTGCTAAGGCTGCTCTTACTTCAGAATGTTATTGTTCTTGTTGTTATAGCTGGCAAATGTCAGGTTGACACCCATTCCCATCGCTAAGGAGTACAAAACCTGGGCTGCTGCATCAATCCACACCTTCCAAAACAAAACTGATTCATTAGCTACTGGCCGGGCTATATACATCAATAGTCACTCTCTACTCTATACTCTGTATCCTTCAATCTGTCGGGTAGACTGGGATCGAGCTCGCGTGCTTATGGGATTCCTTAGCTATAGGGAACGTTCGTAATTTTCCATTCTGAAAGGCACACAGCAACTTGTATGTAGTTTTGGCATTATTCAACTTGGTCGCACGAAGTCCGTGCTCCCAGCCCAGATGATTCCAAAAACCCAGGGAGTTTCCAGCCCCTCTGTCCCATTTCTAAAGGAAAAGCCCTGGGCACGAGGTTGGTTAAGGCCTCAACGAAATGTGGAGACAAGGCAGGTGAAATATTGTTACTCAATTTTGACTTTGGACCAATATTTTTTCAATCTGGAACAATATGTTAGAAAGGGGTTTAGTGTTTGTGAACAAAAACAACACATCCATATTCATTGTTAATGCACGTGCCAGGATCCCATACCCTGGAGCAAGCAACTTCCATGTACTCGTGTCACTCCGTTTTCAAGGACCAGTTTATTTTTAGAACGGTTTTGACGCGAATTTAGGATATCTTTAAACTCCCACAAACCAGTCAGCAAAACCTACAGGCCTAAAAATGATAATTTTTGCCTTTTAATGACGTTACGTTTTCCTTTTTGATATTTCACCTCGAATGCGTTCATAGACGAGGCGGAGATTCCATTTTCGCGGGAAAAATTGGCCTAAAATGTGTCTAAAAATAAACCGGTACGTAAAAACCCCGTGACATGAGCCTAGTGTGGGAGGTGCTCTCTCCGGGTTATGGGCTCCTGATCACGTGCTCCTTGTTTTCAATCACATGACCCTGAATGAAATCCCCTTAAAAACGACGGATATATGGGATCAGTTGAAAGCGTATTTTACCACCTTTCCAGCTCTCGTGAAGATAACTTTAACAACCACCCGCCACCTTAGAACCCAGAAGGAATCCGAGCCGAGTTAAGTTCGCAAAGACTTTTGGGATTGCTACAAGGGACAAGGAAAAAAGAATTGGCCAATAGCTGACCGGCGCGTCTCCAGTAACGTTCCCAGAATCAATTGCGGGACGCATTTCGGCTCCAATTCTCTTCTCTTTTCTTAAATGGCAAATAGCATTAGTCAATACCGTACCTTTGGATCGGCAAGTCTCCCCCAAGATGGAACAAGGTAGAATACCAGTCCATCTTTAGCCCCAGGTAAGGTGACCCCCCGGAAAAACAAGATTACCAGGATCACGTAAGGTGCTGTGGCTGTTACGTACACAACCTGCAAATAATATCAAAATGACCTCAGGTTTTTTCTTTAACGAGGTGTTTTGATGTAAGCTGATGTCCCAATGGAGTCATTTACATCCCACAGGGTTGCACCGGGGCTAAAAGCGAATTATACGGCATTTTGCAAAGGGGTATCTCTCTCCACCGCAGAGGCTCCCGCTGGGTATCCCTATAAAATAGCAATAATCGAAAAAATTAAAAGCATCGTTCCCCGCGCGCTCTCTTGTTCTTTCTCCCCAGCCTCCCCACAACACAAAGAGGCCTCTGCGGAGGAGAGAGAATGGGTATTGCAACATGCGCACTCAGTTCAATTAATACATTATAGGGATGAATCATAGAGATAAATTGCCTGCTGCCGTGTGAGTTTCTCGGCGAGAAATGTATCAGATTCTAGTCAGCATATTTATGTGCATTCCTTTTGTGGTATCAGTGGTCTTCGAGGTATATACGTATTAGGCGTGTATGAATTTTACCTCCATACGAAATGAATGGTATTCTAAGCAAGTAAACTCAGGGGTGGAGAGAAGCAACTATAGCTAATAGCAAGTTAAACCAAGTTATTCTTCATGTGATCACCTTTCCAGTGGTTCGCACGCCTTTCCATATACAGAAATAAACTAGGATCCAGGCCACTAACACGCTGATTGTAATAGGTACATTGAGAGAACCTGGTTCATCAATCCCGCTGGAAATCTTCAGCGTTTCCTTTCTGTTGATAAAATAAACAACTCTGATAACGACATAGAACGTCCCTCTAAAGGATTAAGAAGAGCATTTGAGCATGTCCGAGACGGGACATCCAATTACCAGTCACGTGAAGTATGATCTGACCTTCCACATTTAGTTTGCGACTGCGTATTGGTCCAGCTTCAACCTCGCTTTGTGGACCAGCGATTTATACTCCTATATTACGCAATCTTTTTAAAACAACCTATACAATAAACCTTAATTACCATACCGTCCTGCATGCAGGTTATGTCGTTTGCTGCCTCGCGACGATATTTCGCCAGCCTCTTGGACAGGCATGATCTTGATCCCTAATTTTTACAGCCCCAGTAAAAAGTCTCTGATTGAGACACTGCTCATAACAAGCAGAGACATCACTTACCGCACTTTTTTTTTTTCACCGCATTAACATAATAAAAATCAAAATGACAAACAGACAAAACAAAGAATCTCCTGTCTCACTTTCACCCAAAGGCCAGGAAACACAGCACGCATCTGTAAAGTGGCCCACTGAAAGTAAGCTAGCCTATCAGAACTTACACGAGGAATTCTCGACTGGGGGAAGACCCGGATGCATTGGGGTTCGAAGCGTTATAGACATAGCAGTCTGGTGTGTTCCATGGGTGATGACATCCTACCCATGGTATGTCTTTCTTGAAAGCCTGATAGAAGTAAAACAGAGACCACGCCATGATCACGTTATAGTAGACTGATACCAGGAATGAGACAGCGATGCTTGCAAAACCGATTCCTAAGGAAGAAAGGAGTACACATTTAAGACTGGAGTAAGACTTACTCAGGTTTTATTACATGCAGTTCTCCAAGATAGTAAAAACAGTCAGCAACTGAAATAGAAATGATAGCGATTTAAGTACACATTACCTCTGAGCAACGGACAGAGCTTGTTCCAGGCGTGCACTGGTTCTGACTGAGTAAACTGTCCCACACATTGTTCAAGGAAAAAAATCGGCACCCCTCCAAATGCCAGAAAGAGTAGGTAAGGAATCAAAAATGCCCCTGCAGAAACGAAAAAAAAATATCACTGACATCAGTACTGGGGAAAGATACTAAAATTAATTCTCTATTCATGAAATAGTACAACTGGCCCTGGTTGTTCAAACGTTGGAAAGCGCTATCCATCAGATAAATCTCAATCCAGCGGATAGCGTAATTGATTTCCGTAATATTTATCCGCCGGATAGTGATTTATCCGGTGGGTAGCCCTATCCAACGTTTTAAAAACCGGGGCCAGGACGATAAACTGCGGCACAGGCCGGGTAACTTTTGCTTTGCAAATCCTATTGAGAGTTTTCTCTTAAGCTTTTCTAGGCTGTTTAGCAAGAGGGTGACAAATATGGCATTAAAGGGAGCGATGGCACTCATGTCCTTTGTTGCGCTGTCTCATAGTTTAAATCATTTTGTTTAATGACTTATTCCTGCCAGCCTTTTAAAATTTCTCTACGTATGTTAGAAAGCGTCCGTCTTGGGCGGAGTCTAGTCGCATGCTCGTCGATTCCCTTCTTTCGATTCCCTTCCCCACCTAGAAACTTTCAATGTGTTGTAGGTTAGAACGCTTTCGCTGGTGGGTGGAGCCCAAAAGTATACTCGGCTTCGATTCCGATCTCTTTCCCACTTAGAAATTTATCACCTGCTATGTTATTTGTGAATAAACCTATCGATACCTACCGCCTCCATTTTTAAAGCACATGTATGGAAATCTCCACATGTTTCCATATCCTACACAGAAACCAATGCAAGCGAACAAAAACTCAATTTTTCTGCTCCAACGATCTCGGCCGTCCTTGTCTACTACAAAGACAGGACTTTCCTCTTGATGTTCGGGTTTTCTCTCCAAAGTAAACGTTACAGATCCGCTGTCTAGAGTGTTCATGTCTGGAAACAAATACACACACAAACAAGAAGTGAATGGCTTTCTAACACTGAAAACAGTTATTTGAATCAGTTCTAACACATTGACAACAGAGAAGTTTTGCTAGTCAAGGCATTCAACTTTTTTTTTACGTTGTTTTCCTGTCATAGAAAGTTGTTTGAAACCTAAAGGCCTTTAAATTGCTACCCTACTGCTCTAAAAGCCCCATATTGATATAAAGTTTAAGCGTCCGCTTTCAGTGACGTAAATGGATCGCAACAAGAGAACGTCTTGAAGTACAGGCTTTTATGTTCTCTTGATCGTAAGAAAGTTTCAAAAGCTTCTGTAAGTCATCAAACTGTTCTAGATTTTTTTCAACGATAACGAACACTCCAGCGTAAACAGAAATAGTACTACGTTTGTGCATTTGTTAGCTTCAAAACAGCACGTAAAGACAGAATATTTTAGGACGATAAAAGTGGAAGATATTTGCTTTTGGGGGGGCGCGCGACACTACATCACCCCCGCTTTTTATTCTTATACGCATGACCTCAGTTGTTTGAACTAAAGTTCATTTCCTTGGCCTTGGCACATTTTTGTGTTGTTCTACTATGTTTAATTCCAGCTCTGCTATTATGAATTTCCCATTATTTAAACCCGCAATTTTTGTTGCCTATGGACTTGATGAGCATGTTAAAATTTATTTGGGGGAATGCATCAAGAGGTTCCTCACAAAGAGTAACTGAACTTTTAATTTAATCTATTTTGAAAGTTAAGCTTAATAAAGGCTACAAGCAAAAATTTGGTACTTTTGTACTATGCTAGTTATTTCGAGCCTCCGCTCCACTTCAACTAGGGACCTTAAGCAACGACGACGACGACGGCAGTGAAAACGTCGCCAAAAAATGAATTTGCGTTCTTTCAAACTTAATCGCGTCTATTTGGACCCGCTCAATATGTCAAATGCAGGCGACTTTTCATGGAGTTGAATTCTTATGGATTTTATTCAGGTTCAAAAAGAGGAAGGAAAATTCGTCGTCGTATGTTCACGTCCTCCATAAAACGGCAAATTAGGAGGTTTCACGTCGTAGTCGTGCAGTGGACGTCAAAGAAATGTACTAAAAAGCGTGATGCACGTGCAGAGCTGTTGTTTTGATCATTAAACCTATTGTTTTTTTGAAGTCGTCGTTGTGGTCGTCGTCGTAGTTGCTTAAGCTCCCTACTATCTCCTCCCCGTCAACGACTTCAAATTGAAGAGGGTTCAAAGCTATTGGCCTTTTACCAGAAACAAGAACAGCCGTAAACAACGAATGACAAGGTATATTGAACTCTGTTTTTATACCGTCACCTAGGGGAGCTTGGTTTAAATTCAAAGACAAATATAAAAAAGTATGAAAGTTTAACCGGGGACAGCTATGCGTAGGCATCAGAGGATATGGGTCGCTCAGGCCTACAGAGTCTGTGACGTCCTTCGCATTCACTACCATGGCACTCTCTAACTATGAATGAGCCACGACTCTCTAGAAACAGTCCAAATTTCATTCCATTCTTGAAATTTCTTTCATTGATAGTTTTGTGAACCATTCGAAAATCGTAAAGAACATATGCCTTTTTAACCACGGTTGGGCTGGGTGAGAGAACCGCTCCCCCCCCGCCAGGCAATATAACAGTGAACAATGGTTACATAAACTGCTCTGGATAAGAAAGTCTGGTTGCAAAATTCCACCATATCAAATAACTACGCCTAGAGCATCGGAGGCAATGTAGTTTAAAGCTAAAAGAATGTTGAAACCGTATATGGTACGACTTGATAGATACCGCCAATGTAGAGCACCATTATAAAAACAAATATTAAAAGGCGAAAATATCAAGAGCCGTCAACAAAACAAAAACAAAACTAAGTGTAAACTACGCGCTTTCTTTGTTCTTTCTTCCCAGTTGTTTTAAGCAGTATATTAAACTGGTGTCACTGCACGCAGAATTATGTATTAAAGGAAGCTAAAAAATATTCCTGACTTTACCGGAGAGGCTTTCAGCACAACTACATGCGAAGGATGCACATGTTCTTTTTGAGCTTTTCAATATCAAAATACCTCAAGTACGTTCTTAAAATTGGGTCTAAATTGGGTCTACCGCAAAACACGAACCAGTTTGTTTGTGTGTACTTCACAAACGATGCGCAGCCTGTTTTTTTTTTTTTTCTTGTCAAAAGATGGACAATTACGTTGTATTTATAAAACAAACGTACCCACCAACCACTATCTCCATGTTTATTTTAAGGTGATCTGAACATAATTAATTTGTGTACCGGCCAAGCATGGCGCCCGCGACAAGATCTCCGGAAACTATTATTTACGTTCGAACCACAAATCTCAGTCGTTTTATAAGAATTTCTCTTCAAAATGGACTCAAGAAACGCGATTTCCCGCACACACATCATCCAATTTATCACCTGTTAGGAAAAATGAATTGCCATTTTGACATACTGGATTTCTAGGGGAACGGAGAGAGCTCCCTAGATCCCCGTATTTATGGTCTTTATGGGGTAATCACGCCTCGTACGGTCTTGGACGTAAACGAGTATGCTTTATACCCAAAGAAAAAGGTGTCCCCGAATTGTCTTCATCCGAATACTGTGTATACACATGTGTTCCCAATTCCCAATCGCTGACTACCTTGCTCATTTGATTCTACGCCAGCAGGAAAACACGCAGAAATGACTAGCTTTTCTACGATCAATCAAAGAAAATTGTTGCGCACAATTACACCCTATCTCTAAAATTTCTACTTGCCTCTCACCTGTAGATTTTATTCTTCTAAGGAAGCGCAATGGCAACAACAAACCACGCACATGCACACTTGTGGTCACAGCGGTCCGATGTCCGGTTTGCTTGCCGCGCGAGGGGTTATTTTCAATATTTGTTGTCATGTCTGATCAAATTTGCCAAGATCAATAAACCAGACCAACACACAAGGTCACGCAAGTCTATTCTATGTGTACTCCATGTCCACGCCCACGCGCGCGTGGCGAGAACTTTTACCTGAGTCAGTTATAGGGGATGCATCCTTATTGGCTTCTATAAGGGTTTCCTTAATCAGTTTATCATATCGCCTGGATATGATATGCCGTAGCCTAGGAGCAGGTTCCCTTTGCGAGTTTGGGGGGAAATTCTGGCGGCAAAGCGCGAGCCGGCGAAGCCACAATTCGACACAATGCACTTTTCCTCACCCGCGAGTTCCCTATCCACGTCTCGAGTGACAAGTTTGCTTGCAACGCACCTAACAATCCAATTAAGGTCCCCAAAACAATTCATGATGCTCGATATATCAAGGTAATTGTTTCTCAGTTTTCTTTGCCAGTATTTCGTGTCTCATTCCGTATAAAGCTTAGCCCTTCATGATACAAGCAGTTCGTTCACAGGCTGGCATCCCAGACAAGGAACTCAGGAAAACGTCTGGAGAAGAAGATAGTCCCGTATCGATTTCAATATTTATTTTTATTTTTTTAAATATATTTGAGGAGAAAAGCACCATAAAAAGGGCACTATCACGGGAATTCTTGTCATACTGTTGAAAAAAACCTACTGTTAAAAGCGAATTCTTAGGAAGAAAACCAATAGCATGTGTACAGACCCCCCCCCCCCCCCTTCCCCTCAGGAAAAATCGGAGAAGTGGCCTCTTCTCCGCTTTTTTCCAGAGGGGAGGGGGTGTCTGTGCACAGGGTAGAAAACCAATCGAGTATTAGAATTTCTGGCAGCCTCCGTAGCTGGCGGTAGAGGAGACTGTTTACAAACATTGCTTTTGTTATTCGAGTTTGAAACGAATGAAACAAAGAATCTTTTGTGGTAAGAACTAATGCGCTTCTGGTTAACACATTAATATCAACAGGTGAAATTAGCGAGAGTATTTCTAACTGTTGACAAAACAACGACCACACAAGCATCTTAGGAATGAATTTGGCTGCGAGAAGTATTGGCCGCCAGAAAGCACTTGCGCACACTATTTAAGGCTATTTTTCAGTAGCGACGGAGTCGGAGTCGTAAGCGGAGTCGTATGTAAGAGCGTTGATGACCTAGTGAAAATCAAAAGTCGGAGTCATAAGCGGAGTCGTATGTAAGAGCGTTGATGACCTAGTGAAAATCAAAAGTCGGAGTCATAAGCGGAGTCGTATGTAAGAGCGTTGATGACCTAGTGAAAATCAAAAGTCGGAGTCATAAGCGGAGTCGTATGTAAGAGCGTTGATGACCTAGTGAAAATCAAAAGTCGGAGTCATAAGCGGAGTCGTATGTAAGAGCGTTGATGACCTAGTGAAAATCAAAAGTCGGAGTCATAAGCGGAGTCGTATGTAAGAGCGTTGATGACCTAGTGAAAATCAAAAGTCGGAGTCATAAGCGGAGTCGTATGTAAGAGCGTTGATGACCTAGTGAAAATCAAAAGTCGGAGTCGTAAGCGGAGTCGTATGTAAGAGCGTTGATGACCTAGTGAAAATCAAAAGTCGGAGTCATAAGCGGAGTCGTATGTAAGAGCGTTGATGACCTAGTGAAAATCAAAAGTCGGAGTCGTAAGCGGAGTCGTATGTAAGAGCGTTGATGACCTAGTGAAAATCAAAAGTCGGAGTCATAAGCGGAGTCGTATGTAAGAGCGTTGATGACCTAGTGAAAATCAAAAGTCGGAGTCATAAGCGGAGTCGTATGTAAGAGCGTTGATGACCTAGTGAAAATCAAAAGTCGGAGTCATAAGCGGAGTCGTATGTAAGAGCGTTGATGACCTAGTGAAAATCAAAAGTCGGAGTCATAAGCGGAGTCGTATGTAAGAGCGTTGATGACCTAGTGAAAATCAAAAGTCGGAGTCATAAGCGGAGTCGTATGTAAGAGCGTTGATGACCTAGTGAAAATCAAAAGTCGGAGTCATAAGCGGAGTCGTATGTAAGAGCGTTGATGACCTAGTGAAAATCAAAAGTCGGAGTCATAAGCGGAGTCGTATGTAAGAGCGTTGATGACCTAGTGAAAATCAAAAGTCGGAGTCATAAGCGGAGTCGTATGTAAGAGCGTTGATGACCTAGTGAAAATCAAAAGTCGGAGTCATAAGCGGAGTCGTATGTAAGAGCGTTGATGACCTAGTGAAAATCAAAAGTCGGAGTCATAAGCGGAGTCGTATGTAAGAGCGTTGATGACCTAGTGAAAATCAAAAGTCGGAGTCATAAGCGGAGTCGTATGTAAGAGCGTTGATGACCTAGTGAAAATCAAAAGTCGGAGTCATAAGCGGAGTCGTATGTAAGAGCGTTGATGACCTAGTGAAAATCAAAAGTCGGAGTCGTAAGCGGAGTCGTATGTAAGAGCGTTGATGACCTAGTGAAAATCAAAAGTCGGAGTCATAAGCGGAGTCGTATGTAAGAGCGTTGATGACCTAGTGAAAATCAAAAGTCGGAGTCATAAGCGGAGTCGTATGTAAGAGCGTTGATGACCTAGTGAAAATCAAAAGTCGGAGTCATAAGCGGAGTCGTATGTAAGAGCGTTGATGACCTAGTGAAAATCAAAAGTCGGAGTCATAAGCGGAGTCGTATGTAAGAGCGTTGATGACCTAGTGAAAATCAAAAGTCGGAGTCATAAGCGGAGTCGTATGTAAGAGCGTTGATGACCTAGTGAAAATCAAAAGTCGGAGTCATAAGCGGAGTCGTATGTAAGAGCGTTGATGACCTAGTGAAAATCAAAAGTCGGAGTCATAAGCGGAGTCGTATGTAAGAGCGTTGATGACCTAGTGAAAATCAAAAGTCGGAGTCATAAGCGGAGTCGTATGTAAGAGCGTTGATGACCTAGTGAAAATCAAAAGTCGGAGTCATAAGCGGAGTCGTATGTAAGAGCGTTGATGACCTAGTGAAAATCAAAAGTCGGAGTCATAAGCGGAGTCGTATGTAAGAGCGTTGATGACCTAGTGAAAATCAAAAGTCGGAGTCATAAGCGGAGTCGTATGTAAGAGCGTTGATGACCTAGTGAAAATCAAAAGTCGGAGTCATAAGCGGAGTCGTATGTAAGAGCGTTGATGACCTAGTGAAAATCAAAAGTCGGAGTCATAAGCGGAGTCGTATGTAAGAGCGTTGATGACCTAGTGAAAATCAAAAGTCGGAGTCATAAGCGGAGTCGTATGTAAGAGCGTTGATGACCTAGTGAAAATCAAAAGTCGGAGTCATAAGCGGAGTCGTATGTAAGAGCGTTGATGACCTAGTGAAAATCAAAAGTCGGAGTCATAAGCGGAGTCGTATGTAAGAGCGTTGATGACCTAGTGAAAATCAAAAGTCGGAGTCGTAAGCGGAGTCGTATGTAAGAGCGTTGATGACCTAGTGAAAATCAAAAGTCGGAGTCGTAAGCGGAGTCGTATGTAAGAGCGTTGATGACCTAGTGAAAATCAAAAGTCGGAGTCATAAGCGGAGTCGTATGTAAGAGCGTTGATGACCTAGTGAAAATCAAAAGTCGGAGTCATAAGCGGAGTCGTATGTAAGAGCGTTGATGACCTAGTGAAAATCAAAAGTCGGAGTCATAAGCGGAGTCGTATGTAAGAGCGTTGATGACCTAGTGAAAATCAAAAGTCGGAGTCGTAAGCGGAGTCGTATGTAAGAGCGTTGATGACCTAGTGAAAATCAAAAGTCGGAGTCATAAGCGGAGTCGTATGTAAGAGCGTTGATGACCTAGTGAAAATCAAAAGTCGGAGTCATAAGCGGAGTCGTATGTAAGAGCGTTGATGACCTAGTGAAAATCAAAAGTCGGAGTCATAAGCGGAGTCGTATGTAAGAGCGTTGATGACCTAGTGAAAATCAAAAGTCGGAGTCATAAGCGGAGTCGTATGTAAGAGCGTTGATGACCTAGTGAAAATCAAAAGTCGGAGTCATAAGCGGAGTCGTATGTAAGAGCGTTGATGACCTAGTGAAAATCAAAAGTCGGAGTCATAAGCGGAGTCGTATGTAAGAGCGTTGATGACCTAGTGAAAATCAAAAGTCGGAGTCATAAGCGGAGTCGTATGTAAGAGCGTTGATGACCTAGTGAAAATCAAAAGTCGGAGTCATAAGCGGAGTCGTATGTAAGAGCGTTGATGACCTAGTGAAAATCAAAAGTCGGAGTCATAAGCGGAGTCGTATGTAAGAGCGTTGATGACCTAGTGAAAATCAAAAGTCGGAGTCATAAGCGGAGTCGTATGTAAGAGCGTTGATGACCTAGTGAAAATCAAAAGTCGGAGTCATAAGCGGAGTCGTATGTAAGAGCGTTGATGACCTAGTGAAAATCAAAAGTCGGAGTCATAAGCGGAGTCGTATGTAAGAGCGTTGATGACCTAGTGAAAATCAAAAGTCGGAGTCATAAGCGGAGTCGTATGTAAGAGCGTTGATGACCTAGTGAAAATCAAAAGTCGGAGTCATAAGCGGAGTCGTATGTAAGAGCGTTGATGACCTAGTGAAAATCAAAAGTCGGAGTCATAAGCGGAGTCGTATGTAAGAGCGTTGATGACCTAGTGAAAATCAAAAGTCGGAGTCATAAGCGGAGTCGTATGTAAGAGCGTTGATGACCTAGTGAAAATCAAAAGTCGGAGTCATAAGCGGAGTCGTATGTAAGAGCGTTGATGACCTAGTGAAAATCAAAAGTCGGAGTCATAAGCGGAGTCGTATGTAAGAGCGTTGATGACCTAGTGAAAATCAAAAGTCGGAGTCGTAAGCGGAGTCGTATGTAAGAGCGTTGATGACCTAGTGAAAATCAAAAGTCGGAGTCGTAAGCGGAGTCGTATGTAAGAGCGTTGATGACCTAGTGAAAATCAAAAGTCGGAGTCATAAGCGGAGTCGTATGTAAGAGCGTTGATGACCTAGTGAAAATCAAAAGTCGGAGTCATAAGCGGAGTCGTATGTAAGAGCGTTGATGACCTAGTGAAAATCAAAAGTCGGAGTCATAAGCGGAGTCGTATGTAAGAGCGTTGATGACCTAGTGAAAATCAAAAGTCGGAGTCGTAAGCGGAGTCGTATGTAAGAGCGTTGATGACCTAGTGAAAATCAAAAGTCGGAGTCATAAGCGGAGTCGTATGTAAGAGCGTTGATGACCTAGTGAAAATCAAAAGTCGGAGTCATAAGCGGAGTCGTATGTAAGAGCGTTGATGACCTAGTGAAAATCAAAAGTCGGAGTCATAAGCGGAGTCGTATGTAAGAGCGTTGATGACCTAGTGAAAATCAAAAGTCGGAGTCATAAGCGGAGTCGTATGTAAGAGCGTTGATGACCTAGTGAAAATCAAAAGTCGGAGTCATAAGCGGAGTCGTATGTAAGAGCGTTGATGACCTAGTGAAAATCAAAAGTCGGAGTCATAAGCGGAGTCGTATGTAAGAGCGTTGATGACCTAGTGAAAATCAAAAGTCGGAGTCATAAGCGGAGTCGTATGTAAGAGCGTTGATGACCTAGTGAAAATCAAAAGTCGGAGTCATAAGCGGAGTCGTATGTAAGAGCGTTGATGACCTAGTGAAAATCAAAAGTCGGAGTCATAAGCGGAGTCGTATGTAAGAGCGTTGATGACCTAGTGAAAATCAAAAGTCGGAGTCATAAGCGGAGTCGTATGTAAGAGCGTTGATGACCTAGTGAAAATCAAAAGTCGGAGTCATAAGCGGAGTCGTATGTAAGAGCGTTGATGACCTAGTGAAAATCAAAAGTCGGAGTCATAAGCGGAGTCGTATGTAAGAGCGTTGATGACCTAGTGAAAATCAAAAGTCGGAGTCATAAGCGGAGTCGTATGTAAGAGCGTTGATGACCTAGTGAAAATCAAAAGTCGGAGTCATAAGCGGAGTCGTATGTAAGAGCGTTGATGACCTAGTGAAAATCAAAAGTCGGAGTCATAAGCGGAGTCGTATGTAAGAGCGTTGATGACCTAGTGAAAATCAAAAGTCGGAGTCATAAGCGGAGTCGTATGTAAGAGCGTTGATGACCTAGTGAAAATCAAAAGTCGGAGTCATAAGCGGAGTCGTATGTAAGAGCGTTGATGACCTAGTGAAAATCAAAAGTCGGAGTCATAAGCGGAGTCGTATGTAAGAGCGTTGATGACCTAGTGAAAATCAAAAGTCGGAGTCATAAGCGGAGTCGTATGTAAGAGCGTTGATGACCTAGTGAAAATCAAAAGTCGGAGTCATAAGCGGAGTCGTATGTAAGAGCGTTGATGACCTAGTGAAAATCAAAAGTCGGAGTCATAAGCGGAGTCGTATGTAAGAGCGTTGATGACCTAGTGAAAATCAAAAGTCGGAGTCATAAGCGGAGTCGTATGTAAGAGCGTTGATGACCTAGTGAAAATCAAAAGTCGGAGTCATAAGCGGAGTCGTATGTAAGAGCGTTGATGACCTAGTGAAAATCAAAAGTCGGAGTCATAAGCGGAGTCGTATGTAAGAGCGTTGATGACCTAGTGAAAATCAAAAGTCGGAGTCATAAGCGGAGTCGTATGTAAGAGCGTTGATGACCTAGTGAAAATCAAAAGTCGGAGTCATAAGCGGAGTCGTATGTAAGAGCGTTGATGACCTAGTGAAAATCAAAAGTCGGAGTCATAAGCGGAGTCGTATGTAAGAGCGTTGATGACCTAGTGAAAATCAAAAGTCGGAGTCATAAGCGGAGTCGTATGTAAGAGCGTTGATGACCTAGTGAAAATCAAAAGTCGGAGTCATAAGCGGAGTCGTATGTAAGAGCGTTGATGACCTAGTGAAAATCAAAAGTCGGAGTCATAAGCGGAGTCGTATGTAAGAGCGTTGATGACCTAGTGAAAATCAAAAGTCGGAGTCATAAGCGGAGTCGTATGTAAGAGCGTTGATGACCTAGTGAAAATCAAAAGTCGGAGTCATAAGCGGAGTCGTATGTAAGAGCGTTGATGACCTAGTGAAAATCAAAAGTCGGAGTCATAAGCGGAGTCGTATGTAAGAGCGTTGATGACCTACTGAAAATCAAAAGTCGGAGTCATAAGCGGAGTCGTATGTAAGAGCGTTGATGACCTAGTGAAAATCAAAAGTCGGAGTCGTAAGCGGAGTCGTATGTAAGAGCGTTGATGACCTAGTGAAAATCAAAAGTCGGAGTCGTAAGCGGAGTCGTATGTAAGAGCGTTGATGACCTAGTGAAAATCAAAAGTCGGAGTCATAAGCGGAGTCGTATGTAAGAGCGTTGATGACCTAGTGAAAATCAAAAGTCGGAGTCATAAGCGGAGTCGTATGTAAGAGCGTTGATGACCTAGTGAAAATCAAAAGTCGGAGTCATAAGCGGAGTCGTATGTAAGAGCGTTGATGACCTAGTGAAAATCAAAAGTCGGAGTCATAAGCGGAGTCGTATGTAAGAGCGTTGATGACCTACTGAAAATCAAAAGTCGGAGTCATAAGCGCGACGGAATAGGAGTCGGAAGAATCAGAACGTTTCCATTTTTTCCGACTCCGCTGACAGTCCCGTTCCGCTTATGATCTAGTGTCGGAGTCGAAGCCGAAGCGGAAGGATAAACAATCACCATGCACGTTTTAACGCTCTGTGATTGGTTTAGTTCTTCCATTTCTGCTTCGAGAGTCGTGAGTGGAATCGGAACGCCGTTTTCACTAGATCATAAACTCTACGCTTCTGATTACGACTCCGACTACGACTCCGTCGCTAGTGAAAACCAGCCGTGTCCCAGCTACGAAGGCTACATTCTGGCGGTTTTCCCGAGAGAATGGCAAAAATCCCATCCTTTTCCTCTTCATGTGAGCGTCATAGCAGTTGCTAAGCAACTGTCCTTACAATCTATTCTTACTGTGCTCGTTTTCAGCTTCTTGAATTTTTTTTTACCTAAATGATACTTTTTCTCCTCAGTTGGGGTTGTGACAGTTTATTTGTTAAGTAGCCAAGTAGCTACGATATTGGTTTATTGCAGTTATATTTGACCAGCCTACTTGGCACCAGTCTCCTGTCCTTCGAAAAGACCATATTTGGCCTCTACTTCTGGCCACGTGACTTTGCCACGCACAAGGTTGTTGACTATAGAGGGAAGCTCATCAATCTAAACAAAAACAAAATACAATTCCTTTTGTTTGTTATTATTGTTATTATAAGTTCCCGTCACGAAACAAAAAACTCAAGTTGGTTACACCAGAGATTTTGAAGCAAAATAAATGGCGTCAGCAAACGTTTGTAAACAACAACAACAGCAAAACAAAACAAAACGAAAAACGGTCAGACGGTAGACTTTGAATCAGTGAAAGCTACGAACCACTGCTTTCAAACCTCTGGCATTGATTATGGTTAAATGTTCCCTCGCGAAAAATGTTGAACAGTTGTGTATTGCTAAGACAATGTAAAAGTCTCTTTATTGTGGGATAAACAACCCGAGACCCACATAATTAGGAAGAGCCCACTGAGATTAGGAAAAATCTCAAGTTTGGTATCGATTGGGCCAATATTTAACAGCTATTTAAAAACCTGAAAATTATTAAGAGATGTATATGGATTACCGGACACACCATCAGGACGTCTGTATAATTATTTCTTGGTAAATTTTGGAGTTTTTGAATGTCTGTATCTCGTTCAATATAGGCTCGAGAATGTTGCTAACCTCAATGTGCTCTTTCTGACTACAGGGGTCTCGTGTTGTTTATCCCACAATAAGCGGATTCGTACCCAGCCTCTCTTGGCTTGAGACATGGCAATAATCGTTTACCTCGGCTCGTATTTGACGAGTAGAGTTTCTTTCTCGTAGAGTGGCACTGTGTGGTTCTTTATTTACAGTATCAAAGTCCACTGTGATGCCGAATGGAATAGCAATCTCATCAGTACGCGCGTAACGGCGGCCGATCGATCCACTTGAATCGTCTACTTTGTGGGAAATATCTAGCTCTGTTAGTGAGACGGCTGTGTTGAAGAAATGGGAAAGAAAGAAAAGAGAAATGGGACATAAAATTGAAATGAGAGCTAAGACCATGACGCAAAGAATTCACAAAATTTAATTTCTTCAACAAACAGTTTACCATGCAAAACTGTGAGACACAACTACGAGAAACCCTTCGAAGAACGCATGGAATTTCGTTTTTTTCGAATTGAAAAGGGATAACTTAAAAAACCTTAATGCCAATAAAAAATCCTGTTATCCCCTTCTGACTACAACTTCATCGAACAAAGAACAGAAGGACGATGGTTTTGAAGGTAGCCTTCGAACGCATACGTATTTCCAGGTGATCTGTGACGTCACTGCGGGGGCCTGGAGAAAGAAATTTTAATGCCGTATCCCATAAACCAAAGCTGACGGGAACAGATTGAATTGAATTGAATTGGTGCGCGCGTTGGTTTATGGGATACGGCATTAAATTTCTTTCCCCAGGCCCCCGCAATGACGTCACAGATCACCTGGTTCGCTTCTCTTGTGGATATTATTCGTGCTTCTCTACACCCGAAAAGTAAAATTAGGAGGGGTCTGAGGAGGGGAGCATGGGTTCTAATCCCCAGTACTCCACTCCTCAATCATTCTCACTGAACAAAGCCCTGAAAGACGACTCAAGACTAAGAGCTATTACTTGGACTTAGCACATGTGCGGTCATCATTTCCCGCACAAGTAAACTCAAACCTTAAGAATCTTCATATTACTGGAAATGCATCACGATTTACTCATTCAAATCTGAAATGAAAGACAGGATTACTTACACAGTTTCTTGACAAATTGAACAAATTCCTTGTTTTTGCTGAGTGGAAGAACAGAACATTTGACTGGAGCGACTGCAGGCGGTAAAGACAGCCACTAAACAAGAAAGTAAACTTTTCATCAGTTCCCTTCAATAATTCAATAATTCAACTTAAAACTGTTTAAATAAAATTAGCTTCTTCTTAAGAAGTTACCCTTAACACCTCCCCCCCGCCACCCCTTGCCAAAACCAAAAAAAACAAAGAAGCCGGTTGATAGTCTCTGACCTGTCCATGGCACAGGGGTCACTTGAGTGTCCGTTCAGCCTTCCACCTCACCCCACCCCATCCCATTCTAACACCTTCTATCCAAGATACCCCTTCTTCATTCCCACAAGTGAGACTGATAATCAGTATGTTGCTCTTGCTCATGCTTGTGTCGTCAGCCAGTGAAACAAGGATAGTTAAAAAAAGCAAGTAACGTTGCAGTTTTTTGAAGTTGTACAAAACAAACTCATCGTTTTTTTTAAAAAAGACTGACTGTCGTAGGCTAGGCGTCGTTGCAACTCGTTAGATGAAATAGTAGCCTATTTCTATTCTAGCTCAGCAACGTTCAACATGTTAAATGTCGTTCGTAACATTCTGGCCTGCGTGGCACGCGTTAAAAGAGGAAGGGAATGGACACTATTTTTCCCATCCTTGCGCGTCCCTCGCGCTATCGCACGCCCCTCGCACACTCGCACGCGTGAATTCCCCATTCCTCTTCCCACGCAGGCTAGTAACATTTAGAATGGGATAATACACCGTTCGACAAGAGCTGTTACTTTTGTTGATCAACGAAGTTAAATCGTGTCACTGGCTTGTGAGAAGTTAAGAAGCAAAGAAAGAACAATACCGTTCTTTGTTCGTCTCCTTCTCTGATTTGAAAGTTGTGTTCAAGGACAGAGTACATGATTCTACCCACTCCAAAAGATGGCTCGATTACGTGAGGCTCCACGTCACGGACTGAAGAAAACATAACGATACATAACTTAATAACATTGATGATCAAAATTTCCTCCACATACAAATTCTCCAGACTGAATTCCATGCATTTCTTTAAAGAATTAGTTGAGAGAATTTGATAAAATATCAAAGCATTTTCCCTCGGCCGATCGTTTTATTACTTTTTTGCAACCTATTCTGTTGGTCACCTATTCATATTGTTACCCACTATACAACTTGATTAGAGACATGATTTAGCAATGATGAACTTTCACACTAAGAGATCACAATTGAAATAATCAGACTCCGCCTAGATATTAAGGCTTTAAAATTGCTAAGGTACTTTTTTCGCCAATATACACTGGACATCTAAAGACAAAAGAGAAGTTTTCATGATATGCACCTCAGCACCTACATATTATCTATTAAGACTTAGGACGTTATTCAGTTGTCCGTCACCTACCATGGACTTCCTTTTGGTATCGTTTGATTTCCCTGATCATGGACTTTTGAATGATGAATTCTTTTGAGTCTACAGTTATGGTTGCCTCTCTGAATAAGAAAACACATAAAACACAGTAGTATAGAATGGTTTTCCGTTATGCCAAAAAACAATTTCTTGACTGTTTGATTTTTTCTTTCCACCACGCCCTGCGATAAGCTTAACAATCTCGCGTCAGTTTCTCTATTAATCAGCGGTAACTTGTGCAAAACTTAAAACTAATTATCATTCGCTCCAACACGTTTTTTCACTGCCACATACATATATCTGCTTTTTAAAAATTCGTATTGGTGACCACCGCATTTAAGCTTATTTTAATTTGCCAATATAATAATCTTGGATTTAGGTTGAGGCCTTTTAACCAAAAACTACTTGATTGCTTATTGTTTAAATGGCTGGTTCCGCAAGCGGACAAGATAAGCAAATCCTGTGTTCTGATTGGCTACTCAACCGGGTAACATACATGGGGCCCGCACCTTGCTCGCACGGATTTCTCACTTTGGTGCCGCAAGAAAAAGTTCTGGGAGAAATAAAAAAACTTGCAACGAACTGCAAACCAAAAAAGAGAGAGACAGAAATATCGCCCGCATCTCCTAGTCTCAATTCTCTTTCGGTACCCAAAAGTGTTACATTTTAAAGTCGAGAGAATGGTAATTTATTATTCAAACATTCTCACCCATTTTCATTAAGTTTGTCTTCAAATTCTTTCACGCTATCCTTGTCCATCTGCGCCAGATAGTCCATAACAATTTTTCCTTCTTTCTTGAAAGCTTTTCCAATGGTAGGCTTTTCAGGGACGATCTCTACCATGTCTACCATTTCCTTTAAGTTACGATTCAAGGTTAATACAAACGCATAATTATAATAATAAAACCCTTTTACATGCTCGGCAAAGCTTGCATTGAGTCAGAAGACCATCGGCAGACCGTAGTGTCCACCCTTCAGATAAGATACGATAGATTAAAGGTTGTTTACAAACTGATTAATCTTTAGCGCCAAATCATTTTTTGCCCCGAAACCGCACGGAAACACTTGTTACGCAGGCTAGTAAAACCTGCCTCAGCGTCATGGGCTCATGGTTTTACTGGGCGATTGCAACCATTAAAGAGCAAGAAAACCTTGGTTTAAAATGGAAATAGTCTACAACCTAAACGTTTAGAAGGATACAGGTTGAGGAAGATCAACTTGGGCGACCAAACGTTCACCGGCTGCTTTCGTGTGAACTGAGAGATCATAACAGGCTCTGTCGGCACATCCTACACATTCGATCCAACCCTGTAATAAACAGAAACATACGTGCAATCATTTTTATCCATCACCATGGCAACCACGAAAGGGCATGTCCAATTGGTGGGGGGGGGGGGGGGGGGCTGTTCTTCAAAGTGGGAGGCTGTAGGGCTGGACCAGTACTCAGGGTCTTCAGGTAACAAGGCAAGAGGGTAATGCCTTTGCTCCACAAATGGTGAATGATCACATAAAGTGGCTGGTGTTATCTCCGTGAGGGAACGTAAATATAGTAATGCATTCTCACTGGTGACTTCTGCAAACAACGCCTTGTACTACTAATAAGATATGGAAGAGTCAGCACAAGTCGGTAAGAACGGGAAGCGCCTGGTTGAAAACTAATTCAATGCTGCAGGGAGACGGGTGGGGCACGAAACGAAGCACACTGTTAATAAACCCACAATAAAAGGTCACGTGTTGGATTGCCATGGACTATAGGCCAAGTGTTAAGGGTTGTGAAGTGTTACGTAAAGTTCTCTCAATTAGCACTTTTGTGCCAAATGCACTAAAGACTTGGAGAACTTCTGAGGTTGATAAAAAGCATTCTAATGTTAAAACAGAATTCCAAAGAATCCTTTAACTTTCTTTTCCTTTTCTAAACAATTTTTTTGCAGCAAGAAGGTTTTAAAATAATGTACCCACCACTTGCCATATCCTTCTCTGGACAGGTCGCAAGAACAAAGAGCAATAATGTAGGTTTTTTTGGTCTTCTCGAATTATTTGCGAAAAGCTATCGCTTTCAGAATACTGGCTCTTTATGCAATTACAAGATCACACACACGAAAGTGTTGAGAAAAAAAAAATACAAAATTTGCGCTCACATAGGAGGTAAGAAGTTCTGCATCCCAACAGTCGCAAGCATAATGTGCCATCTCATTAAACATATGCTGTCTAAAGCGGATCTTCTTTGGGTCAGCTCCAACCTTTAATAAGAACAGGTACACTCGGCCAAGAAAGTAACCCATGGTCTGGGTACTAACGATTTTCTGCCGTCAGAAAGTAAACAGATTGAAGCAATGGTTAAGAGTTTGAGAGCCAAATGGCTATCAAGAGGCCCTCTTAGGGGGACGGGGGGGGGGGGGGGAGGGTTATGTATGTCCCTAGTTGTGCAGTTGTTTTGTGTTTTAAGGAATAGGCGCCATGTCTCTGTCAGTATTTAACCCATCTTTATGTCGTTTGTCACCATTTCACCTTGTCTTATATCGCTGTTTCAAGGCCATATCACTTGTTGGAAGTTTACCCTAACAGGGCCTCTATTAACCCTTTAAGCCCAATATACACAAACAAATTCTCCAAACTGATCTTCATATATTTTCCTAAAGAATAAGTTGAGAGAATTTGATAAAAGATTGAAGCATTTTCTCTTTGGTGATCATTTTACTAATTCTCATAACCTAATTTCTTGACCTTGTATGGATATCGTTAGGAGAAAATTGACATTGGTCACTATGATGACTTAAAGGGTTAAGTTAATGGAGCTTAATACAAATTCCACAACATGACAGAACCAAACACAGGAAAACACAAGAAGACAAGATGAATTCCAAGCTGTGATAAATTACACTGTAGGTAACCTTAAAAGACCTGATAATTTCTATCGTGCTTAACTTTCCATTTAATAAGGTGAAAAGGACATGATGAGGACCAGAACATTAAAATGATGTTAGTACAGCTCTGAATCACCTGGTATTCAATATCAATCTGCAGAAATGAGAAAGAATCCTCAGCATTTGTTTTCCTTCTATGTATAAGTTCTTTACTGAAAAGCATTTTTAAAGTAAGGTTTTTGATAAAATGCTTGAACTAACCAAAATATTTTAATTTAAAATGAAAAAAGAATTGGTAGTGAAAGAACTGATAACTGTCACATGGTGGACAAGAATGAAAATTTTGATAAAGGGCTAGGATCTTAGAAAAGGAGTCTGGACTGGAACCTAATGTCAAGACCTGACAAAAATGTCTATGGAAGAGAAGACCACTGACCTGGTTGACTGCATCCTCAAGTGAAATATTCAGGGGTGGTTTCCCTTCTATCTGATTTTCTGAAGGGTACAGAGTTACCTTCTGGGAGCTCACATTTTCAAATTTAGGATGACTCTTGTCAGTTGGATCAACAAAATGTTCTATTTCAGCCAAAGTGAATTCTCTGAAATAAAAGAAGTGGGAATAAACAGATGTGATCATAAGATGAATAATACCATAAATTCTAAGCACCTATGGAAAAATCATGTGCATTGAGTTGCAACCACTATGGAATGACAAGATGTTGCTGTTATAACTATACAGTTTCTTGTCAGTAATAAGATCTTCTAAAATTGTATGGAATAGTTAAAATGATATATAATCAACCTTCTCAGATAATAACACAGTTGGAACTGTGGCCTGTGTAGCAATCACTCCCATGTAAACAAGGCCAAACCTTTGCATCTTGCTTACATGGGAGATAAGGCCCATTTGATAAAATGTTGATCAGTCCAGATCTGATCAGTCCCTCCCTAACCTTTTGTCATTTGATGATTTAGGGAGGTGTTTGAACATCTTTTGGAAGTGCTTGTTTGAATGGACAGACGTCCATTAATTATTGAACAAAGGGTGGTGTCTCGCTACAGTAGGTGCTCGCGATCATTAGGAGGAGCCCATTTTATGGATGAGATGAGTCCATTAATTGAACATTAGGTGATGTCTACCTAGGTGCTCCTCTAAGGAGGTTGTTCATTTGTCGATCAAGATTCCTGTTTGACGAGACGTCCATTAACAAAGAGTTGACTGCATCTTAGTTTACCTCACTCTTAGAAGACCTGATCGAGGTGAAATTTCATTCCTGAAGGCAGGTCCAATCTGAGCTGCAGCAAATGGTAGTCTTCCATTATTGGCATCCAACAGACGCTTGAAATTTACAAAGATTCCTTGTGCTGTTTCTGGTCTGAGATACCTACACAAGAAAGAAAGCATTTTAAAAAAATTATGACGGTAACATACATCATATCTTTATTTGACATATGATATAATTTTTTTGGGTGATGCAGAGGAAAGAGCAACTGCTGTTTCTACTGGTAGCACAAAGGCTTTATACTTGCTATTTGTTTGAAAATCTTTCCTCCTTCACATTAAGTTCGTATTAAGTTTTTTTGTCTTTAGGAGGCTAGGGGTAAAGAAAATCAGAGAAACACAAAGATACATGTATGTTAAAAAAAATCAACCAGGGATTACCCCGCTAGCCTGATTCTCGGACATCTGAGGTTGTTCGCAGCCCCTCCGGTTCTCTCTCTGAGAAGCGAAGGGACCGTTACAGGGGCTATTACCCCACTTGACCTACAATAAATTCACTTCCCTAAAAAGGAGCCTTATCTTTGTATCCAAGGGTTTTCTATAGAGAGAAGGGGCTAAAGTTTGAACAGGTCACCTTCATACACCTACACAGAATTGACCTCACATACCCCATAGAAGGAGCTTGATTAGTAGGTGTTACACGGGTAATCTTTTAGAGGACAGGTAGCTTGCAAACTAAACTGAACGCAGGGTTGTCAGAACAGCAACAAGAAGATTTATTCCAAAAATGAACGTAGTTTCCACGAAGTAAAACTCCACAACAGCACTTAACTCGATAAACTTACATGGCCTCCGCCAACTTCAATAAAATCACACGGCCTCTGCCAACTTGATAAACACTGCTTCAGTCACACTTGACTACACACGGCTGATCGTTAAACTCTCTTCGCTTGTGGTAAACTAGTTGAAACTTCACTCAGACTCGCTTACTTATATACATTTACAATAATAATCTAGAAGTTTCTAAATAGTCTAATTATAGAAAGATTACAAAAAGATTACAAAATATCCCACTTTAGAAACACTTACACAATATCCTAAAATAAACAAATTACGAACTCTCGCGAAGCTTCTAGAAAGTAACGCTAGTAGGGCTAGGACCACTTGCAGAGGGTAGATTAGTTAACTCAAGGATGGGCCCACTTACCTGGGAATGAGCCAATTTACCCATGGGTGACCCTATGCAACCAGGGACCAGCAACATTACCCAGAACAAATCCCCTTACATGTATTCAAGGAGCCCACTAACTCAGGAATGAACCCACTTACCCATATGGACAAGCCTGGTTACCTGTAAGTAACCCTCAAAACTCATGGACAAGCACCTGTACACGAGACTAACCCACTAATTTGCAGTGAAGGACAAAAACTAATTATGCAAGTTACTTCAAGATGAAACCACTCACCCAGAAATGACCCCTTCACCCAGAAGTAAATAAAATTATGCACAGATAACATAACTTACCCAGGAATGAGCCCACTGGGACCAATTGAAGTTGTAAACATCAAATTGAACTCCACAGGGTCGGTAAGGTCATTTCCAGTCACAGGTGCCTTGGCATCATATTTAGAGATAAGGTCACCAAGTTCTTTCATTCCATAGTTGTCAATCTAAAAAGCAACATAGTATGTAATGACATTGATATTATAAAAAGACACAGTGTGAGACCTTGAAGCAATAAGTTTGCAAAATCAACATTAAAATAATATTAACATGGCACATCACATTTCCCCCAGTCCTGAATAAAGAAGTTAATATTAATTATATTTCACCATTATTTCAAATTATTCAGTTTTATCTTTACCTGACCAATAACACTTTCATATTCCTTTCTCTTTTCAGCGTCCAGCTTCTTATCAGCCAGCAACTTTTCAAGATGACCTTTAAGAAAAAGAATGCAACATTTAGCTTTTAAGGTCATTTATTCAAACAAAGTCCAATTTAGGCTGCCGTTTAAGCAATCATTGGATCTCTAGATCTCTTTCTTAGTGGGTTAATTTATGAAAATTAGTGCTTTTCCAGTCTTCGCTATATACTTAATTGAAATTGTTGACAATAAAGGGTGTTTATAAAGATTACCTTACCTTAGATAAAAGTGTTGCACAAACTGAAAATGGCTTAGAATGCAGTTTTGTTAAACACAGGCTTAACTCTGTTTACTGGTAACTAACTGGCCCTTAGTGTTCTTCTTTTTGCATGTATATTGTACTGCCTGGTGTCTTACTTTCCTTGCCTACTGTTTTTTTGCCCACTAACTCCCAATAATGTAGGCTTACTGTGGGTCATGCAGTAGTGAGCAATTAGTACAAATTACTTGCAAAGACTTTCTGGCACAAAATACATGTTTCAAAGGCTCAAATTTCCTTGATTTTTATTTCTAAATTTAAGGTAAGACTTTTAAAGAAGGGCTTTCATGTCAAAACAATTACCCAGTTAAATTTGCAGTGGGCAACAGCCATCTGAACATCGAGGGGCTAACTTGAACTTAAGCAGTTGTGTCCTTGGCCAGATTAAGAAGTTTTTCACCCTGTTTTCTTTATTAATTAAAAGTTAAAAGTGAATTAAATAATACCGGTAATTAGAAAAAACAAAGCACCTTCTAGAAGATGATCGGCTCTAAAGCAGTCACCAGTCTTGACATCTTTCACCATACAATCAGCAAACCTATCTACATGACCTGAAGCTCTGCAACCAGAGAAAATGAGGAAATTTGATCATAACTACAGGATTATTAGAAGTTAAACTCAAACTGGTCAGTAAACTGGGCCATGAGAGTGTTAGGGATTATCGTGAGCCCTTGACTGACAGAAAGACTCCTTATGTCATCACCTTATCAATAAAATACTTTTTTGCACGGTTTAGGCATTGATCAAAAGTAAAAATAAAAAAGGAGTAGGCTGTGATTTAGCACACATGGATATCAGAACTGCAGTTCTCTAAGAGCATGTGACTTAACTGAATAGTCTCTCTGTACATTATATAACTGTGAATGTAACTTACTTAAGAACAGGATGAGGTGTAAGTAGAGATGCTCTTATTTCCAACATCTGTTCTTCTAGAACAAAGTGTGATTTCCAAATGTTTATCATGTTTGCCTCCATGGAACAGCCAGATGGGCCATAATCATACAGACCAGCTACACCTGAAAAACAAATTCAAGAGTAATTAAAAATAGTAGCAAAGCAACACCAATGTGTGAAGTAAGGATACAGATTAATACAAATAAGCACCTGGTAGATGCCTACCTCCATAGATTTCAAAGGATGGAACAAAAAAGAAGCGCCTTTTCAACAAGTCCTCTAATTTAGCCCTGTCAAACTTCTCCTGTTTTGGGGCTAGCTCTTTTTCCTGTAAAATGAAATTTTAAAGACAGTTGTGTTTTGTTTTTAACTCCTCAAACAGGTTGGTATCTTCATTAAAAAAGGTGAAAGATTCCATTTCATTAAAATAACAATTGACTGAAAATGAACCAGTGATCAGGTGTTCTTTTTTTAGGCAAATGGCAAACCTCTAAATGAACAAGGGAAGAAGGACACCTGATCACAGGTTAACTGAAAATTAGCTTGTTACCTTGGTCTCAAGAGCCTTTTTCCTGACTTTGAGCTCTTTTATAGCAACTTCAAGGTCATTTGCTGGAGCATTTTCTTCTTTTAGCTTTCGGACCAAATCACCCTAAAAGAAAAATATTTAAAAAAACCCTGTTAACTCAAACCTCCTCAAACATAATTTGACTCACACATTCACTTTAACTAGATGCATTGGTAGTGAGGGGGTTATCACGCCAGTAAACCCATAGAAAGTGTGGTCTATTGCTTTTATAAAATAACTTTACGTTTTCTATGAGTTTACCGCGGTGATGCCAACTCTCCCGTTTTTGGCGGGAGACTTACGCGTTTTTGCCTCGTTTCCCGCTCTCCTGCTTTGGTACATAAATCTCCCGCTTTTTATGTCCACTATAAAATTAATATTGAATACTTAGTAAAAAATAAAACAGACTTAGTTCACAGTATGGTTTCTGGGGCATTTTTGTCATTGACAAAGATTATTTCTAGCGTTCGAATTTTGATAGTATGTACATCATGTAAGACGTCATATAATGTCCTAAGTCATTCCCATTGGGGGCTGGGTCAATTTTTCGGGGTGGGGGGGGGGGGGGGGGGTCATTGAAATTCCGGGGGGAAGTAAAAAAAAGACAGTCTCCCGATTTTAGGTCTCCAGAGGTTGGCATCTCTGTTACCGGCACAATAGACTAGAGGTTTTTCACCAATCAGAATGCACGTACTAATTCTTAGTTATTTATTATTTATTTAGTTGTTTGTGTCCTAGCATGGAGGGTCACATGAACCCCCTGCTTCAATGGGTCTATTGCAGTATGACTATGATACATGTAAGTATGTGGGTTTTCATGGCCGAGTGGCAATAAAGCTGTTGCATTTATGTTGGTCACTTTCGGGACTTAAAGGTTAAATCTTCCAATCTTGTGTTGAGTTCTGGGTACAGGCAGCCCAAAGATAGTGCATAAATTGCTGCACATTCATTTTGTATGGTTTCCGTGTGCAGCTTGGGTTGCCTGTGTTGGGTTGCCTGTGGTAAAGGGTGATGCAATAGATACACAGGCCTGGTAATCACCAAAAATAAACATAATAGGAGATCATATAAAGAAAACAATACGTGCACGCGCTATGGCTTCTGTGACTACAAAATTCCACTTCAGCTGGAAATTCAGAATGTGGGAGTAAGCTTATGGAACGTAGCGTACCAACTGGTCTTTCGTCTACATCAGTAGGGCTGTTTACATGTATAATACTTGATCCAAGCTGCAACAAACACCTGAACACGTAATATTTCAGCCAAAAAAAAAAAGAAATGAAAGAATGTTACATACCTGTTCTTTTACAGATTTCCGTAGATTGTCCAAAATGCTTGAATTTTCGGCGCCACAACTAGACATTGTTGCTTTTCCACCAACAGAAAATATTGACTTGAAACTATGGTTTTTGATACTGGGTAAGCGTGACTTAGGAAAGCAAACGATTGTTCTGGCAACCTCTCTCGGAAAAATATGTTGTTGGGCGAGATTTATGGCACAAAATCGCTTTACGGGAAATAAATTTCTGAGGACAAACAATGTATTCATTCAGTGAATCATGATTGTTCAACCACGAGGATAAACCGGCCGGGTTTGGCATGCGGTTTTGCTGCCTACTGCAAATATTTCATATGATGTGTCCTTGTTGATCGCGTGACTACTGTTGCGGTGTTGCGTGAATTTCAATGAGTTTGAGGTTTCCTTTCTCCTCTCGAAATAGCATTCGGAAAGTAGGTTATCTACGCTTCTTCTGTGCTTTCAGACCAAACATCTCCATTACGATGATTAAAAGAGGAGCTTCTTCGACTACTGAACGGAATAGAAAGCGAAGAAAAGTTACGCAGAGTTTGGAAAGTCGGGACGAAGTGACATGCCTTGTTGATAACGTTGCAAAAGAGCTTCGGAAGAATGCTGACCACAAGAGAAGTCAACCCATGAAGAAATACATGAGAGATCAGTTTGAGTTTTTTGGTTTGAGTAGCCCTTTAAGGAGAAGCGTTTGCAAGGAATTTTTCCAACAGAAGCTGAACTCTGAAGATGTAAGAAGGTTTGCTACTCTTTTATGGGAAAAGTCAGAACGCGAGTTCCAATACTTTGCAGTTGATTACCTCGCGAAGAACATGGACACCTCGAAAGAATTCGAAGCCAACATGAGTTGCGTAGAAGGCTTAATCACGACCAAGTCCTGGTGGGACACGGTAGATATTCTTGCTAGCAAAATCGTCGGTCAACTTGTGAAGCAGCATCGTGTTTTAGGAAAAGCTGTTACGGAAGACTGGATCAACCACGAGAACATGTGGCTCAGAAGGACTGCCTTGCTGCACCAGCTCTCTTTCAAGAACGACACGGATGAAGAGATGTTGTTTCGATTCTGCAGCTCAAGGGCACACGAGGAAGAGTTTTTCATCAGAAAGGCAATTGGATGGGCCCTGAGGCAGTATGCTTACACTTCCAGCACTAATGTGAAAAAGTATTTGTTGAAACACAAGAAAGAGTTGAGTTCCCTGAGCTTCAAAGAGGCTGCAAAACATTTGAACCTCTAAGAGGCCTTTTTTTCGGGATTGGGTATTTTCTAGGACAAAGCTCTTTGATTTCTATCCCATTTTTTAAAATTTAACTGACTGAACCCCACACTCTGTCTACATGCAGCAGCACACACCATAAATCCAACCTTATGAATGAGTACTGGCCTCTACCCCACCCAAGGAACTTAATTAGCATATTATGTTGTTTTCAGATAATGGCCAGTTTTCCCTCTCTCTGTTAAGGAAGTAATCAATTAAAATGTGTTTCTTTTGCTTTATAGTATATTAATAGTTCTGTAGGTATTCACTGTAAATGTTGTGAGGTAATATTTCAAGCATGCACTTGGGATTTATAAGACCGTGTCCAAATAATGTTTGATATTACTCCTTAGGCAAACTAATTTTAGAAGAAATTAAGGATGCAAAAATGAGTTTTTTTATTGTCTGTAATTACTTAATGGATTATAAATCAGTTTGAGAACACGCAGCCAAGTGTCCCGGGATGTAATAAGAAGGCAGACGCTTGACCATCACAGCAGGAAACATGTTGTACAAACATTTTAGGAAGGGGTACAGATAAGCAAGGGAGACACAGTTGATCAACAAATAAATATTGATTAATATTGCATCAATGGCTTCAAACAAGAGGTAACAACATAAGGCGAAGTTTTTAACATTTATTAATACTTTTTGGTTGAATATTCTGTTCAGTGTGGGGAGCAGGACCAGCATAGCAGTAGAACCCAAGGGCATTATATACTGCTCACTCATGACAGAGTTACTACCCAGGGGGCGTACTCCCCATGATGGCCTATACGGGGAGGCTCGCCCCAAAGTGGTACTTTTTGTCCTTTTTTAGGCCTCAGGTATATGGAAGGGTAGGGATTTCACTAGTTGAAGTATATCGAAGGGCAGGGAAATCCGTTATTTGGGTCTGTGAGAGGGCCCAAAAGAGCTAACAGATGAATTTTGTGGCTTTATAAAGTCGAGAAAACATTCTATTTTTGTGATTGATTCCTGTGTAAAAGACAGTGCATTAACAGCTGTCAAAAGGGATGCAAAGTTCTTAACAAGGTATGTTAAAGGGGTACCATTTGTCAGCAGTCGGTATACAAAAGGGGTACTTTTCTGACATAAATGGTATATAAAAGGGTAAGGGGTTGGACCTTGGGGTGGTGCCTCCCTGTATAAACATTTGTTGAGTGCCTCCCCCCCGGTCTACTACATACCTCCTACTACAATGTAGTGATAAATGTCCCATCTTTGTTCAAGTGTTTCTTTTTTACGTGCAATAAAATCTAAGTGAGCACATGTCAAGTACTATAAAACTTCTCATGTTTGGTCATCTTTTGAAAATCAAATATCAAATAAAGTAAAATTATGCTGATTCCTTTGGATCTAATCTTGATTTTCTTTCTCTGACCAAGTCATGTTCACTGAAACCACAGATCTATTGTTATTTTGAAACATGGTATTAAATTCATATGCATTAAATGAAATGAGTTAAAAAGCACTCAACTTAAGAATGATGGCATTTTTTATTTAAAGCAAAAACTGCATTACAACACATTACATGTAGGTAACTGTTTGGCTTTTAAACATTTACAAGTGACTTGGCAAATCTGAACAACACAGCCACACAGCTGTTCAGTAATCAACTAAAAGAGGCTTGAGTTTAATCCAGCTTCACATTTGGTCTTGGGTCCTCCAGTGTCTTAAAATCAACAATGCTGTAGAACTGTAAATAAATCAAAACAAAGTGTCAGCTGCGACATGAAATGCACCTGAGTCATAGGGCGCTTTCCATTCAACCCAAAAGTCCGGAAATTTCGGTTGATTCATCAAATGGAATGGACCATTTCGGTTTGGTCCGACTGGAATATTCGGGACCAGCTTTGAAGGTGGTCCGCTGTGACCGGTCTGGTCATTTCGGTCGGTCAGACTGAAATGTCCCTTTCCATTTGCCAAAATTGTTGTCCCCAGTACTACTCTTTTCTATCCTGCTTACAAAACCATGATTAGTAGTTTCCAATGGAAAGTGAAGTACTGTGAGTAAAGCATGACATCTCAAATAGTTTGAATCAGTTGCAATTTTTTTTCGATTTTTGATATTTGCCATTAACAGTGTCAAATAACTGATGCAACACGACACGTAGGTGAAAAAAAGTGTGTGCAATCAAGCTACAAATGTATAAAAGTCCATGAGAATCAGCGTATTATTTGTCTGAAACCTGTCGACAATATTAATTTTAACTAAAGCAATTTATCAATTCAGCTGAAATGAATACAACAAAGCCTGGCTGAATACAAATTGGCTAAAACACCGAATTTATTTACCGTACAGTTCCAGGAATTGCTTCATATCGTTTGAATATTCTCAGAAATGCATCGCTTCAATTCACAAGAATTTTTTACCTTCACTTGCATTCATAGGCTTTCTACACTAAATAGGATTCCTCCGCCTTTAGTTTTCTACCACCCCTTTTCGACAGTTGAGTGTTCTTTAGGATATAAACAGTATTTACTTTTCTCTTTTTTCTCTTTTGAATGGAGAGCACCCATAGAGTCATGAGTCGTAAAGCATCACATTACAAGAGGCAAAGAGCAAAGGCTAATGAATGCATCTAACAATAATAGAAATAAAGTTCAAACTCATAATTCAAATGCAAGACACCTATCTTCACATTAAATGCTGCTATTTGTTCAAGTTTTACTTCAATAACACTGCGATCTTGTATGTTTTACAACTCATGATTATTCTAACAAAAGATATAGAGAATAAAGCCACAATACAGGCCTGTCCAGGGACTGGGGATTTTGCTGGCTATTCAAACTGTCAGCTTGTTAAAAAACATGAAACATTGACAATGCAAGAAAATAACAAATCTCCAGCAATTTCGTCCATTTCTCCACCTATTTTAGAAAGTGGTAGCAGGACTGCATTGAGGTTCCAGGTGTCTGTGAGGTTCTTGCAGTTTTTTATCTACAGAGTACAGACTTAAATACTTTACCACTGCTACCTACTTTTTTGCATTCATTGTGCTTGATTTTCTGCCAAGGGTAGGGATTGTTCTTTCTATCCCACCTGTTTCAGAAAAGGAAAAAATAATTTCAAGGGATTATTTTAGTATGGCAATCTGAAGGCCCCAAGTTCAATTCCTGTTCAGATCATTAGCAAGATTTGTTTCTTGGTACTCCTGAGATCATCTCTTCAACCAGGCTGGTAAATGGCTACATTCAGAGACAAAATTTAATAGCAAAGATACTTTGCTGTTAAGGGCCTTTCTAAGGTTCTATTGACATTAAATTGCCGACTTCAAACAAGAAAAATGTACTACAGATTATCCTTCCCCACCCCCTCCATGTAATATTGTGTCACTGTTTGAACTAATTCTAAGAAACAACTGACACCTCACCTTTGAATGTAGGGGAGTGTGGAGGGGTGTGGATTGTTTTGTTCTCTGAAGTACCCCATTTGACAACGCTGATCCCTGCTAGTGAGTACTTAAAGCACAGCAACGCAGCTGTTTCTAATACTCACGTGCAGTCAGGATTCTTGAGAGCAAGCCTCATTACATATCCAGCGGCTCCCACACATCCAGCACCAACCACCACAAAAAGTGGGATGAGCTGCAAGACATTGAGAATCAAAATTAATTAGCCTCTTTCAGGCTCCAACTGAAGACAGTGGGGAAAGAGGATCAAGGAGAGTTGTGCAAAAACTGCCTGGGGTCGGGAGAGAAACAGAATAGGTGAGCCTGTAAACATTGTTCTGGAATACCAGCTCCTGGTAAACCCTGTGATTGGTCAATTGTGACAGTTTACTTCAACACTTAAGTCGGTCATTGCGCTTTGCAAGATAAAAAAAACAAACAAAAAGTCAAAAAAAAAAAAAACAAAACAAAAAGTCTAAAACCCTGACCCCTAAAATTAATAGGGAATTATCAGATGATATGATCAACATACAAATTTCCCCAAAATGATTTCAGTATGTTTCCTTACAGAATTAGTGGAATGCAGTTCAAGATTTTGCCTCAAAATTTCCCTGTTACTTTCATTTTAAAGTGAAATCCACCATGTCAACATTGATCCTTCTCTCAACAGCACAAAAAAAAACCCATTAACAAAACCAGATTTTTATGCAGTTTCATGTTGATGTCAAATAAAAAAACCTGACTGGCTCTCTGGCCTTGGATATCAAAAAAACCCCTAGCTCTTTACCACGTTAAATGTCATGGGCAGTTTCTTTCTTCTTTTTGACGTAACCATGGATATTTCCCTCGCTAAATTTATCCCGGGAAAGTATGGTCACACGCACCATGCCCATTTCGCGCATGTAACTGCACCTAATATATTAGGGATTAGTATATACACACTCAGAGATCTTGGTGATTCAAGCAATCTTATTGGTTCGCTATCTCGGACTATGACGTTATATTCACCGCGCTACGCGGTGAATATAACGCAGAACAAAATCGCCGTCGTGAATTGGGTGTCTTGCCAAAGTTTCATATTAAGAACTTTTTGTAAATACAAGAATATCCAAGTGTTGATGACTTTGAAGGTAAGAAAAGACTTCATGGTGTTTAAACAGCGTGATTTATTGTGAAGTGGTTTATTGTAGCTGACTATTTGTAGGCTCGAAGCCATGTTTAACACTACAGAGGAAAACAAGGCCGCTTTGTCATTGTTTTGTGATTTCGGGATTTTCTTGGATGACCACTTTTGCCAAAATAGAAGTTAATTTATGGAGAATCAAAGAAAGACTATTGTCAACTCGTGGGTATGTTGTTTCAATTAGTTATCACCTCTGCTTTTCCCACAGTAAATTTTAGGAAATGATAGAAATTCAGATTATAAATATATTATCCTTGTTCTAGAAACACAATACTTTTCTTGCTGCACGAAGTGCCGAGTAAAAAAAATGGACAATTCCCGTGGTTTATACTATAAGCCGATCTTGCGACCCCTCAGTCTCTTGGTTTGCGGTCTATAGAATGTGTAACAAAACGACTAATGAAACCGTAACGCGATCAAAATAACCCATTTTTTCAGAGGTTTTCGATGGGTTTTGATGTTCTAACGACAAACACATCTCCTCTGGACCCTGTGGCCATACTTAACCGATTGAAAAAACTACTCGAAGCAATCGGATCAAATTTAAGGCTAATTGAAATCAGGTTACTGACAGTAAAAAACAATGTAAACACATTTCATGGCAATGAAAGAACATATGCAATACAAAGTCGACACAACTCCTCCGCGAAATAGGACGCAAAACATAAGCTATGTTTTCTTATCTCCATTTCTGCTGTTATTTTAAAGCTAATGTTCAAAATCACATCCATTTCCCCCCATGATCTTAAGGAGTCCTTAGAAAGAAGAAAAAGAAGAAGTGCCTTTATTTATTATACATTCATTCATACACATAACCTACTACATTACTACAAGGTATGAGATCAAGCCAGCGTCGAAGTTGAAAGAGTAGAGGAGCAAATGCTCATCTCCTCATCAAGTTTAACGCCTGGACGAGTCAAAGGCTCTTGAATCGTACTAATCTGATAGATTCCTGCGTGTCTTAAATTTGGTAAGACCTCTATCCTCTGACCGTGCTGTAGCGCATGATGCATGCTCTCAGCGAGGAATTTGATGCCACCGAACTTCAGCGAGCGCGTGCTTCTTTGGAAACGATAGATCTTCGCACTCTCGAGTTTGGACCTGATTAATTACGAAAACGTCTACTATGAGTGAGCGAGTGACTCATTTGCATATCCCTGTCCCTGCAATAACTCGTGGTACGCTCGCGCGTACCCACGAGTTAAGAAAGGAAGGCATATATTTTCGAAAATTGTACACGCCAGCAAGTTAACAAGGCAAAGAACACTGCAGATAAACAAGCTGACCTTGATCGTAGCCGCTGTTGACAGCATTGGAAGAAGCGACAAAGAAAAAACTTTCTCATTCACGGTGAGTTGACAGAATGAAAACAAATAAAGCTCTACTTTTCTTCTCAGAATTGGGCAGTAATTTAAATTTTTGGCATTTTCGTTTAAACCGTTGAGCTAAAGCTTACAAAAATCGATACAAAAAGATTAAAACTATCATTTGCCAAGTTTGAAGATATCTAACTTTTGCGCATCCACTGTTTACGGCTTCGTGTTCACGCATGAATTCACCCGTCAATCAAACTAATCGTTTTTTAATGGTTTCCTTTCTGATTGTGTTGAGATCACTTGGTGTGAATATACTATTCACCTCAGGCTCAGTCGAGGGGATTATTCAGCAATATTAACTTCGCCTTCGACGAATAATTGTTAAATAATGTATGCCAATATAGTGGGTATAAAAAGAAATCCTCTATAACTGACATAAATTATATATGCATAGGACAACTGTAAATAGATGTATAAATCATAAAAAGATTGACAATTTGATTAAGTATAATCAAAGCTGGGTAGTATTGATTGATAAGTACAAAAAGGGAATGTTCGATATCAATATGGGCCGCGTAAATGAACTTTAAACTCTAATTTTACAAACAGAAAAGTGCGAAATTTTACGAGTGCTTAACGGCCCACGACACTTTCTAAAGTTGGAAAGAAAAACTTCACTTGAATTTTCCCAAAGAAGCATAAAAAGTCGACCTAATATTGCATGCTAACTTAATATAAACATTTCCCGAGAAAACTTGTGACCGACCACCCGCGGCGATCGATGCATCTACAAACTGAATTTGCGCATTAAAACGCAACAGTCAGCATGTAACACCCCAACAGAATTCTACTCTTACCTCAGGATATTTCTTTAAATATGCGAACGCCATTTCTTCAGTCTAACTGGCCAGGCACGCTACAAAATGAACCGTTTTCAAAAAGCCGAGCAAGCAAAATGGCGTTCGCGTTTCGTAAAAGAATTCTCTAGAAGGCCTGGCTGCTAAGTCACAATTGACGTCACAGAAAGATTTACAAAAAAATTAAAACACAAACTATTTTTTCAATATCTTTTTATTAAATTAATTGTAGTAAATGCAATACGTATTTAATACAGACTGTAAGATTTTGTACTGGTTCGTAAAATTTGTCCATGTATTTCAATAAACATGCATTTGTTCTACATGTAACAAGGATCAAAAACAGGTGAACATGCTTCACTTGGTCTATTTAAAGAGCATAAAGGGAAAAATGAAATGATAAATTTTAGGTTATTATTAGGAAAAATAATTATTGACAACCTTTTTCAAACTGTTACCAAACACAAGTTCAGTACATGCAATGGCAGGTTTATCTTAAATATGCACAATATGATCGTCATTCGTGTGCCAAAAATATATTTGGTAAAACGTCAGTTAACTTAATAATAATTAATTTGACTTTTATTTATTTTACTTTTCTTTAAGCATAAAAAAGTATGACAAGTTAAATATTTCTAGGTGTTTTCAAGAAAGTGTCCATACCTCTCCTTCAAAGATCTTGAGTAGACCTGCACCGTTGTAAATCTCTTATTACACTGGTTCCCTTTAATCTGCACTTGCACTGTTTTCAGGGATAGGGGCATTGTTATGTGAGAATCCCTATTGTTTTCCCAGGTAATCAAAAACAATCTTTCAAATAGGTGCGGGATCACTCAAGATCTCTGCCGATGAGGGATTATGTTACTTAAATTCCATTTTAATCACTTTCAAAAAACTACTTGAATTAACTTAAACTCAGCTAGTTCTATACACTTGTATGTTGTATTAGTCACTGAAAAGTGCAGTATATAATGTTCTTCTTAACATTATCGCAAACCCTAACTGTGGGACTAGTCTTTATTATTTTATCTGTCATATTTTCATTCTTTCTTGGATCAGTTCAAGCTGATTTTCCAGGATCTGATGGTCTGTCACTCTCAAACTCTGAATAGTCAGAATGACTGTAAAGCTGTTGAGAAAAAATTCAGAGTGAGTGAAAGAAAAAGCTGGTTGCAAAAAATAATAATAATATTAATAATAAGGATAATAAAATAATAATAATGAAAAAATACCTTAATTTGTGGTATAAGCTTCTAGCAAGAATAACCTCACTTATAATTTTTAAGCAGATGCAGATCTGGGATAGTGACTGATTTCCCAGACAAGGGCCTCAAGCTTCTAGGGGGGGAGGGAGGGGGTCCAGGGGCATCCTCCCCTGGACAATTTTTTGGATTTTAGCTCTGCCTCTAAAGTCCCTTTTCCTGGGTTTCTGAGTCGATCAGACAGAATATTGGAAATCTTATAATGTGTCTATTGCCTGAGAATTGGAAAAAAATTGTCCAAACCATTTTCCAAAATTCAACTTGAAAAATATTTTTTAATTAATCTAACAAAGCACCAGAGTGATGTCCTCATCAACTATAAGAGTGCTCAATAGTTGAACTAGAGCAGAATACAAGAAGACTGATGGAACTGGATTAAATCTTGAACATTTTATCAATCTATGTATTTATTATGAAGTATCTGACCAATCAGTCTGTAAAATGGTGGTAACAGGGGTGGATCCGCATCTGCTTATCTTTATTCTTCTTTTTATTATTATTATTATAAGCCCTTATGAAATGGTCTCCGACACAACTGTTAATGATTTGTTTTATCAAGCAAAACAAACAACTATTGCAAACTGGTTAACCTGACATCAGGCTGCTCTTGCATATTCTCTTTAACTTCAGTCACGCTGTAAGTTACTTAATGGGATAATTCGAAACAAACATGACTGATCTTAGGTTGCTGCAGGGAGACTACCAGCCTTTTTGTTTAAATGAAATGCTAATAAAAAAACAATCTAGTAAATTTAACTTAGACTTAACTGGGTTGTAACTCGATCATAGTAATTAATAATTTTCTGAAAAAGAGCCGAAATATAAATAGAGAAATAAGGTTAAAGGAAAGTGAAAAGCAGCCCAATTCTATCTACTGCTAACCTTTACTTGTTCGTTGGGCTTGATTTTAAGCCAAGGATGTTGGTTATTTGCTCTGTCCCAACTGCAAGGCAATATCAAAAGAATTAAGATATCATCTAATAAGCTACTAGAGGCTGTGCAAGATTACTGTTAAATTAAAACCACAAGAATGTATATTTTTAACAGACAATATTTCCCCAAATACCAAGAAACACTCACATTTTCTCAGCCTAAAAAAGCTGTAATCCAATAGTTTTTATTCTTGCTAAATGAGATTTCCATACGTTCTGCCTATACTAATAATAATTATTATTATTGTCATCTTCTGATTTTGTTTTGGAGTTTCTGTGTATATTTCAACTTAAAATCCCATTAGGGTGCAATCAGTGAAGAAATAAATTATTAGATAGCGGAGCATTTGGCTCTTTATGGACCCTTTTGCCTGCCATTTGAAAACTGGGGAAAACTTTATGGACCCTTTCAGAATAATGCCAGCCATTTTTAAACTGGGGCAAACTTTCTGAAGGGTTTTGTCTCCTGCAAATGTTGCCTTGTTCTGTTTTAAGGTAAAATATGGACGAAAAAAGTTACGCTGTGCGTGGGGCAGATGTTCTTTGGACTTCCGTATAAGTATGCGTGACATCAACAAATAACGAACGACAATACGTCAAGTTATAAAAAATTTGCATTGAGGACATCCACACGCGTGCATTTCAACACGCGTCGGTTAAAATGTTAAAGCGGTTTCCTTTGATTTTTTCTCTGTTAAACAGACCTCATTCTTTGAAACCTCAGTATTTTATGGCACCTCATTAATCATTTTAAAAGGTACCGGCGAAGAGAATTAAAAAAATCGAGCGTCCGCTTGTGTCGTCATGACCTCATTGAAGCGGGTGAAATCGCGTGACAACAATCACGCCCCAAACCGAAACTAACAGGATATTTACAGACAATACAAAAATAAGTTGCGATCTTTCTTTTTTCTACCCACATTATATGACAAACGTGATGAGGAAGTAAAGGATATTGCAAAAGGAAATAACTCCATCACGCGCCGATGTCGCAAATTTGTTCGTGACTTTTTAATTCTGCATTGAGTTCATGATCGAACGTTTTGATGTGAGAGTTTTAAAAATAATTTTCAACTACATACCTAGCGTCTGGATTCCTCATAGCAGCTCTTATCGTCATACCAATAGCACCAACACAAGCTCCACTTACGATCAGGACCAGGGGAGCAATCTGCAAAAGTATTCATACAGGCTTTATAATTAAGCTCGAGATTTATATGCAGTGAAAAAGAAAAATTTCTCCGCTGACAAAATTTTTTACAGGACGCCAATTGTTAGGATTTGGTCATATTTTCATTCAAAAATTCGAAATAGTTCTGCGTTGGGAGTGGAAAGTGGGTTATTATGGAAAAGGGACAGAAATGGCAATGTCAAGCCGGAATGCCAGTTAAGCCCCGCGGGTGTTCTTATGAATCATTTTAAGTCGAGCGTTTTAAAAGATCATGTTGACTGCTGCTAAATGCATAGGAAAGCTGAAGATGTCTTGGGCAGCAATAGAAAAAGTAAGCCATTAAATACGCAGAATTTGCAAAAATTTGAAAAATTACCAAAATTCTGAACAATCAGTCACAAGATGAAAATTTCGGCTATATTCCTTTTTCATTTTCTCTCTGCATTTTCCCCTCTAGCATCATATTTGCGAAAATTTAGACAATGGTTGAAATAAACAGTTAAAACTGTCGAGTTCTCTTTGAATCAAAATGAAACAAAATTAAGAAATTTCTTCCGTTTTCAGTAAACGCAGTTGAACATATGGCTCGTGTCAGACTGCACGATTTGGCATAAAATTTTTAAAACCTCATAAAAACGGAAACCCTTACCTCTGGAGTTTTCTTGACTTGTCTGAGAAAAGATCCAGCCATATTTTTGGATGATTAAAGTGGGTTAAAACGCCTTTGTTTCTTTGGAAATTGAGGTGTGCTAATTCACACGAAGCACAACGATCCAATTCACTTCCCTTCTAAATGTTTCCTATTTTTGAACTACCTGGCAAGTAAACAGAGTTTTTTATATGTAGGTGACAGGTGTGACGTCGACGTCATCTCCTCTCCAAGTACCCCGTATGACCTCATTAATTTTTTAGTTTCCAGGCCCCTCAGCCCGTCAGTTCGCTGAAAAAGATAAGACCCTGGGAATGAGTTCCAACATGGCGGCCTTCAGGTTCAGTTTTGCTTGCTCCAGCTCAAAGGTTAGATTATCTTTTGTAGGGGAAATGAATTACCTGATTTATCCTGATAAATGATATTGAAGTTGGTTAAGAGACAAAAATTAGTCTATGTCGAAAAACCTCGATTTGCCACCTCCGGTGACAACACTCAGCCACGTACTAGTTTCCCGAGGCACGTATTTTTAGCTACTGTAACCTGTTGATCCCTGTTGAAAGGAAAGTATTTATCAAAGGGGAAGGGAGCTCAAAATAGAGTGGTTGCTTATATAATTGAGTGAATCACATCCCTTTTAGTGGAAAAAGATCATGTAATAAATGAAAGTCTGCAACATCCCCTCCGATCCGACTTAGAACTACAGGAAAGTCCATGGGGGAGGGGAGGGCAGGGGTTCTTCTTTTTTTAATCACGTTGATATTTAAGTGTTTGATTTAGGTGAAAGGATAGGTGGGGTGGGGGCATAGTGCAGTTCATTCATCGAATGAATTTGAACTCACACAAATCGAATTGAAGGAAATCAAAAATTCATTTTTCAAACTCAATTCAATGAAAGAGTGCGATTGAGTTTGGTCATTGAACAAAGTAGAACTCTCAAAAGAATACAGGAATGGAATAAAACTGAACGTTTGAATTTCGAACTCTTGATGGCAGGTACATTATTGAGAATTGCCTGTCTTAAGGGCAAGCTGGAATTCATGTTTTTTGCAAACCCTGGTCACCATTAGATTTTGTTTTCCAAGATTATTGTTCGGGTACTGAACTCGCAGAAACATTTTGTGTTCAATTGTTCGATAGCCAAACTGCATCAAACTCTTTTGTTCGGAAGAGTTCAATTGAAATCAGTTAAGTTTGATGGCAATTTTGTTCGATTTTGTTTGGTTTGGTATGCCATGCTTTATACATGGCCCTCACTGATAGCAGTCCTTTGACTGTAAAGGGTTACCCTGTTAAAATATCAATTAACCTGCATATATAGCAAGCTTTTCTGCTTAAGTTAATAAGCTAAGCCTGAACAAGAGCAAAAAACTATTTTTGTGCGATAACTTGAGCGAAAACACTTGCTACGAAGACTAAAATGTTGGTTAAAATTTATTGAAAAAGGGAAATGTGCCTTTGTCTAAAATGGGGAGCTTTAGAGTGGATTTACTATCAGGGGCACCCAAGGTCAATTTTCAGAAAATATCTGTTTCAGAAGATGATTTGAGATCTAGAATTTTCAGAACATTTGCTGCAAAATTTCTTGCTTGCCTGTCTCGCCTAGGATTTTCGAACATCTAAAAAATGGTATAATTGCCCACTTTTAAAGGATTTTTACCCTAAAAAGGTCACCTGGAATTTTCGGGAGCCTTTTTTCTGGCTGAAATTTTTGTAAAGGTAAGTTTTGATCCCTATGATTTTCGGATCACTATACTTTCAGCTAGGAAATCCGAACAGATGAAAAATTTTTAGGGGATAAAAATATGCCTATATCTACTGTTTAAATACTGCAATATGTTAAATAATGCTATGTTTAAGTGGTTTTGAACTATATTCTCGTTGGGTGCCCGTTATTATACTCATGGCAATTATGTCCACAGGTGTGGAATCTTCCAACTCTCACCAGAGCACATGATTCCATGGTTACATCCATTTTACTCATACAAAGGAGATCTAAGATGAGCAAATCATCACCTTTTCCTAAAAGAAACAACCCAATGAAAAAGCAACGTGAAGATGTCAGGAAATCTATGCCTGGAATTTCCAAAATGAATAAGGAGAAAGCAATGGATCGACCTTTCTTTATTGATAGTCCAGGTATCTGTTTGTATGGTGTTGTGTTCAGCAGGTTTTACATTCAAGGACATAAATAAGTGTTAAATTAATCAGGGGTTTGTGGTAAGATTGGTGTACAACAAGATCTTCAGGCTAGAATTTTAAATTTCCAAAAAGTATAGTTGTAAATTGAAAATTTGTTTTCTTCAATGATCATAGCATCTGAAATCAGGAAAACCAACCTTAACATGTAAGGTTATCTTCTTTTGATTTCCAGGAATGATCTTTAGTGATTACCTTCCAGTTAGAAGATTCTTCATTTTAACACCATCAGTAAGTAGATCCAAAAACCCATTTGAAACTTCACATATTTCCAGGGATCCTGGTGTCAATGACAATAGTTTTGTACCCCAGTGGAGTTGTCAACAAAACCTGGATCCGTCCAGATTGGATTGGATCAACCCCTGTATTTCACTAAAAATAACCAAAGGTTTGGTATAGAGTTTCTGGAATGTATCTATCCGGTCCAGTCCAGATTTTGTCTGTCCAAAAGTGACTGGTTGGTAATTGTAGATATAATGATATACAATCAAGAAAATAATACAGCTTCTATTTGAAGCCAACTCTGTGAAGTGAAAATTGTAATGTTCTAAGATCAGCGTGGTTTAATAATTTACTTGAGTATTTTGTTTTAGGGTATAAAGGAGAGGTGGAATGCTTTCAAAAATGGTTTATGGACTATATATAGGTATTATACAAAATTACTTTAATGACATAGTCAAATATCTCTAAAGGTGCAGGGTTGTCAAAATTAGCCGGCTGCTCGCGATAATCGCCGCCTACTTGGTTAGTATCAGCCGGCTACTCAGCTTGGCATTTCTTTATGGATGGCGTTTTTTAAATAAAATATCCCTGGATTGGCTGCTTACTTTGACCACTCAGCCGTGTACTTCAAAACTTTCTGACAACCCTGGTAGTGCAAAACATACAGCCCCTTTTATTGTTTATTTTAAGAAACTCATTGCAGCAATACATTGTACATATAAGGCTGAATTACTTACAATCGTATAATAATATGTACAAAAATAGATAATAAATTGCAAAGCTACTTAAAAAATTACTAACTAACAACAACAACTAATACTTAAAAGTAATAGAATCTTGAGTGAGCTTTGTCTTACAAATTGGCTGCAAGCAGTAGCCAGCTCCTGACCTGAGATGATAATTATACTGAACTTCCTCCAGTTTAGGAAGAATAAAGTGTAACAGTTGATTTTCTTTCTGTAATCATGCAACGTAGACCTAACACAGGTAGACTTGTCTCTCATTTAAGGTCATAAGAGAAAGTGCAGGTTTTCTCCTCTCGCCTCCCCGCCCCTCCCCCCTTCCACCGCCCCTCCCCCTTAGTCTTTTTTGTTGCTTTTCAAGATGGCAGCCACGATCAATGTACCTCCGAGTTTTCGTTAAAAAACGCCTGCTCTGCAGGCTACCGGTAGCCCTTTTTTGAGTGGTCTCAATCTTATAAGCCAGAAATTCAGGTTGTTTTGCCATACGGGGACAGTGTATTCTAAAGTTGGGCAAACAATATTTAAAAATACCTTGGCTAGAGAAAGTTATCCTCTAGTAGCAAGGATTGCTTGAGAGCAGGGCAGTAACTTTATGTCCTCCAGCGGGGATGTTGCTAAGAGTCGGAGCTTATTTCACCAGCTTTAAAAGAGCTTACCACTGGCTCAAATATTATTGTTCTGGAAAACAAAGCTATGGAGTAATTTTGAAGGTGCAGTTGAGAAAAAAGCTGGCTAGACTTTGAAAAAAGCCTGCTTACCTTTTCTTAGCTACATCTATGCTGCTGATAAAAAAGTTACCTATAAAAAGGTAGTGAAAAGATTTTTAAAAATCTTAATATTATCATTTCCACTTTCTTTTTCTTATATTATATTTTAGCCTTGTTCATGTCAGAAAGCATTGTAAGCCATTCAAGTTGAAAGAATTTGCTAATGAGGCTCAAGAAATTTACATTGATGTGAACAAAGCTCTTATCAGGTAAGCGGCAGAATGACTGCTGACATAAGAATAGAGTGTGTTTTTAACCTTTAAAATCCTGAAATAAGCATTTTTTTTCTCCACACTGTCCTCCATGCATTTCCCAAGGTATTGATCAAGATAATTTTTTTAACAATAAAGATGCTTTAAAATTCACCACCCTTTTGTATTTGTTACCAGTCAAGACCCTTCGCACTTGTTGATCATTCCCTTTTTTCCTACAGACTTTACATTTTATTGCATAGTTTCGCTTTAGAGGGAAATATCGTTTGTTAGTGTTTGTTTTTTGAGTCAACTGGTTAGGTGTATCATTGGACACTCGAAAAGATAATTAATAACAAGAGTCTCAACAGTTTCACTTTCTTTAGCCTTAATAATCCAAAAACCCAGGCCAATACAAGGATTGTTTGAATTTATAAAAAAAGCGCTTGCCTTAAAGAACTAATTTTCAAAGTACAGTTGTTTGGATAGAATGGTCAAGGGTGGGGTACCAAGTTTTTACCCCTAGAAAGTCACCCTTGTGCTATTAGCAATTATTAATGTGGACATAATTCCTTTTTGCAGTAAAGACAAACAAAAACTTCAAGATAATTCAACAAGTTCAGTATACTTGGTAAGCCAAACAATGTACTGTTTTAATGTTTTCATGATGTGGCCTTCACTTTCCAACATTTTCTTTTAGCAAAGTTAATAAACACCCAATAGAGTATTAAATTTACCAAAGTTCAGGCCTCAGTTGTTCAAAAGACGAATAGCGCAATTGGTTTTCGTAGTACATATTCGCTGGATGGTGATTTATCCTGTGGATAGCGCTATACAACTTTTGAACAACCGGGGCCAGGATTTTATCCTGAGACTCAAGAGTGAAACAGGTGAACAGTGAACCTTTTTTATATTAAGTTTTGTGAAAAAGACAATGATTAAGCATGACTTTCACCCCAAACTAGCTTATTATTTTTACCCTAGGATCTTGATGTCTCAAACCTCCTGATTATTCCAGGAAAAACCTGAATTCCTTTCCCGGGTCAAACACTGTAAAAATTACCCCTGATTTATTGTCACAACATCCTAATATTTAACAGATTTCCTTAAATTTCCTAGCCTACATCGCAAACATAACTTAACTCTGGGCCGAGTTGTTCAAAGCTGGGTTAAGATAACCGAGGGTTAGTGTGAGGTTTGATTTCAGATTTGAAAGCTTAAAAAGCATTTCAGTTTTAGTTCTTTTTGTTTACAAGTTGATGATTAGAAGCTCTAAAAATAACAGAGATAATTATCTGACACAATGCTTTTGAACACAAGAACAAGAAACCCAGGTTAAATTTAACTGCCACCTGGTTAGCTCGATCTGGAGAGCACCGGTCTGCTGAGCAGGAGGTCGCAGGTGCAAACCTCAGCCGGACCAACACTCAGGGTCTTAAAAATAACTGAGGAGAAAGTGCTGCCTTTGCAATAAATAAATAACAATGGGGTGTTCCCCAGATGGTTCAAAAAAGTGGGATTGCATTCCTTTTTCTCTGCAGCTTATGAACAACAAATGTGTTGTTTTTGTTTTCTCAGTCACTTAGGAATCTGTACTTTTCTCCAGACAAAAATCTTCACTGGCGATACGTGTCAACTGTGACAAGGCCAAAGGTAGTACATGTTCGAGCCAACCCTGTAGAGACCAAGACCAATTTGTTTGCTCAAATAACAGTCAGAATCCATTCAAAACAGGTAAGAAGACAACAATTAACAAATAACATCACAGGCACTGGTGGTAGATTGTTTAAGACATTTACCAGATGGTAAATGCAGTTAATGGAACATGAAGCCCCAGGGGTGGGTAGGCTAAGGTAGCCTGTCCCAATGTATGCTTGTTGTATCTTAAAAGCCTTATTTACATGTATGAATGAAAGCACGCTTATTGTAAGATACAAAGAAAAGCTGTTCAATTTGTCGTATGTTGGTCATCATACTTTCTTAGCATTGCGCAGATTGGTCCCTGTTTTTCAAGGCTCTATTCATGGCTAGACTTTAATCATGATAAGACTAGGTAGCTTATGGTACAACTACATTTATTGGTCGAGATTTGAGACACTGTCTAGCTATAAAAGTGCCGCTATTTCACACCTAGTCATTATTCGCCTAGCTTGCACGAAAGCAAACAGTTACAGTAATTTTGTTACCCACCCTCCCTCCCTTTGGAGGAGTGTTGTTGTGTTATGCATCAATAAAGTTGGGGGGTTACTCCTTGTGGTGCGGTTAAGTCTGCGTTGCGACTTCCCCCAAGCTTTTGGCGTTGCTTGTGTCTTGCCATCTTATTCATTTGCCTTAATCTTGTCCGATCCAGCCCGTGCGGTGCTGGGGAGATAAGAAAGGCTCTGCCAATACTCTTGTCCTACCCCACGGTAGTGGGGCGATAAGTGAGGCTTGTGTTTTTGTTGTGTGCATAACCGGTAGTCGCTAGAACCTGCCACAGGGCTGTGTCCCCCCCTTATTACGCCATCTGGTAGTTATTGTCTTATTTGCCTGCGTGCGCTATCTAGTTGTGTTACCTTTTCTTGCGTATCTTAAGCGGAATAGTGACATTAAAGCCCTTTAAAAAGATAATCAGTTTGTTCTAGCCTCCTTCTACCAGACCTACACACATGTAACACTACACTTGCTCTGGACACAAGAAAGTTGGAGAAACCACCGGACACCCATGTTCATAATAATGTTGTGAGTTTGATAACACAGTAAAAATGCCCACCACATAGAAAACAGTACAAAAATATCACAACGGCATCTCTTAAAAGTAACACTCGGCTGTGTCACAGACACAATAATAACAAGTTCTCTATCCGTGTTTTGAATGATAAGTCTGGCTGCAACTCAGGCTGAAGAAACAGTTTCTATTTTTCTTTAAAGGTTATGGCAATTAAAGATAAGCATGGACGGCATATAAAGGGAAGTGATAAGGAGGTCAGAGAAGTTGTTGACTATGTAGTGTTTGAGCGGCACCTGACCAATAAATATGGCAAGTGGAGAGTTTGCGGAAAGCTTTTCCCACAATTACCAAGGAAACAGGACACTATGCAACCACAGCTTTCAGCTGGCAAGGATGTTCCATCAGTATGAAGGGGAAACTTCCTATCCAGGATCCCCTCACTTTCTAAGAGAGAAGGGAAGAGACCTTGGGAATAATATTACCGCTTTGATCTGCAATGTCACATTGTAACTTAAATTTTGATATGAAAGTAAACATCTCTAACTGAATGCTTTGCACAGTAGCCTTTTTGTGAATATTCCCATTGAAACTTTATTTTTCCTGTACTTTACCAGACCAAAGTGGCCACCACCTAAGAGTTTAGCAAACCCGAGAAAGGTTAGATTTCAGCTCTGAATTTACACTGTCCTGAAACCAAAGTCTTCATTCTAAGATGTTGTCGCAACAAAATAAGATTTTGCAATTATTTCTTTGAACATAAATCATTCCAGCTGCTTCTACCCTGTGAACAGCCTCCCTCAATCATGCTAGACTAGTCCAGAAGAGGAAGGGACTTTGCCTCCTTGTCCCAATAATATTTATCTAGGAAAGATCGAAGCAACTGCTAGCAGGGTAAGCTGCTTCAGGATAAAAATAAAATAGTAAGAGATTGGCTTTCCAAATAATTTTGGTCAAGTGGCCATATTGGAATTTTTCCAAAGGGGGGACCCTATGAATTTAGTCCAAAATTAAAAAAACCACTCTTTCGTCTGCTTTTGGACAAACTACGCCTAGAAATAATGTTAAATGATCATCTAGTTACAAACTTAGCCTTCCTAGACTATGAAAAAAGCTTATTTGGTCAAGTGGCCATATTGGAATTTTTCTAAAGGGGGGACCCTATGAATTTAGTCCAAAATTAAAAAACTACTCTTTCGTCTGCTTTTGGACAAACTATGCCTAGAAATAATGTTAGATGATCATCTACTTAAAAACCGAGCCTTCCTAGACTATAGAAAAAGCCTATTTGGTCAAGTGGCCATATTGGAATTTTTCCAAAGGGGGGACCCTATGAATTTAGTTTTGTTTTTCCCTTGAATAGGGTGTCATTTTTCGGCTTTGGGCCTTAAAAAGGGTATCAGTATTTGCGTTCTTAGTCCTTAAATAGGGTTAGGGTTCACGAACCTTCGCGGCACACCCCTATCCAAAATTCGCGGGAGTACCCCCCCAGGCAGTTTTCTCATACTTGTTTGTCCTCTTGGCGAGAAGTTCCCCGCATGAGCCTTGCATTCATGATCAAGGCCTACTCGTCCCAGGACTGTCGGAGAATACGAATACTGTCTAATAAAGAGGCAGAACTATGATTCCGCCTTATGAATACACGTGGGTTGGTTATCCCTCAACATGGCGCACGCCTGGTTTTTAATTTATGCTGACGTCACGTGCAAACAAAGATATATATTCTAGCTAAGTGGAACCGGCCGAACATGTATACAGCAGGCTTTGTTTACATTTTAGCTTGAGCTTATATGCCTTTGTTTCTCCACTAAAATGCTCCGTTTTTGTTATGTTTAAATCAATGTATAGTTAGCTGTGTTGTGTTTTTTTACTTCGTTTTTTTTGTGTCTAGTGCGAAGCACAGACACTATGAAAAAACGCTAAAATCCTCTGGTAAGTGACTCATATATGGCAAATTATTACGTTATACGAGTAAAGTTTCAGTGAGATTTCTCCTACGTGATATATTACATGAAGCATTCTTTACTGAGTACCAGGAGGGTAATATCATCGATAATCACTCGTAATTTCTTCGTGACCCGAAATCAACAACCAATGACAATCGGAACCAATCGAATGTGTATTAGTAGAGACGACATGCGCCAACACCACTGGCTTTCCACGACAACTCCATTCTCGTCCCCAGAGCCCGTCGTTTCTTGGTCACGTGGTAGGGTTACAAATTAAGCCGAGTGGCTCTGGGAACGAGAATGCGACAACTCCCGACAGCTGCAGGTACTTGTCCTATCGGTAAGTTACCTTTTAGTTTTTTACTTTGTGATGAATTTCTTAAGACGTATTTTCTCAGTGTGCCACAGCTTTCAAGGTATGTGTAAATCCGGCCGAATGAAAGGTTTCGAAAGGTGCTTCAAAGTTGAAGATCAAGCTACTTGGCGCCGACAGAATCTCCATGCTGCAATTTTGCAACCGCCTGCAAAGAGGATACAAATTAAGCTTTATGAGCCCCGTTTGGGGAAAGAAAAGCCCGTTATGGGAAATATTGAGCTCCTTTTGGCGATACCAAAGCCCGCTGAGGGATTAAATAAGCCCTGTCAGGGAAGTAAACGGCAGAAAATCTTTCGCCGCCGAAGGATTTAATGTGAAAATAACTTTCATTAGCCGAACATATACCAGGGGCACCCAACGAGGACTATAGTTCAAAACCACTTAACATAGGATTGTTGAATGTATTTTAGTATTCAAATGGTAGATATAGGCATATTTTTCCCCAAAAAACTTTTCATCTGTTCGGATTTCCTAGCTGAAAGTCTAGTGATCCGAAAATTATAGGGATCAAAACTTACCTTTTCGAAAATTTCAGCGAGAAAAAGGCTCCCGAAAATTCTAGGTGACCTATTTAGGGTAAAAATCCGTTAAAAATGGGTAATTAGTACCATTTTTTAGATGTTCGAAAATCCTAGGAGCGGCAGGCAAGCAAGAAATTTTACAACAAATGTTCCGAAAATTCTAGGTCTCAAATCGTCTTCCGAACAGATATTTTCCGAAAATTGCCGTTGGGTGCCCCTGATATACGAAAGCTGTGGCGATTTCCTTCCGACAAAGTCATACTAGAACTCGTAATCTTGTTAAATTTCACCCAAGGGTCGTTTTTATTGAATCTTTCCATGTGATGGTTAGCACTGATGAGAAGGTGTGCTAGTCGTGTGAGAGAGAATTTGATAGACATTGCAAAGTACAGGAAAAACGTCATAGAGACCGAGAGCCGTCAAGATTACCGATAAAAAAGATTATGAGCTCCATGAAAACAGAAAAGCTAGACGAAAGCTGAAGCGCATTTTCAAGAAATCTACTCCTAGATCTTCAAGCGACTGACTATAAGTTATGGTATGTAACATACGTACACAGATGCGACTGTTTTTTTACCAACTTTGCAAATCTTAAAAGATGGGCAGCAAACAAGTTGTTACAAAATAGTAAACAAGCAAGTATACATTGTTTGGTTGAGCACAAAACAGTGAAATCATGTAGCTGTACCAAAAGATATTGTGTATCGAAAATGAAGCTTTTGATGTATAACTTTTTGTATTTCTCATTTACAACTAGTTGCCTTGAAATAAAGTTGTGTTCAATTCATTTCATCGTTACCAGTTAGCACTAGTTCCAGAAAAATGTCTGCAATAATTTCAACCACACCCCAAAGCAGACCAACCTCTACTTCTCCTTACTTTTCTATATCACCTTCAACACGTTTGTTAGTTCTAGCCATATTTCTTTGCTAGAATGTATACCCCAGCCACAACTCCTGTGCTCTATGGCGGATAAATCCTAATTGCATTCACGAAGTCTAACGCAATCCTATATAACCATATACACATTACTCAATTACCCAGCACTAAACACATGTACGCATTGCGGACCTATTTTTTCTAATTGTTGTCGTATTGTAATTGAACTTGAACTTGTAAGAAAGGCGGGACCTCGAGGTGTATGGTCCAGCGGCTATTTCCATATACTGGTACTATTTTGCTCTTTTGCTCAAACCACCATTTTTTTAAAAAAAATCGACACCGTAATGTTAAAGAGTTAAAAATTTACTAGCCTACAGTGCAGGCGTATCTTGGGTACGCGAAACCTTGTTCGTGTTCGTAATATTGTTGTAGCCACCATCTTTGACTTGCCCCATTTCATCCTCTCTTCGGGAAGTTTCAACATGGCGATTTCGCGAGCAAATGGCGCGCCCGAAGAAAACGCCTGAACTGCAGGCTAAAAATTTACGGGCCCACTTCTTGTTTCATGGCCTTTCAATCTGGTATTTTTAGGGTTGTGTGGCAAAATTTTCGCATGAAATGGATCACATGACGCTGAGCTGCAAACGACGTATTTAAAAACTGATTGCACTTGTGCACTCCGCCTTCCTCTGTAGGTAGCAATAGCCTCGCTGCAAGAATGAATCTGTCAGTCCGGACGAGACGTGATTTTGGTCCTCCATTGAGGGTGAAGATGACGCTTCCATCCGTCAAGGAGCCTGGTGACGATCTCGATGGTATCAGTCCTCAGGGTATCATTGTTGTAAACGGTAAAACTTACCAAAAGTTGGGCACTATCGGCAAAGGAGGCTCCAGCAAGGTGAGTGCTTTGGGATCAACTTTACTCACAGAAATTGTTGAAATTCAAGAACCTTTTTATATGCGTGTTGGTTATGTTTTTGATTCGCATTTTTCGGATTAAAGATTCAACCGATTTCTATGATTTTTGACATCCTTAATAAATATTAAATGGACTTGTACGTATAAAAAGTTTTGAGATATTGGCATATATTTAAAGCCTCATTTAAAAAAAACAGAGCGGGAAAATGGAAGCAAGGACTGCCAGAGAAAGAGGTATCATTTTAATGGACAAAATGGGGTGCTACTGAAAGTTTTAATACTACATGACCCCAAATTTAGATTTAGGACAGAGAGGGCAAGAACCCTACCTCGTTTAGCGGCGCGACCCCTTAGATCTCATAACAGGGAGATCATCCAATCTTAGCCTCCCACGCAGACAGTTGCTTTTTTTTTTGGCTCGTCACGCAATCCTCATCTGCGTGGAATGCTAACCCAACCCCGAATAGCGTTTACTTTCCTTAAAGTTACTATTGTTTGAGATACTTGAATTTAGCGCCGATTTGGGGGACTGGGTATTATATGAGTGTCTTAGTTTTGCAATTTTTGCTTAGCAGCTGTTTTGTTTTCGGGCTAGTCTCCATGGCTAACTGTGTTTGTACATTGTTTTCCCAACCAATCTCGTGAGGTCTTCTGAAAGATGCAAGGTCGACCCCAGCCCCACTGCAAGTTACAGCTGCGACAACTAAATTTTGCTGTTTGCTGTATACTCACAAAAATCGCCAAATTTAGTAGCCACGAGTAATAGTAGCTTTAGGTGGTTTTTTTTTAGCACACGTACGATGTCACAAGTACCGAAATTTATTCTCTGCACAGGTATATCAGGTGTATGACGGCAAAAGAATTTGCGCCTTGAAGTATGTGAACCTGGAGGAAGGAGATGATTTTATCGTTCAGAGTTACGTTAACGAAATTAATCTTTTAAAAAGACTTCAAGGAAATGATAACATCATCAAACTGTTTGACTGGTGAGTACGGTAGTGTTTCTAGTCCTTTTCACACACGCATTGTGGGGAGCTTTAGGAACGACTTCGGCGACGGCAAGGAGAACGTAAAAAAACAACAACAATAACAACAATAGGTGTAATCAGGAAAAAAAAAACCAACTTTGCACGTGCAGCACACTTTTTTGTACATTTCTTTGCCGTCAGTACACGTCACTACGACGTGAAATTCCCTTAAGCGACATTGGAGGACGCAAACGCAACGCAACGAACATACCTTTCTCCTCTTAAACTTGGGTTCGGTCTCCAAGAATTTAGTTCCAGGAAAATTCACCTATTTTAGACATTTTCAGCGAGTCGGAATAATCACGACAAAGTTTCCGTCCCCGTAGTCGATACTAAAGCTCCTTAAAATTCACTTTTGTGAGCGCACAATTTGGTTGACCGAATAAACGTTTCTTTTCCTTTACTTAGGGAGCTAAGCCAAGAAAAAAGCGCTATAATCTTAGTTATGGAGTGTGGCAGTGTTGACCTTGCGGGCGTCTTGCGAAAAAGCTGTAACAAGATGTCCAGAGGAGAACTGCAAGGATTCTGGAGGCAAATGCTGGAAGCTGTTCATGTGGTCCATCAACAAGGAATCATCCATAGCGACTTGAAACCCGCCAACTTTCTTTTTGTCGAGGCTCGTCTAAAACTGATTGATTTCGGGATCGCCCGTGCATTGTAAGTAAGTAGTGTCACACCCTTGCGGCTTCAATTACGTAAGACCTTGTCAAGGGACGGGTGTTTTTTCCTATAGAAAAACAGCAACAACAACATCAGGTTCGAATTTTATTTCCGTTTGTTTTTCGTTATGGTAATGTATGACAACGATTCAGGAAACTCATTAGCAAGTTCAACATCATTACTGGCCCTTGCACAGCAAGCAAGCTTCAGAGTTCCTGTGTCGATTGAGCTGGCGGAAATTTCATGACAACCTCGCGTGTGAATTCACTGCTCATTACTTATGCAGGAAAGTAGAGCTACATCTGAAATCTGCCGCTAGCAACGGATTCAACTTTCAAATAGTAAATTCATTGCTGGAATCTTGGGGGGTACGGCGGCTTGACCTGGCTTGACTGTAATGGTATGTATACATGTAAATGCATGGGTTTTCTTTCTTGACCCGCAGGGAGACAAGACAAGTATAGAGCTTGACACACAGGTTGGGACGTTGAATTTTATGCCCCCAGAAGCCTTTCAAGATATTTCTCCTCGTTTTGAGAAGGCAGGAAATGCTAAACCAAAAATGAAGGTACGTTTAGACTGGTTACTTTCCCTTGAAGCACAGCCATTCATTTTAATTTAGCGGTTTGCGGTGCTTCATTGCGGTGCTCGCTAGTGGCGTTACCACTCAAGAAACTTCTTGATATGCCACGATTTCGCTGTTGTACCCTGCTAGCAGAGGCTTTTCCCTTGTGCTTCTCAGCGTTGTACTGCCATTCTCTTCGCGGTTTTGGCTGCTCGCGTTTTGTTTTGGTTGTTTCTGTGCCGAGGAAAAGACCTCTGCAGACAGCCGTTTGGGATTCCTGTTGAGCATGCGCATTAGATACCTCCAAGATCTAGGAGGTAATCACATGACTAAACCGGTTGTGGAACCGGTTTTATCGACTCGCGCATCTTTTTTGTACTAGTTTGCTGTGCAAAAGTGAGCCCGCTATATCAACATGGCGAGTGCGAGTCTTTCCCGTGGGAAAATTGACTCATGAATACATGAGCAAACTCCGGCGGCGGCATCGTATTACCGACACGTGACCCAGAAATTCCATGGTAACCGCATTTTCATCTCGCGCATGCTCAACAGGAATCCCAAACGGCTGTCTGCAGAGGTCTTTTCCTCGGCACAGAAACAACCAAAACAAAACGCGAGCAGCCAAAACCGCGAAGAGAATGGCAGTACAACGCTGAGAAACACAAGGGAAAAGCCTCTGCTAGCAGGGTATCGTTGATGGGAAACGCTAGACGAAAACGGCACTACATCCACAGGTACCCGTAGAGACGCTCAGTCTTGCTATCTTACGTTCTCATCTGCATGACACTTGGGCTCGTTTTCCGCCGCTCTCTCTTTCACCCTCCCTCCAGGAAAGAAAGTAGTGTCCCATAGCACGGGGCTAGTGGATTTTGCTATCGGGCTAGTGAATTCTGTTTTTAACTTGCCCGACGGGCAAGTGAAGTTTTATGAGGAATTCGAATAATAGAAGAACTGTGAAATCAATTCTGCTAATCAAAAAGCTTTTGGGGCTAGTTGAAATGACGTCTGGGCTTCAGCTTGCCAGTCAAAATGATTTTCTTTGCACCCTGCGTCCCTCCCTCTTCCTCTCTACCCCACCCCACCCCCCTCGGGTCGGTCTGGTCTTGTCCCTCCCCGAGAAGAGTGCGCACAGTTCGCGAAAAGCGGCTGGTAATAGAGCCTACACGACACTCAGCTTTCCCCTTCTTTTATCTGACAAAAGATTGGCCGACCCAGTGACGTATGGTCTCTAGGATGTATCCTGTACATGATGGTGTACGGTCGCACACCGTTCCAACATATTACCAACCATCTTCAAAAGCTGCAATGTATTATGGATCCTTCTCACGTCATCGAGTTTCCGGATATCAATGACAAGCACTTATTAGATGTCATAGAGGTTTGTTTACTAATCTGTTCGTGTTTTATTTGTTTACATTGCATTTATTTATTTATTCATATATTAACACATTTTTATTTTCTCGTTAACAGTACAGAAAACTGATCTACTTTGTCTCTTGATTCTCACCACTAATTTGTAACCCCTTACATTGTTAGATCGTTATTGTCATTAATCTAAAACAGAACCCGTAGTAAGAGTTTTGTTAAACTTTACCAATTGGCTGAAAATTTAGAAACTTAAATTTTGATATGTATACTCAGGGGTACCCATACTCTTTTAGGATCAGGAGCATCTTGTACCTACAGAAAGATTCCTTAAAGGGGCTCCGTGAGACGGAGAGGCGGTTAAGGGCTTATTACGGCTTCGCTTAATGCACTGCAAGTCATCTTTGAATATCCTAGGAGCACCATTTCGGTACGACGAGATTTTCATGGGAAAAGTTACCATTTCAACAAAAATGATCTGGTGGTCCAGAATAAATGCTCCTGGGTCTCCAGGGATGAATACAGGTTTGAACATAGCTCGGTTAACGCCCACATTTGAACTTGTTGATTTTCAGGGCTGTCTTCGCCGCAGTCCCAAAGAGCGCTACACCATTCCACAGCTTTTAGCTCACCCTTTCATCAACTCCTCAGCACAGGGGAATACACCCTCGTTTTCAGACCTTTCAGTGGAAATAGACTCGGATAGAATGTTTGACTGCCTGATGGAGTTTTCCAAGGCTGATGTCAACTCCCCGCGATCAATACGAGCTCTCAGTCAGGTAACAATTTATACTGTATGACTTGTAGTGCTGAGAGTTTTTTTTATAGCCGTTTTCACTTTTCTCATATCAGAAACTCATAACGGGTTGAAACGTGAAACTCGCGTTCAATGCTCATGAACATTTAAGTACCATATTTGGAAACGCTCTCTGCAGCCTCAACAAAGCAACGGATTGAACAACAACTTTGCACGTGCATCACGCTTTTTTTTCTTGTACACTTCGTTCCCCTGCCGTCACTACAAGACTATAGGGTGTAAACACAAGACATGTACAGAGACTTTCTTTTTCTTTTCCTGAACTTAGATACAGTATTTAAAATTTGACTCCAGAAAAATAACCTTTGACGAACTGAACGAGACAGAATAACCGCGATAAAGTTTGAAGCAGAGCGAATTCACTTTTTATGACGTTTTCACAGCTGTCGCCGTTGTTGTTGATTACGCTCCCGATTGTTTGAGTGAACGCGGGAACGTGGAGTAATGTACGTCACGTCGTTTACGAAGTTTGATTGGTCAATATCTTTTCATCTCGTTCCTTTGCGAAAATGAATATTTACGAGTATCGGGAAAAGCAAACACTTTTCAACCCCTCATCAGTTTCTACTCTTATAGAGCGATTTTCGTATGACCTTGAAATGAAAGCGCGCGAACAAAACAGAAAGAACAAACGAACGGAAACAGAGCGATTTGATTGGTTTATTGAACGGACAGACAAACGCGCCTGGCTTTTCATTGGTTAAGCGAATGCTCAGGTGAAAAAACTTCATGCCCGAGAACTTTCTAGAAATCAACCGATACTTCGCTTTGACGTCATACTACAACACGATTGGCCAATCGAACAATGCCTTCTCCATATTAGGGTTTCTTTGGCGGGAAAACAAAGAGGCCATGTTTTGATCTTTTCATCCATTGGCTGATGAAACAAAGAGCGAACACTTACCGAAACCTTTTTTCAAGGTCATACGAAAGTCGCTCTATATAGTGAGCAATAGTCCGGAAAATATAATAGAGTTAGTGAGTAGCTACGAATATGCTGTGGTTCAATTTTATCCTTGGTTTAAATTGTATTAAATTGAACCACAGCATATATCTCACGACTACAGAACAGGTGGAAGAAGATGGTAGAAAACCCGCAAACAACATTGGTAAGTTTTGTTTTCAGTTTAAGGTTGACCAAACATACATCTGGTTTCAAAACTGACCTCTTAAGTGTAAGCAGTGGAGAAAATCTTCTGTCGCCAGGCGCTGGGATGAGTAAGGTCTGGGGTTGAGGCTTAACTATTAGTGTTTTATTATTCACCAGTGCTTCCTTAAACAGCTGCGTGCTGGAAATAAAATCAGTGTCCCATCAGCTGTACCTGGTAGGCACCATATTCATGTCAACTCCCAGCATGCAGTGTCATCGATTCAGGTCCCAGGCCCTGCACTCCGTCGGCCGTTGGCTGAAATTGACGTTCAAGCATTAAGTCAGGCACACAATGCATTGAAACCGCCTCACGTGTCAGGGAACGACAAGTACATAAGATGGAACACAATTGAACATGATAAGGTATTTTATTAGCGACTATAGGTCGCGTTCTCTCTGTAAAACACTGCTTATAAACTATTCATATTGTAGCTAATAAACAGATTTAGTACTTGACAAGGTAACGACAGTGACGGTGGCGCACGCAGATCTAAGGACCGGCGGGCTGACCAATGACAGAGCGGCAAATTGTCTACGGGAAGTATTGTTCAGTCCTTTCCGCGCGCTTGCGCGTTCCCATTTTTCGTTGCTTGGTTTTTACACACTCTATTTGCAGTTAGTCACTACGACACCTGACTGAAGATCATGAGGTTATTCCTATAAGCTCCTATAGTAAGATCTCTAATGAAAATTTAGGAAAGGTTCGTCACACCACCAGGGTCTGCGTCCCCTACTCTTTTTGAACAGTGATGTGGTTCTTTTTTGTCTCACAAGATCCGCACAAGAACCAAATTATTGAAAGTGCTGTGAGGTGGGACTTACAGTTTCTCGTCCTCATCCGTGAAGATTAGAAAGTCTAACCGTTTTGCAGATGTCATTACAAAGGCAGCACTTTCCTCTCACTTATTAAAAGACCTGAGTGTTGGTCCGGCCAGGGATTAAACCTGCGACCCCCCGCTCAGCTAACCAAGCGGCGGTTTGCTAATCTCCTTTGCTAAATCTGTCTTTGTAGTGGGACGTTCTTTTAACTTTGTTGTAGAATTTTATTTTATGTTTTAGGGGACTGCAACTGTGGATAGTCGCTATAGTACTTGCGCTGTTATAATTGGCGTGGAATGTTTTAGAGTCTTGATCCTTTTCGTTGTCGTCCTTGGTGATTCGAAGAGCTTCTGAAACGCAGTTCCTAATAATGATGGACCAAAATTTCTGAGCATTTAACTTCTTCATTTTACATATTCAATTGTCGATTTTTATCATCTTTACTATCGTTGTTTTTGAATAGGAAAATGCAGACCCAAACGCGGTGTTGAAGCGTGAGCTTGCCGAAAAGTATAGAAATGCAGTTCCCGCTGACATGTCTGAGTCAACATTTGGTAAGTACTGTCAAGTAGGTGTTCTGTGTGGTAAATGAAGGATTATTATTATTTCATGTAACTAGCCTTTAGAATAACGCAAACCGAGGAATAAGTTGATGTGACTTGCAACTAGTTGCAAAGCAAGGTCTTCCTATTTTCGCGCTTTTCCAGGGTGCGCAAAGAAAGTCGTGTCCAATAGCCCGGGGCTAGTGAAATTTTGCTATCGGGCAAGTGAATTCTGTTCTTAACTTGCCCGACTGGCAGGTGAAGCTTTTTATGGAATTCAAACTACAGAAGGACTGTTATCAGTCCTGCTCATCAAAATATTTTTTTTCACGCTAGATAAAATGACTCTTAGGCTAGAACCCGCTAACTACAGCTTGCGTGAATGGCAAGCTGTAAAACTGACTTTCTTTGCACCCTGCTTACATGTCAGGACAGTGTCATTGTGTAGGTTTGTTACACTTGTTTAATATTTACGAAGCAGGAAAACTCCATTGTCTTCACTTAAAATTTTACAAAAATGATATAGTAATAATGCCCTTCCTTTTTCTTTAAACTGCAAATACTAACCTGATGACCTTACGCATTTCTTAGCACAATGAACGTTAAGTTCAGTTAGTTACAGTAATTTCGTTTTAAGGTTTGAAGTTCTGAAAGATGAGACACGATAGGGCCCCTCCTCTAGATCCGCCACTGCTGTGTGAACGAAATTTTCAACCGGTTGTAAATTCGTTCGTGTAAACGTAGCCTAAGTAGCAAATCCCAGCCTCTTGGCGCTGAAAATGTATCCTGACGTGCAAGCAATAATTATTTTAGACCTATGTTAACATGGAAGAACTCTGTAAACTAATAAGTCTCTTTCATAATGGCGGCCTATAGAGCGTTTTTACTCACGTGGCCAGCATCTATGCAAATTTATTGGAACAAAAGAAAGAGTTTTTTGCATAAGAAAACAGTACCATTCCCACAGGATTGGTTTGGGACACCAACATGGCCGCCGTTTCATTGTTTTGGGATACCAATATGGCCGCCTTAACGTCATGTGAAAACAATCTATTAATATTTTAGTTATATATATGATAATTAGCTTTTGTGACCTCGTGAGCATGTGCAAAATACAAAAGTATTCTTACTTTCGTTTCATTCATATAAAAGAAAATACAAATAGGCCACCATTATGAAAGGGGTCTATACTGGGACGTGAATTAAAGTTTCGCCCTATGTAAGGGATTCCGGAATCCGGGAAATTTTTGTATATAGAATCCGGAATGTTGGAAATTTTTTCTTGTTGAATCCGGAATCCTGGGCCTTGGAATCCGGAATACAGCTGTAGGAATCTGGAATCCCACTAACAATTGGAATCCGGAATCCAAGATCCACTGAAAAAGATTTCGAATCCAGTACTTGGAATCCGGAATCCACCACGTGGAGTCCAGAATCCAAGAGTGTCTTTGATTCCCTTACACGGGGCGAAACGTTAGAAGAAGGACAGCAGCAAGTGTAAATAAAAAGCTGTTTTTTTCTGCTTCCTGGCGAGGGAAATGGGGATTAGAGAAGTGAAGACTGGTACACACCTGCTACGTGTCGTAATCAGAGTCGTAAGGGCGCTTATGACCTTGTAAGGCCCGGTTCAAACGTCGAACTTTACATGTGCCGAACCTAATTATTAGCTGGGGAAATCGCTACCCTTTTTTATACCTGAAGTCTAAAAAAAAATTACCCCTTCCCGACGGAGCCTCCCCATAGAGGCTTTTATGCGAAGTTAAAAAGGGTCATAAGTGACCTCCGGAATGAACACACTTATCTAATGCATGCACACGCTAGCCTATATACAGACGCCCCCCCATGATTGTTCAAAAAATTGAATGAGTTCATTTTAATCCGGTCAGTTCTCAGTGTTTTAAATCAAACCTTACAAAAATACTACTGATAACAAACTAAAAATTCCTTTTCTTGGCTTAAAAACTCTGTCCATGTCGAACAAATTTGGTTTTATAGTATAGACAATTTAACTCTGTGCGGCCGCTCTAACTACAGCTCAATAGTACTGCACTCGATTAAAGAAAATTTCAGATGCGCTGAAGCTTTTCTCCTTCGAACGGGACGATTTTTTTCTTATTGTTTTCGTCAAATATAGAGACATTCAAGCTGTCAACAACAACAAAAATGTTTAGATAAAGTAGAGATACTGTTTGGCACGAAACGTTTGCGGGTTCTAATTTTTACGATTTTTCCAGCGATCCGCAAAAATAAGTTCCCGCAAAAAACTATTAAACGAAAACATTTTTCCCGCTAAAGTTTACTCCAGAGTATTAAATATACTCTGACTAAAATTTATTACACAAAAATGCAGTACTAAGAAATCGTGTCTGTTCAATTACAACTCGCCTCTTCAATTCAGAAAGAAAACGGCATACAATGAATTGGTTCTACAAAGTGTACGCATACCGTAGTGCTGTTTCAAAATCTCTATTTCTATTACACCCTGATTGTACCAAGAGCCACACAAGAACGAAAATATTATCAATCCTGGGTACTGGGCACTTTTTGAAAATTAATTCTCAGCAAGAAAAACCAATGTGTCCTAGTATCGTGAATGCCGTACGCCCGTTCTTCACGATATCACAGTTTTAAGCAAAAACAGGGTTTACTTGACAGCTTCAAGAGGGTGTCAATGGAGTATAGCTGTAGTCAGTAAACAGCTAAAAATATGCTACTTAGTCAGTAAACAGCTAAAAAAACGCTAGTTAGTCTGTAAGCAGCAAAAAAAACGTTTAGTCAGTTAGTTGGCATTGTTGTGAGTCCTGCAAACCTTAAAATCGTTTATAGGGTGGTGTTTCTAAATCAATTACTTCCCTAAGACTCCCAAGTGCTCACCTACTTTTCCAATACTGGATTGCAATATTCTTGCACACTTCATCAAATCAGTCGGAAGATAGTTCTTTCTTACAAATCCAGCCTAACCGACACCCTTATCAGACTTCCATGGTTGAACCAGTGGAAGACAGCACAGCACCACTCTCCTCTTCATTCTCTTTCAGTAAATAAAATTCTTGAATCGCTCGATCTGAATTTCTGTACACCATTGTACCACTTATCATAACAATAACAAAATTCTCTAATCTAATTGGCTATCGGTAACCCAGATTTTAGCATTAATTGGACAATGTAATAGGAAAATATGGCCGTCGATAAAAACCGGAACATGGAACATTCCGGAACATCCCGGAACATGAAAAAATAAAAAAAATTCATAAAAAAAAAAGAAAGAAAGAAAATAAAAAAATGAAATATATTTTTTAAAAATTAATAATAACATAAAATAACAACAAGAACAACGAAAAGAAAAAGAAAAAAATAAAGAAAAAGAAACTGGTATCATCTCCGAGGATGATGAGAAAACAATATTTTGTCGCAGTTAATTTTTTGGGCGATTGAGGGTCCATGCAAATGACAGTAATGAGTGAAGGCTTGCTTCTAAATTCAAACTATATTAAAATGGTTCGCGAGAAGGGTAGTCTCCTTCGCAGCCGGTTTTAGGCTCGTCACGCAACGCTCCTCCCCACAAATGAGCCAAGTCAAGCCAAGGCGGCAAGTAACTCATTTCAAGCCAACATATAGTCTCCTTATATATATAACCGACATTTCAATTACTTACAGACTAGACTCTGTCAACCTAAGAAGAGCTTAGGAGCTCCTGTCTTTTAGTGGACAATACTCACATTGTTAATGATATATGAAATCATGATGAAATGAATCATATGTGAACTGCTGAAATGAAATGAAATGAAGAAATGATCGTCGCAGTTAACGCAATTTATGCAATTGCGTAGAGAAATTCGTAGTAGTTTCTATACTGTTTACAGTCAGTCTAATATTTCAGATGTCTCCTCTAGTCGCAAGAGGAGTTTGCGACTCGTGGAGACAGCTGAAATTCAAGTGAAACGCTGTTCCCCCATATATTTCGAGCCCATGCCTAATTTATCGAAGACCCTTGAAAACACTATTTTTCAGCTAAATTCACTGAATATTACAGTATCCGTTTGTTACATGTCCGGGTCAAAGGTGAATAGAAAGGAAAGGCGAGCTGTGCGTCTTTGCTTGTTTGTTTTTGTGTTCCACCTTGCTAAATATATCTACTTCGGAGCATTTGGTTCCGTCGTGAAGTCTTGTCGCCGAGAATAGCTTCGCATTACTGTTTCCAAAATGAAATCTTGTTCACTAAAATCCAGGGAACGTCACAAAATTTAAAGAAACAAACACTTTAGCAAAGCATTCGAATTAGCAGAGAAATATAAATACACTGCAAAAGTATCTCTTAAATAACTTCGCTCTCACCAGTTTTGTCGTCAGAGGATACCCAAATCACTTTGACAGCTTCGATCGCCAGTCCTCAACTTGCGACTCGGGAGACAGCTAAAATTCAGGCTAACTGATAACAGTTAGAAACTACCACTGCCCTACCACTGCCACTACAACTATTTACGGCGAATGTGAATCTTATCCACTAAAGTCCAAAGCGACGAGCCCCTAAGCTCTTCTTATTTTAATATAGTTTGAATTCTCAATCTCCAAACAAATTAATTGCGACAAAATATTGTTTTCTCATACTCGGAGATGATACCAGTTTCTTTTTCTTTATTTCTATATTTTTCGTTATTATTTATTTTTACAAAAATTTTATTATTATTATTTTATTTATTTATTTTTTCTTGAAAATTATTTAATTTTTTCATGTTCGGGAATGTTCCATGTTCCTGGTTTTACCGACGGCCGGAAAATATGTGTCATGCGTAATAAGGAACTTAAAGATCCAACAATGCGACAGCAACGAGAGCGTCAAAACAACAATAGGTTTACAACAACAACTTTGGATTAACTCCAGTTGGGTTAATGTCCTGTTTCGTCTTGTGGCAGGTTAATGGCAAGCAAACACTTGGCGAAAACATAGCGGACAACGGTGGACTAAAGTTTGCATATGCAGTAAGTTTGCGATAACGAGACAAAGATCATCGTAGCCTGCTAAAGCTAAGGGGGAAAGCATATCAGCGACGTACCAAGCTCAGGACAGTGGAGTCGCTAAAGGGGAGAAAAGGCGCTCTCTCTCTCTTCTCCCAAACGTCTTTTTCCCCTCTCTCGGTTTCATAAACTCACGTTGTCAAAAACTAAGCGCTCGACAATTTTCAACACTTTTGATAAAGGCAGGTTGAAACAATCTCTCTTGTTGTTCGTTAATTTTCCAATTTAAAAACGGAAGGAAACTGAACCGAGTTAACAATAGACAGGGAAAAAAAATTAACTAATAGCAGACCGGCGCGCGTCCCAAGTAACGATCCCAGAAACAGTTGCAGGACGCAAGTAAGGGAGTAGGAACAAGAAAAAATCGCGATAAAGACTGAAAGAACGCAAATTCACTTTTCAAGTGACGTTCTTGTTGCCATCGCCTCGTTGGACCTTAAAGTCCCTAGTAATTGAACAATACGCGCCACAGCACATTAGGTTCAGCACATAGGAAGTTTGATGTTTGAAATGAAGGCGCTCCACAATCGAAATTCCCATATATATTATGTGGGCCATTCAAGTCATGGCTTGACCCAAATTAGATATGTCGGACTTAACCCTTGATCTACCTCCAGCAGCTGCTGGAGGTAGATCAGGCGGCTACGACAACGTAAATAACTAAAGACATGAATGGTACTGTAAATATCGGGTTATACGGAAATCCTACATTTGAGCTCATTATGCACGCAGTTTTCATACAGTGTACATAAAAAGAATCGAAACATGTAAGCATAATGACTGTATTGGGATTATAGAGAAATCTTACCAGAGATTTTATTTCTAAACAAAGCATCGAAAGTTTCTAAGCACTTGTTTAAGCTTACCTGTACACACGGTCGTACACAGCAAAAAACGTGGTCAACATTCCAGAGACTTGGAGTTACGCCAGCGGATAAGTTGGTCCAAAAATGACACAGAACGAGGAACGAAACATTTTCAAAGGTAACAATCATAGAAAAGTCCATTTTTCGCAAGGTCTTGACCACAAAATGTAGCATTTTCCATTGGCAGTCGACGATCATAACTTCCATTGCAACCGTTGGGTTCACCTTCCCAGAATTCTCGCGGCACTAGATTTCCCGCGAATCGCGCGATTTTCAGGAAAAATCGCGAAATTAAGTGAGAATATCAGTTATCCACAGACTTGGAACTACGAACGCGCTTTGATCGGAGGGGGAGGGGGGTGTACATCAGACACCTCTAGGAACAAACTTTTCCATTTTAGCTACATTTCGTTAGGGTTACGTACTACCTTGAGATCATTCCATGGTTGACCTAAAATGTCAGGGTGAAAGCTGTTACGATTGAACCTGATTGTCTGTATTTAATAGTGCTACAGTAGTTCCCTTGATAACAGAGGGTGACAAAATCTTGCGGCAAGGGACGTAACACTAGAAAAGTTATGGGGAGAGGGCGGACGAAGTGCAAAAAAATATTCGGGTAAGGGAAAGTTAAATGAAAAAAAAAAATCATGTACGCCAATTAACCCTAAAACATATTCATGCTATGGCCTAAAAAAATCTCATACAAGGAATTTGATAACGAAAAAAATTCCTGCGGCTCGAAAACTCCCCACCAGCCGCCATAACTTTTCTAATGGTCCGTCCCTAAACGTAGATCAAACTGTGATCGCTATTAAATTCCAATATAAGACACCCCAGAACAAGTAGTATTGTCTGGAAAGTAGTAAAAATCCCGGGGTAAAAATAACATCGATTAGGGTGCTACTCAATGGCGTAATTCTAACGATATCATATCTGCTAATGCTGATTTCATTATCATATATAATAAACCACAGGTAACCCAGGCTCACTGTTTGTGTCACGTATGGGTTTCACAACGTAAGTAAATGTAGAGAACATATGAGGCGAAGTTTAGGTCTGGAAATTTACTAGAAAATAAAAGTGAAAATCGATGAAACTTACCATGTGGCGAGTTGTTGTTGTCCTTAATATGCACACGAAGTTTCGAGAAAAATAGC
>JBBMOI010000023.1:1030000-1212500 GCA_038088405.1 Porites divaricata | reverse complement strand
GGGGAAGTAAAAAAAACAGACAGTCTCCCGATTTTAGGTCTCCAGAGGTTGGCATCTCTGCCATATACTAAACCCCAGACTTCCAGTTCAGCCTTCCCCCTCACCATATTTTTCAATTATCTATATTTTTTCAATATATTTTTAAAACTTGTAATGTGACAAAAACAAAAATCAATCAGCCAATAAATCAATCAAATTACCTGAAACAACACAAGTCTATCCAAACCATTTGCATTAAAATGCTTTTCGAACATTTCTTGAGTTTGCTTGTTTGGAGGAAAGAAATCCTGTACACATGGAGACAAATAAAAATTAACAAGTGATCGTCAAAGGTAAAAAAAAGAGTGGATGAAATGATATTTTAGGCCAAAGTTCAATTTGAACCAGGATCTTGTCAACACACTCCTGGTAAGTGTTGAAGCCTGAGCTTCACCAAACATACAACCAGTGTTAAATTTAGCTAAGAAACACTCCTAAACTTAAATTAAGGCCTTATTCCAATTTTTGCACCCCTTCAACCATACTTACCATTAGTTTATTCTCCAGCTCAGCTTTTCTTATCAGCGAGCTGAGAGAGGCAAAATCCTTCTCTTTTACCACAGACTGAAAAACTTTGGTCAAAAACTGCAATGCAATTCCTATGGAAAAATAAGGTCAATGATTGTAATAAGAGGAAGAGATCTTTCAATCCACACACTTGAATGTGTAGAATTTTACTAAACACACCAGATATACATGCTCAAACTCCTCTAACTTTGACTGGTAAAATTAATATCACACCCCAACAGTACTTTCCCAAGATAGTTCCTTTTCATTACAGGCCTTCTGATAGAGTGCAATAAAACCACAGAAATTATGTGGCGTTGAAGCACATTCAATGGCCTAGCCTGCAAGCAGGCTCACTTGTGCAAGTTTGGGGAAAATGTTTGGCTGCCAATGGACTGAGGAAAAGTGAGCCTGCAAAAGAGCTATTGATTTTTGAATACCCCGTATTCACTGATTAACACAGTGATCTAATTGGTTAAAAGTGATGGGCATCGACAGGCAACATAATTATGACAAAAACCATGGACATGCGGCAAAAACATTCACACATCAAACTTATATATACCGTAGTTATTCGCCTATAAGCCGAGCGATTTTTACAACAAATTAAACTGAGAACAGGTCAAATCTCGCCAAGATAGGGGGTTTGGCTTATAGCCGAGTATTTTCGGCAAAAAAAGTTTACGGGTGCTTAACAAGATTTACAAGATTTGAAATTCAATGTTTATTCGACTATAAGCCGAGCTTATGAGAAACTGGCCAGTCAGAAGCGGTTGTTCCCACGGTTTGTGTAAACATTGCAACACGATCTGACAGATATCAGCTGATCGACGCATTTCATTGTTTTAAAGAAACGGAAGACTTACCTTGACTTCTCTGCTCTGAAAACCAGTCCAGTAGAGTTTGATCAAATTCAGGATACTTTGGCGAATAGCAGCCCATCGTCTTTCGCTTTGCTGACATTTTTAGCTCACCATTAAAGAGGTTTGCTTGATCTTTTTGCCAGCGATGAACCATCGATTCACTGATTTCGTAATCTCTAATCGCGTGGAGTACTTTGGAATTATTGGTTCTCGGCTCATAGCCGAATGTTTTGCGTTTATTTTTCATTACAATTGCAATCTAACAGCTGCTGATATGAAAAAGTTTAGGGTCTCGGCTAATAGCCGAGATTGGCTTATTATAGGCGAATAACTACGGTAAATGATAAAAACCGTCACTAAGCCTGCACTACTTTTGCCTCAAATGCCGCTTAGTCTTATTTTCAGTTTCTTTACAACCGGTAGATTATTATGCTCTGGAGGATTCTTGACTTGGACTAAGCAAATTCAGTTGCCTATTTTTGTCAGTTGTCTCACACTGAGAAGTCATTCTTGCAAGGTCACATTTAACTGCCGCCTGTTTCTAATGGATAGATAATACTACGGGGGATTCTTAATTTTTACAGAGCAAATATTATTCTTACTGCTTGTCAAAATGAAAGTGGTCTGCTTCGTGCAAATTGATTTCTTTGGTGGTTGTTACCCAGATTTGACCTCTGATTCAGTTTAGCATAACACCTGCGCATGCAACTTCCTGTCAGTTTGTTTACATTTGCTTTGCTCTTATTGGATAGTATCTTGACACCTTAATTCAAAAATCAATAGCCCCTGTGCAGGCTCACTTTTCCTCACTGGAAGGACAAGCTCTGCCACCAAAATAATTTTCCCTGAATCTGAACAAGTGAGCCTGTCCCAAATGCCAGAGATGAGACCAAAATCTGCAATTTAAACCCATATGTGACATGACAAGCATCCCTCTCACTTTTATATGGCAGACCCACCCCAGAGCTGGAATCCTTTTTTAAATCCTGCAGTACAACATTATCTGCTCAGGGTACTAAAAGAGAGATAAGATGCACTTCTGGTTGTTATTTTTGATGTCTCAGATACAAGTAAAAATGTTGTTGTTGCTTAAGGACACTATCACTTCTTTTCCACTAGTTCACATTACGTCGATTGACAGTACTAGTACTGTATACATGAAAAAATAGGTTCTCACCTTCTTTGATAAGAATATCACTTGACAGTTTGTTTAAACATATGGGCGGTGCCATGCCTGCAATAAACATGTAACAAAATTATAAAATTAGTACATGGTGTGAAGAATGAAAACAAGCACAGTACAAAAGCAAGAAAAACCCAAAGACAAAACCTGACAGTTAAAAATGATTCCATTGTCATCAAAAACAAACATAAAATAGGCGGGGTAACCATTACACAAAAGTGTAGTATAATTTACATCTGTCAAACCTGTGTTTAGCATTAAAATCGCAATAATTTTAGGCTGGTAAAACCTGAATCTTAAACCTTAACCTGTGACCCTTTTATACAAGTTTACCTACAGCAGAGTAACAAAGGCCTTTGTATCAAATCTCACCATTTGCCAAAATAATTCCGGTAACAATGGCAAGTTTGTTTCGCTGATCTTCAGTGAATCCTTTGAGGAAAAGCAAGATCTAACAAAACAAGAAAACCATGACATTGATGACTGACAGCACTGGCCTTTGTATCAATATATAAGGCTCAAGTGGGTTAAGTTAGTGAATTAGAACAGTTTGAATATGATGAGAAGCCTAAGTTCCAGAAACCTCATTCTGCTTTACAAGTCTATAGAGTGTTTTCACATGTCGTCACGGCGGCCATATTGGTGTCCCAAAACAATGAAATGGCAGCCATGTTGGTGTCCCAAACCAATCCTCTGGGAGTTGTACTCTTTTCTTATGCAAACACTTTCTTTTGTTTCAATAAATTTGCATAGATGCTGGGCACGTGAGTGAAAACACTCTACTGACTTACTGCGAAAAAGCATCTAGCCTAAGTCAAGTCTATCAAGAAACGTGCCAGGTATAGAACTCATGCAATTGTGAAATGTACAGACTAAATTAAACCTCATCTCCTTCCTTAATTTTTCTTTCTTGGGCTAAGTGTGTTCTTTTGTTACAGTATTTTGAGCCTCTCCCTTGTTTCCAATTTCAGTGAAATACACCATGTATCTTGACCACATTGAATCAAACACTGATGAAGGGCACAAGGCTACAACACTTATTCCCCACTTATGTATTCCCATAATAAATCTTATTTGCACTCCAAAAACTGCTGCATCAGCACCGATTTCAAAACCTCCTGGGATGACTGTAATACCCCAGAGAAATAAGAAACAATCATTACGCAAAATTGTGAAAACGGAAAATGCACAGCAATTAAAGCTGTGTTCTTTAGCTTGACTGACTCTTCAACATCAATTTCTAACAACTAACCTTTTGAATTTCCTCTTCAAATGCCTTCTGCAGGTACCTGTACCGTGCGATAACTTTGTTTATTACCTGCAGACATTGTGGAGAATAAAAGTGAAAACACATGCCTCGATTCAGCTCCCCTCTCAAATCATTGCCCCTTTCTCCCTCACCTGGTGTTTTAGATAGCTGGTCACCTAAAGGAGTAGTCTCTTATGAGAGGTGGTTGCTTACAGGTCGTCGTCTATGAAAGGTGGTCTCTTATGAGAGGTGGTTGTTTATGAGAGGTTGACATTTATGAGAGGTGGTCTCTTATGAGAGGTGGTCACTTATGAGAGGTGGTCTCTTATGAGAGGTGGTCACTTATGAGAGGTGGTCTCTTATGAGAGGTGGTCGCTTATGAGAGGTGGTCGCTTATGAGAGGTGGTCGCTTATGAGAGGTGGTCGCTTATGAGAGGTGGTCTCTTATGAGTGGTGGTCTCTTATGAGAGGTTGACATTTATGAGAGGTGGTTGTTTATGGGAGGTGGTCTCTTATGAGAGGTGGTCTCTTATGAGAGGTGGTCTCTAATGAGAGGTGGTCTCTTATGAGAGGTTGACATTTATGAGAGGTGGTTGTTTATGAGAGGTGGTCTCTTATGAGAGGTGGTCTCTAATGAGAGGTGGTCACTTATGAGAGGTGGTCTCTTATGAGAGGTGGTCACTTATGAGAGGTGGTCTCTAATGAGAGGTGGTCACTTATGAGAGGTGGTCTCTTATGAGAGGTGGTCTCTTATGAAAGGTGGTCTCTTATGAGAGGTGGTCACTTATGAGAGGTGGTCTCTTATGAGAGGTGGTCACTTATGAGAGGTGTTAATTTACAACAGGTGGTCACTTATAATAAGAGGTGGTCTCTTATGAGAGGTGGTTGCTTATGACAGGTGGACATTTATGAGAGGTGTTCATTTACAACAGGTGATCACTTATAATAAGAGGTGGTCTCTTATGAGAGGTGGTTGCTTATGACAGGTGTTCGTTTATGACAGGTGGTTATGTAGTGGAGGCAGTCGCTTATGAGAGGTGGTCGCTTAAAGTAGGTAGTAGCTTATGAGAGGTGGTCACCTCGCAAAGGCAGTCACTTATGAGAGGTGGTCACCTCGCAAAGGCAGTCACTTATGAGAGGTGGTCCAAAGAGTTGAACCTATGGACTCCTGAGGAATAAATCCAGCTGGCAACAGGATGGGCCTCCAGACTGCAAGCACAGAGCTCTCATCACTAAGTCAAGCTGCCTCCTCAGTTTTTGGAGAAACAAACACACTTTCTGTCACCTAATAATTTTATAACTGTTGTAGATGAGAGAGTTTTGGCAAATTTGGAGATCGTAAATTATTCAAAATATGTTCTGGAAGGAGGGAACCTGCCTTTACACAACCTCCTTATCTCAATTCATTTTTGAACATTATTTTTTTAATCAAATATTTCGCTACAGATTTTGAATAACAGCAGAGCACAATATTATGGTGATTGTACAACACACCTGCACGTAGGTCTTGAGATCCTCATCGTTGGCCTCAAACACACAGACTGATGTTCTCCATGTTGCCTTTTCACCTTCCTCCAATATACTTCCACCAGGGGCTGTAAAGTATTTGAAATAGATGAAAAATAGACTATAAATGATCTAATAAAAAGAGAAAACCAGTAAGGGAGGTAGCCCAGATCACAACAATAATGTAAGACTTTCAGCTGTGCTTCTTTTTGAGTATGCAAAGGTATTTGTTGTCGATTTAGGCATTTTGGGGGCCATTACAGACCTGTGCACTAAATATAATTATTACTTGAACAACTGCTCGCGCAGTCTTGTTTCATTATGCTGGATACTTAAATCTAAGTCAGCAATATGACAGCTCTGCTAGTCCCACACTCCCCCAGTCACTGAAAGGTGAATATTAAGTAGGTATACAACTAAAGCTCCGGCAGTCCTGCACTCCTGCAGTTGATGTCAAGTAACTAATGTGATTATGGAAGGAAGTAATACTAGTGCTCTCACAGTCCCTCAATCCCATAGTCGATGTTGATGTTAGAATTTATCATACCAATCAGACAATTGCGAGACTGTGGGAGCAGTATTTCAAGTGAGATATTTAGTGGGCTGGGTATTCTGCAATCAATCAAGCCACATTTTGAGATCTTGGCATACTCTCTACATGTACATGGGCTTTATATTAGAGACTGCTTCATCAGCTTTCAATTTACGTTAGAGAAACATCATACCTAGAACTCCTCCTGCAAACAGTATATCAAAGAGGCACTCTCCATAGAGTCGGTAATTTAACTTACTCCCACTTTTGTCAAGAAACGTCAACACCTGAAACAAATTTGCACAAAATGAAAAAAGATGACTTTGTAGGCATAATACAATTACTGGTAACCCAGCAGTTTGCGTTGTACATTGTGGTCCACAAAATACTGAAGGCAGATACAAATAACTGAAATAAACAAAACAGTCATGGTTAAGACTCCCCACTGGCCAGAGGAAAACCAGTTGGCTATTTACAGGCATGACCAAGGAGTAAAACTTGGGACTACCCAGAACAAATCTGGCTAGTGGTTGGCGTGGAATTGAACTAAGGGCTTCCAGATTGCAGTTCCAGCACTCGAACTGTCACCTCTCAGCTATGCTGCTACCAAGATGTGACCAATTCAACAGTATTTGATGCACCTCAATGTGGATGTATTAACAAAACAGTGTCACATCAAGGGCATTTTGCTGATCATATATTTACATGTAATTCAATTAGAGTGAAGAGAAAAATAATTGTTACAAATGCCTTTCAGTTAGGTTGGTAACAATAGAGTTCTCTACTACAGCTACATGTACAGCTCTGAATATCGTCTGCCAGCCAATGCAAATTCCATTCATTATTTACCAGAATACAGTTAATCAAATCTGCCCACTGTATGACTATTTCAAGGCTTTGCTCATTAACTGTATTCTGGAATAAGAATACAGAAAAGTTTGTTGCAAATCTCGTGCCATAATTATTGTTGGAACATCAAAGGCTACTTAGAGTGGAATATTTTATTTCAAGCACATTTTGAGATTTTGCAATGCAATATATGATCATGAACTACACCAAAGAAAAGAGATTTGTAGAGTTTACTCCATTCACCATTTTCACATACAGTAGGCCATAATGCACCTTGTTTACCCCCTAAAATTTTACATAACCATAATTGTCTTCGATTTCTCTTGGGACGACTGTAAAACCCAGGAGAAATTGGAAAAAATGGTTATGCAAAATTTTGGGGTTAACAAGAGGCATTATGGTCTGTGTGAAAAGGGGCGACTTTATTCTCATTCTGGAATTAACGCTTGATCAAACATGCCCTAAATACATGTAAGGTGAGGATTTATAAATGGGCAAAAAATTACTTGACCTTGACTAGTTTGCAGAATTTAATGTACTCTGCATCATCAACTATTCTGAAAGATGTCTTCAGTACTTTACTGGAAAAATGTCTATTATTAATGAGTGATTCTGTAACACAACAAAAACATAAGCACTTACCTGATCTAGATCATTGTTGCCAATTTCCTGCAACCCCTGTATTATAGCATCACGAAATGCAAGAGGATCTTGCTTTTCTTTTTCGTCTGTTGATAAAATTAATATTAGGTGACCAAAAAGAACGTCACATCACGAGAAAATATTGAAATATTGAAATCATGCTATGCAGCTACAGGGAATTGTTATTAAAATAGATAAAAACAACAAAAGAACTTTGTACGCAGTTATTAACCATCAGTAACAAACCCATGCCTAGTGCTAAGCTTGTAAACAACATTTTGGCTAAGGGGCACTTACGAACAGACAGAACTGGCCAGCTGGACAATTAGCTACTAGCAGAGGTCTCTCGCAGCAAGAGAAGAAGGAGAGGAAAAAGAGAGACCTCTCCTGGCCTGCAACATGTTCTTTCATGTTAAATTACCAACTCTATTTGTGGCCGAAATGTACTTACTTTCAAAATCCAATTTGTTTAATGCGGAATGCGCATGACCTGTTGAGACTGAACGCCAGAGTATGCGTGATAGAAATCGCATTGGAGGCTGACATTTTTTCCCCTTCTTCCCTTGTCGTGAGAACCCTCAGCTAGCAGGGAAGCCAGACCAGTCATTTGAAAATACAGTGTTAGTCTTTACTCTAAATTTTCCATCGTGTGGCCGCCTAGTTCTAACAAACAGAAAGAACCCTTAGTTGACAAGCTTCAAACACCATTTTTTTGGCAAGATTTTCAAGGATGAATGGGTTAAATAGAAAAAAAATTTCAACCCAGTAAAGTGTAAATGCTTTTGTGGCCTTGTGGCATAGCTGTCACCCTTTACACTTTTGACCCTGAGAAGTGATATGCCTTTTGCCCGTTATTTCCTACCCAGTTGGCCCTTTTCTCCAAACTTCAAAAGGTTCTGCGAGACATGTATAACTGTTATTAGTATAAAATATACAAAATTAGTGAATAGCAATTTTTGCACATTTTGATTGGCTCCCATAACTCGGAATATCTTTGGCTATTCACTGTTTTGTGACCGAAGCCAAGATGGCATCTCATCTCGAGACATTTTTAGAAGACGAAATTTGTGCAATAAATGAAACTGTCGTACAAACAAATACCAAGAAAATGACGAACTTTGCAGGCTTGTCGGTGTTCATCACTGGTAGGTAGAAAATTGTTTTCCTGCTGAATTTGCAGCAAAATCGTAAAATGCACTTGACAAAATCCCCCAAATGTTTGTAAATTGAAAACAAAGTTCCTTTTAAGTTACATTTTTAATCTACAAAAGGTTACTTTTTTCAGTTTTATCCAACTGATTTGGTAGATACTAAAACAATTATCCCCCTCAGGGTTAACGTTGGTGAACAGCGCTAGATATATATCCACCACTATTCACCTCTCCTTCAGGGGATAGCTGTATAATATTATGGCACACAATAACTGAAAACACTGATACCCAACTACTAAATTCTTTTTCTTCCTTTTTTTGTTTACAGTTTTCCAGATTTTAAACCTTACATCACATACACATATCACATAAGTTAATTTAGAGAATGATTACATCCTGTACAAGAGATGCAATGTAAATTAATCACACCATTGGACACGAAAGTCTGATAAGCTTGTAAAAAAATCGTTGCACCCAACTACCACACCAACAATACACGCACCTCTTTTGCGGGTTCTAATCCGCTGGCCGCTGAGTGTAGGTTTGGGTTGCTTTTGACTCATAAAACAACTGGCTGAAAACAAAATTGTATTTTATTAACACCGACAGAAGCTTAGCATTTAAAAAAATGACAAATTCCAAAAGCTTTACACAACTTTATGTATAGCTAAGTAGATTACGCTTTCTCCTCAGCGTCGAGTTTACTTATTTAGGCCTACTGTAATAAGGGTTGTTTATGGATAAAAGATAGTGTAAATGCTCATTAAAGTTTATGGCAGATCGTGATCTTTTTTCTTTCCTGCTGTCGCATATCGCGTCGTGCTCCCTGTCAAACAAAAACAACCACCACAACGAGAATATCATTCATATAGACACCGGTCAACAGCCAAGAGTGCTGGGCTTTGATTTCAAAGGCAAAATTGAGCAACATGTGAAAACATTTACACAACACTGACAACAGAATACAAAAGCAAAGCAAATGTACGTAAGGAATCGAAGATCGGAAATGAACACAACCGCGAGCAAAAAATCAAATTCGGTCACGGCAAATTCGCCATTTGCCTTAAACTAAACGTTTAAAATATCAAATCCGTTGACTGGATGTGAGCAGTACTGTTTCTTTGATTAACCCCAAAAAACGTCTGAATTAGCGTCAGGATCGTCAAGAACAACTTCACAAGCGTGCGTATAAAAATTCACGAGCCAATGAAAGAGTTGGCCAATGGGATAGATAAACATCAACGAATTCAACGCCCAATCTAGTTAACTGATCAAAAATGCTCAAGTTAATAAGACTGTGAACGGTCTTACCTGAAAACCTTTTTAAATATCGGTGAGAGGAAACAGTGTTTTACAGAATAAACTACGCTGTAAAAATATGACACTGCAAGGCACGAGGTTGCTGAGGGGCTAGGTAGGGGACTGGATCGAACTGTAACCCCGCCTTTCACCCTCACCCTGTCCGTTCTTTGTGCGGGGGGGGGGGGGGAGGGGAGACCTAGGAGGGGAGGGAGACGAAGGAGACAAGGATCTTTGGCAGACAAGAGAGAATGAGGCAATGAGGAGTTATTTCTTCATTTAATTTTGGTATTTTTGCAGTTCAAATCATTTTCATTCCATGTTTCATTCCTTTCGTTTTGAACGTAGAGGCCAAAAGCCAGGTTCTTGTTTCAGTTTTGGCCATCTAAAAAGCAGATTGCGGTTATGAACAAAAAGAAATATAAGCGCATTTCTGGAAAGAAATGAAACTTTAACTTGACGTTTCGTATGTTCCAACATCAGACCAATAAACCGGTACTGCCATAGAAGAGAAATTTTAATGCAGAATAAGTAAGGAGCCCATAACTAATTCCTCGCTGACTGACAAACAGCAAGAGAGAATGAGCTCATTCTCTCTTGCCGACTGATAGCTCAGTGGTTAGAGTGCTATCTTCACTAACGCAGGGTCCATCGGTTGGAATTTGCTTAAATTGCCTTTAAAACTATGAATGAAAGATATAAATTAAGATAAATGAAGATATATCTTCATTTAAATTTCGCAGTTGTGTTCTGTTGGTCAACCACTACTTCTTCACGATAGTGGCTCTAATTACCTCAAAGAACATTGCACAGGTAGTGGCTTTCTTCAGCAGACTAAACTGACTAAGAGTAGAAACCTTTAATCACTTACTCTGATCACTTGTCAGTGTAGGAGGGTCTGCTTGACAATTCTTCAATCGCAGTTGTCAGTTGAACAGTTCAGTTTTTTCCTCAGAATGATCAGTTAAACCTAATAGATATAGACTGCCAGAAGTAAGGGCGGCAGCCTCTTCATGCAGTCTCTCGCGTTCAGTCACGCGCGTGGTTATTGGCGTGTCTTGCGCGTGTTGCTATATGGACTAAAGAGAGACTGATTGTAGTTTTTTAGTTAAACCAAGAGAGTATAAGCACGAGTAGGAGCTCCTGGCAGGAGCCCTTCTCAGCTTCTCAGATTCCAGGAACCTATGGCTCATGGGCTAACGTCTAGTAGTCTGCAAGACAGAAGAAGGAATAAAATCCTTGAATGCAGAGGTCCACTCAACGCGTAAATAAAACCGACTGGTACTTTCTCGTCGGGTCTCTAATGTAGAGATGCTAATGGCAGACGTCACTTAAAGTGAGAATTAAAACAAAACTGAATACCATAAGGCTGGCCTTGCATTCAGTTTTGTTTTAAGAGAGTTTTGTTATAAACCTTCATTTTTCAGTTGGCAGCCACCATTTTTACCATCATCAGCCTCGTGTTAGCGTTACAATTGCGAGACTGGAGTTTCGTTTATCACGATATTTCTCCTATTTCCCGGAAGTTCACTTTCCAACGTGTCGTGAGGTCACCGAAACACGTGACCTTTCCAACGCTGTAAACATGGCGGGTCCTGTGGAAGCAAGGTTTGATGCTGCAGTTAACGTCGTACGATCAATGCCAAAAAGAGGTATTAAGAACCTTTTTGAATCCAAACGTTGAAAAGGAGTGAATGAAGTTGTTCAATATTTATTTTTCTTCATATTTTAGGCGCTTATCAGCCTTCGTACGACACTATGTTAAAGGTAAGCAGAAGTGTGGGAAGCCAGTTCAGTAAGCTTATTAAAATTGAAAAGCTCAGTTTTCTTCCCTTTTCTTATACGTAGGAATATTTTGACAATTTGTATTTGAATAATTCAAAAATACCTTTAATCTGATGACATTCTCTTGGAGAGAATTCGAAACGGCAATATTTACCAAGTTCGTGTAAGTTTCTTGTCTGGTGCAGGTTCAATGAGTATAGTACAAAGTCTTCTTAAATTTAATGAGGTTACGTTTTCTCTTCAGTTTTTGTTAAAGATTTTTACAAAACTTAGCCGTGCAAAAGGATGCAAAAACAAGCGTAAATAACTATAATTTCAGTTGATTTGTGTAGATTTAAGTTAACAATTCAGCCTTATTTGTTTATTGTCTTTACATATAAGCTTACAGTGTTAGTGATTGTTTGTATTAAGGCGAAAAAAAATGCACATATTGCATTTCCTTGGCAGTAGAAGTTTTTTGTTATCCGGGATGGTCCTTAAATTGTGATGACAGTGATATCAACACTAATGTTGTTGGTGATGATGATGTTGAAGATGGTGATAACCTTATTGGCATCAAAACAAGAAACCATTTTTGGGATTTTTTTGGTCCACAATGTTAGTCACCTATGTTTGTCTAAATTATCATATTTTTCTCAAACACTGGATGTTCCTCTTGTTCCTAAACCATCACTTTATTTATTCACGTGATTGATGTGACATCAGACTGTAGTTAGAAAGTTAAACTCACCGATGATGAGATTAATAGATGACTTTGTGGGTTTGTGAGGCAAGATAATGGCATTATAGTTGATTTTGCTCATTGTCATTTTTTTCTTAGCTTCAATGTTTAGTGGGTTTCATTATTATTATTATTTTTTTTCAGTTCTACGCTTTCTACAAGCAAGCTAAAGAGGGTGAATGTTGTGAATCAAAGCCTGGATTTTGGGATGTAGTAAAGAAAGCAAAATGGTCAGAGTTTGTTGATATTACTAACTTAAAACAGTTGTAAAGTTGTGAATGGGGCTCAATAAATGTTTACCTTATATGCCTTTAGTTCCATTAATACTCCTCCTACTAGTGTGTTCACCACTGTTGTATACGCAAGTCAAGTCCCTTTTTGCCTCGAGTGTTAACCTCATTTCATAACTAATTATCCTACGTCAAGTTCCTTGAGACCCAACATTAATTACATCAGTATAATGAAAGTGGGATTTTGGTTGTCTTTCATCTCAGCATAGAGGTTGCTTTCCTACTTCATGATGTTGTTTGCTGGGAAACGATCAAGTCATCTCGGCTGAAGTTATGTTGCCCGATACCTGAGTTATGTCACCTTGAAATTTTATCAGGTGTACTACAGTGAGAAATAAACCTGATCCTCCAGCTCTCTTATGATAGTCGTTATTTTTTCTCTTTATAACAGGGAGGCCTGGCATGGCTTAGGTCAGATGGCCAAAGAAGAGGCAATGGAGTCATATGTGTCTGAACTAAAAAAGGTAGGTATGTTGTGCTAAATCTTGTGAAACAGTTCCTTACATCTCTATATGTAAGTGGATATACAGTAGTGGTCAGTAACTTTGGGCTTTTGCAGTGTTTTTGGTGGGATAGGTTTGTAGGATAATATTTGGGAAAAGTTCAGTGACTGGATCGTACAACATTGATAAGAACCAATCATGGGCAATATTGAAAATGAATGAGGTGTTGCATTGTTTGTACAGGTCATGGAAAACCTGGAAAGTCATCAAATTTAAGAATTTTATTTTCCAGGCCTTGAAAGTCATGGAATTTAATTGTCTGTCCTTGAAAGTCATGGAGAATTGAAGTTATGTTTATTAGATTAGTTCGTGCACACTCAAGGACTAGGACAAAAAGACTTAATTAAACAGCTTTAAAAAATGGCACACATTTTGGTGGACACTTGTGTTATCTGTTGAACTGAGTAATACCCTAAAACTAAGATAGTTTTGAAAATTTTGTTAAGTGACAGCTATACCTAAAGTCATGGAAACCTGGAAAAGGTCATGGAAGAAGTCATGGAATTTGAAGAGCTCCAAAGAGTATGAAACCTGTGTTGTTCTTTGTCTGCCATATCCCAACTGAATTCTTGAAAAGTTGGAAATATTGGTTGGATTCCTGGGAAGAACATCTTGGAGCAAAAGGACGAGACCCAACAAACTTAACCCACACATTGCTCTTTTCTTTGGGATTCTTACTTGGATGATATTGGCAGAAGGCAATGTGAGTGCTGTCACACTGCCCCACCCTTGCTCCAAACAAGTACAGATGCAGCCCTTGTATGACACTGAGTCTGCTGGGCTTCTCCACAGAATTCCTTTAAACTGGTAAAATTAATTGTGTTTGAATTTAATATTATTATATTATCTGTTTTACAACTTAGGTCATGCAAAACTTGCCAAATGCAGATGAAGCAGCAGAATTTTCTGAGGTTCTCAAATCATTTTACAAAGTGGCATATGAAGGCCAAGATGAACCACTTCCTGCCATTCTTAAAGTTTTTGAGGATGAAATGCCTTTGCAAACAATCAGGGTCAAGGAAGGATTAAAATCAAATGGGCATCACAACCCACATCATAAAAGTGTGCCTAATGGCTTAATTATTAACGTGCCTGAAGTAAATGGTTCATGTGATGAATTTTCACCAGATATTAATGGCTTTCCTCATCGAGATAGTTTGGCATTTGGTGGTTTCCCTCACAGGGACAGTTTGGACATAAGAAACAATGGAGATTACAAGTTAATGGAGCATCAGTTTTCAAATGGGGTTAATCCAGTAGTTATAATTTCTCCAGAGGATTTAGAGAAACAAAAGAAGGAGGAAAGAGATGGTAGTGGGTTTCAAAATGGCATATCAGAAGGTTTGTGTGCTGTGTGTGTGTGTAAGTCTGTTCTCAAGTCAAACCAGTATTCAACTCACAGTCACCTCTCACTAAGATAGAAACCTTTGGAACCAGCATTATGTTTCTGTGTTGGAGAGATGTCCATCTTATAGAGAGTCATTTAAGAGGAGTGAAGAGAGGCAGGAAACAACTCTCAGTTAGAAAAGAAACTTATGAATTCAAATAACAAAGTTGCCGATCAGGAAAGTAAATGGGAAAAGTTTCAGTTACTCTGCCGTGGTAGTGAGAATTAAAATGCAAAAAAAGCTTATATCCTATTTTATAGTAGTAATTGTACCTAAACATTCTTTGTATCAGCCATTATTTTATGTATAGTAGGAAGTGTATTTTGTGTGCTTGTAGTATTAGTTTATTGGTGTAGATGAAGTAGTGCATGTTAAAAAAAATAAAGAAAAAATTTTAAAAAAATTAAAAAAGGAAACAACTCTAGGAGTCCATTTTGTGAGGTGTTTATCTTATAGAGATGTCTGTTAACCCTTTATGCCGTAAGAGTGATCAGCATCAAATTTCTCCTTGTATTATCAATTCTTTGTAAAATAGAGTGGTCTTGAGAATTACGAACATGATCATACCAGATGAATTTGCTTGATATTTTATCAACTTCTCCCCACTACTTCTGTAGGAAATGAATCGGGGCAACAAATGAGAATTCAAATTTTGATCGTAGGGTTTAAAGGGTTAAGAGAGAGTTGAGTGTATTGGTATTAGCTTTTTACTAGTATGAATACTGGTAGGTTGATAAAACGGCAGACATTTTAGGAACTGAATACTCTATGAAACTAAACTCTGTCTTGATTTGCCAATCAGGATGAAAGGAAAAACGCATTTCTGTCCAAGGTTAAATATGTCTGCAATGTAGGCTGTACTTTACATGACCTATAGAGATTCATGCCCAGTGCATTTTGACATAGTTAAAGGCTTGGTTACCTATGTATGCCAAGCATGCAATGCACAAGCATTTTTCTTTCAAAAATAATACTTGTTATTAAGGACTGTGTAGGAATGTTTAACTAATAGAGGAAAGAGTCTTCTTAATCCGGCATTATTAAGAGCAAATAACTCCAGCCAAGTGTTTTATTGCAAGTACAATAAGTTGCGTTCATTGGTGATGTTGAAAAGTCCAACACTTGACTTTGGGACCACGAGCAGGTTGTGAGTGTTGTGTTACGTGCAAGATAGAATATTATTGGTGTGTTAAGTCGTGCAGGTGTTTAAATCAGGTGACACTTAACATGGTCTTGTTTTTTTGGTTTGGAACATTTGGTGTCTAATTTTCTTGTTCAATTTCCTGGCAAATAACTGTCTTCACTTTTTAATGTTGCAGTTCCCCTGTTGAGACCAAGTACATGTAATGCTGATATACCGTTACCCAGTGTAAAAAATGGTTTGGTGTTAACAAGTGACGAGAGTGAAGATGAATTTTGTGACTCCATTGGTCCAGAACATCTGCATGAATTGCAAAATGGAAATAACATTGAAGACCAACATCTAAATCTGGATGACACTCTTGAACAAAAGATTGATTTCATGGATGGTAGTAATAATTGCAGTGGATCACCAGAACATGCTACAAACTCAACATTGACAGAACTATCTGAAAATTTTGATCTGGAAAACAATGTGCAGGGCTCGCAGCTACTTACAAGCACTCCGTATTCAAAGCATGTCACTTTTGCTGTGGAGAGCAGTGACTCTGAAAGACCTGTTGTTGTCAGTTCAGACTTGTCTCAGGTTGTATTCACTGTCAGAGAGGAATGCTGTTCTGAAATAACTTCAACTGTGGAAAATGGACAAGCTAGTCAGGCTGAAGTAGCTGTGACTGAATGTGATTTACCTGGACTTAGCTCTGAAGGATCACAAAAGCCATCGGGCATACTGAAGTTACATCATCCTGTGAGAAAATGCGGTGGGGGCGACTCCTCACAGCACCCATCTGGGCGGAATCATGCAAGTCAGACGAGGCAAACTCAGGCAACCAGAAACAAGGAAGGTGGAAATATCACTATGAAAATTAATCTTTCAATACTTGAGCCAGTATTGCGATCAGTAGTAGACAGTTTTAAAAGGAAAGCTGGTTTAAACCTTCCTGATCTTCTACCTAAGTTTTACCAACAATCTTTGAGTTAGTCTCTGATGAAAGTGGACTGAGGCCACTTAAAATTTTGGTAGAAAATCAGATTGGTTAAAACAACTCTTCTTCTCAAGTCAATGTTAGTCTAACGAGGAGAGTCCAAGCAATGCTGACAGTCTTGGCTCCAAATATATGATATGAATACTGAAATTTGAAACTTTGTCATATACTATTATTAACAAACCACACCTCATTATCCAAAAAGCTAACCTAGTTAATAAACATTTCAACATTGAAGAAGCATCTTAGTTGTTTTTTACAATGTTAATGTCTCAGTAACAATTTGAGTCTTGTCTACCTAAATGGCTAACAGTTAGAGAGCATTGTGATTTTTAACGATTTCTGCTGCTTTCATTAAATTAATATTAAATCATTGAAAAACCAGACTTGGAAAATGATGAAGCTATTGTTTATTGGGTTGGTTTATTGGTTTGTTTGCCATAAAAATGTACAAAGTAAAGGGAAAAAAATTATTTAAGATGTCATGGCGAGGAAGCCCAAGAGAAGCCACCAGGCTTATAAGGAATGGGCTCCCTCAGTAAAAATAATTAGAACAAAATATATCATAATTACAAATTAATGGCAGAGCTAAAGGAAATCTTCTACTAAATACATTAGATAGTCATACTAATTATAGTCGTACTAATTGTTATTATGATTATGCAAGGTTCCAGTCAAGAATTGAGAGCAAGTCGATTTCCAAGAGGGCACAGACGGCGAGGTGATAGTGATAGTGAGGATGATGACTTCACAAGTGATCATACAAGTGGGCCAGATTATGACTCAGCGGGTGATGAAGTTAATGATAGGATTCTACAAGCTCTGGAAAGACTGCACCAGGACATGAAAAGTGTGTTGAGGCGTCTCGATTCAATGGAGGAAGCAGTAACGTCACGACAGGTTGGTTCTCAATAGAGTGTTTTCACTCATGTGACTAAGCATCTATGCAAATTTATTGGAGCAAAAGAAAACGTTTGCATAAGAAAAGAGTTCAACTCGCACAGGATTGGTTTGGGACACCAACATGGCCGCCGTGACGTCATGTGAAAACACTCTATATTGGTCTATGTATTTTCTGACACTGTTTTTGAAAATGCACAATGTGAAAACTGTTTATACCACAACCTCATTACTATGAGCACATACTTTGCACCCATAACCTTAATTTTTTCTTTCTGGAAACCTCATTAATACAACCTGAATTCCCTGGCCCTTGAGTGGTTGCTTTAACAAAGTTTTACTGTAATTTGCAAGAAATACACAGAGTTCCATCACGTGTTTATGAGACATTGAAAATGAATAAAATTGACTTGCAGAATACTTGTATGCCGGCATACAGGTTTCATGGGAGCCATTTTGATTCTAGGATCATCCACATGACTTGAATTTTCAGCTGTTCCAGACCCCGTCAAAAGTTTCGTTTCCAGACCTTGCATCAGCCTACCAAGTATTTACTTCACGGCCATTTGTTTACCAGCCATTCTAGAGGCAGCAGTGAGATATAGCAAGAAGTGCTTTGCCATTGAACCTCTGTACTCTGCCTATGACCAGTATCTAATTATTTCTCTCTGTTATATCACTGCCTTATCAAACATAAAGGTTGCAAAAATTATAAAAGAAATGGTTACCAAAGTTTAAATGTATTGATTGTTAAACAAATTCTCCAGATGAACACCCTGGGAAAGCAGTGTGGGGAATGTGCATTTTTGATTTTAGGAGTTAAAATGTAGGACTAAGCTAAAAGGTAAATGCTGACCTAAGTAGTCTTTCTTTGCAATCACCAGGATTCATCTCCTACAAGTGAACAACCTTGGTGGAAAGCATTTACCCCATCTAAACCTCTGCTTTTTCTCATTCTCTGGCCATTTATTGTTAACATCATCTTTTACTACTTTCGACAGAGGAAGGTGAGTGTTATTTAAACATTTGTGTATGTGAAGCTACAGTTACACTGTCTGTGTTATACTATAGCCTTTACATGTATCAGTGACACTATGTTAAGCAAGATTTTTGTTCTTGTGCAAAACTGATTTAAACACAAATATATTGGAACCATTGTGGCACAAACAGTTGCAGTCAAAAGTTGTTCCTAATTTGGCAGGTACAGTTTTTTAATACAGGATCCTAAATCTTTTTCAAGTAAAGCATACATTTCCTTTAAGAAGCATGATGGTTGTTACCATCCTCTTTTACCAGAACTGTAATGCGCTAACAATGGCAGAGCAAAGTACCTCGGAGTATATCATATCAGGACCTGTGATACAGGGGTTCTTTATGTCAATATTTTGCTGTATTCTGAGAGCAAAAGATTACATGATGGCAGACAGCTGGCAGATTGGGAAGGGCTGTTCCTCAAAAGGCCATTTGCACAATGGCATCATTTTGCTACAGATGCCAGAATGCTTCAGTGTTTTGCTTTCTTGTGCAAAGTAGGGCTTTTGTTGTTTTAAACCTTGCTGGGATTGCAAAATTTAAATATCAAAGGAAAAACGAAATCGATTCTGGTAGTAGTGAAATGACAGCATTATGCAAATGGCCTATTTTTTTTATTATTTTTTGTGTGAAGAAAAAGTTTTCGTTGTATTTGGCAGGTGTGTTTTTATTGGGATAAATTTTGAATCAAATGTGTTGTACCTTTTCTTTTGCAGAACTCTAAAAGAAGATAACATTGAGTGGCAATATGCAGCAAAATATTCCATTCATGTCTTGGGATTTTGGCTACACCTACATTGCTGTAGATTTGTATACATTTCACAGCCTGTGAGCAGAGCTCCTGTTGTCTTTTTCTTGATGATCAAAGATTCAGGCTAAAGCCGTTTATAAAAGACAAGATAGTCCCGTGTGGAACAAGGCATAATAAAAAGGTTGTGGTATAAACAGTTTTTCAAGGAACCCTAAGTAATTCAAGAAAACAGCAGCGACATATGAGATGGAAACTACTTCAATCACTTATTAACTTGGTTTTTACAATAATCAAATGAACAGTGTTTATTTAATTTACTGGTAATAATGGTAACAATATTAATAAACTGAATAATTTATGTGGTTTTAAACCACTGGTAGACTTAAAATCAGATAAAAGGTTTCTACATTGCTGGGAAGATGTTTCCTCACATGCGAACCACAGTCCATTGTTTATATGTTACTTGTGTGTCATTCATGAATATATTCACAGATTTTCTCTGAAAGACAGACAAGACTTGTGGGTTTGAATGTTGTATTATTTTTGTACACTACCAGTATCTAAAATTGGCCTTGTCAATTCAGAAGACATAATTATTTTTCCCTCTTGTGTAAGAGTTAGGTGTTTTAAATTAACGAAAATTTATTTTAATATTGGGAATAACAATTTGTATAAGTAAGTGATGCAAACAATATTATTATGAGTTTGTTCTTGGTTATTTAAATCTTGAAATTGAAAGCATTATTATTCACATGGCATTATAAGCATCACTTCCTAAAAAAAAAACAATTAAAAATTACCACCAACACTGAGAGGTTAGTTTTCTTAAGTAAAGAGCTGATTGATGTATACAATTTTAACAAATATAGATCTTTGATTCCAATATTAACCTTTTCCCAAGTACATTAGGGCAAAATTAACAGAATTTTCCCTTCTATAAACCATTCGTTACTTTGTACACACAAAATCATCCGTGCAGTTTGGTTCAGTTATTAAGCTCTTTCCTTTCATAATAGTAATATTACAGAACTTAAGATGGAATCCATCAGGAAATTGAGTAATTTTAATTTTCAGTGGACAAAAACCTTGTACTAGAATAATTTAAAGCATATTGCATTCATTTTTGAAGGGCTAAAGACGTAATTAGTTATATGTAATAACACCTTCGAAAATTTCTTATAGGAGCCCGAGAAAATGAATGTCAAATTTCACAAAATTAACAACTTTTACTTAAAATTTTCAGAAATTTACCTTTGTTTTCACAATTCTTGTGAAATTTGACATTCACTTTCTTGGACTCCCATGAGAAATTTTATCTGGTGCAAATGACTAATTACATCTTTTATAGCCCTCGTAAAAGCTCTTAATGGTAAATTTTACATCTTTAATGAATTGGTTTCCCTAGCTCAAGATCAAATTAGCCTAGAAAAATATATTTCTTGTACGGCTGGTCGCGAAAAAGATTTCAAAACAAAATGGTCTGTTTTTTCGTCTCTCTTAAATACGGTGTGAAATTCTGTTTACTTAACTGATTGCGCTCCCATTTTAGTACCACTGATGTTTTTATTGTGTTAGGTTTATTTTTTGTCAGCTTCAAGTTGTAGTTTTCGTTTTGTTGTAGATTGTCTTTTGTGAATGTTAACTGTACACGTGTATGTTCAATAAAGTTGTATTGAAAAAAAAAATCTTTTATAGCCCTTCAAAAATGTAAAAAAGAATGCAATATTCTTTAAATCATTTTGGTACAAGGTTTTTGACCACTGAGAATTAAAATTACTCAATTTCCTGGTGTACTCCATCTTAAAGTTTCTACATGACAACTGGTCTTATTTTCAAATTATAGCTAATGAGGGGCAAGTTGGAATTTGAAGAAATTTGCTATCACCCTTTATCTGCCGATGCCTTCCTTCTGTAGTAATAACAATCAAAATCATACTTCACCAACAAAAATGTTGTAACCAAAGAATATTGATACTGTTTAAACATTCACCTTTAGAAATGACAGGAAAACTAAGCAGCATTAACTTTCGCAAAGACCTCTGGGTTCGTTACTGGGGATGCGCCAGTCAGCTATTGGCTAATTTTTTCTCCTGTCCCCAGCCACTGTCCTAGAAGTCTTTGCAAAAGTTGACTTCGCCCACCTTACTTCTCATTTCTAAAGTGGAAAATATCCAAATTTAAGAGTGAAATAAAGACTTGAGATCATTAAACTCAAATCTGTATGCAGTCCTTGTCAAAGAAGTTGATGACTTTCTCTGCAGTTTGGTGATCTAGACTACAGTCTGTCAGCTCCTCCTCTGTGGCTTGTGAAACCCTGGATACAGTTTTAAGACCATCCTGAAGCACCAAACACTCTTTTCAGTTGTTAGGGGAAAAAGATGCTGTTTGATTAAAGTCATTAATATGCATTCCCAGACCTGCACAGTGCTCTATTTTTCCATGTTGTTGTCAAGGTAAATTGTTGAGTTCAAGAGTTCTCATGGTGAGGGATGGCTGGGTAGAGAACAAAATACCCCTTATGGTAATTAAGGGGAAGTAGGAGTGGATCCTTCCCAAAACCCATTTTCAAGTTGCTTTCTTCCAGTTTTTTTTCTCTCTTCTCACTCATAAGAAATCAAGATAGCAGCCTCATTAACTTGGTACCTTAACAATCACATGCAAGTGTCAAATGCCTGCATCCCCCCAACTCAAGTGTCAGATTCAATGCTTTGTGGCATCAGATGATGTAACATGAGGGACTTTACACCATAATATGGAACAGGCCTTTCCACAATCCTGTAAACAAAGGCACTAACTTAAGGATTGAAGGAAACCCAGATTTATTTTGAGTACTCACTGGAGCAGAATGTGCAAAAGGTCTATTGCAATTTAGCTTTTGGGGATAAAACCTCTAAAAAGGATACCATGATTGCCAAGTCCAATGTTTCCAAGGGCATGAAGAACCACATTGTCACTAACTGTTGACTCTTGTAACCTCTTCATTCTTTCTTGTATCAATCCTGCCATAGGTTTACAGGTAACCTGTAAGAAATATGTTATTTAAGGGTATGTAACATAAGCTAGTAACATGACCACGTGCAGTTTCAGTCAGTTATGGACTTTGATGCCCATAACAGTTTCATGCTATGTCATGTTCCGAGTGCAGAAGTAAACATTACAATCCAAAAATACTGCCAAAGAGGATCCATCTTTTGCTAATGGTGACCAAGAGTTATTTTCAACACTGTAGCTATTATTTTCCCCATTTGAAACAAAAGGAACACTACAACACTGTCTTGTAAAAAAATTATTATTGACCTACACAACATGCTTTATAAAGCCAAATACACAGTACGTAGATGGAAAAGTAAGGCAAGTAGGGATGGGGAAAAACGTTTCTTTTTCTTCTCTTGCTTTTTGCTTGACTAAGTAATTCCTTTTAGGAAGGCTACATATAGCCTGATGTGTACAGCCGCCCCCCACCCCTCTTGACTTTATTTTTGGGGAGAAGGGGCAGCTGAACACATGCTGGGCTACATTAGAAAATAGCTTTGACTCTAAAATTATTGAAAAGTTTAGGCTCATTCCTTAGTTATCAGTCATACCTTGGCAATAGTAACCATAAAATCAACACATTCTTTAGCACTATGGGCAGGGATAAAGTTTACCCTCGTTCCAAGAAACCTGGCAAAGTAATAAGCACAATTTACAAACATAAGCCCAACTGCCTGAGCAACTCTTAACCTAGACAGAAATACCCAGTTGTGTAAAATGTATGAATCATAACAGCTGGTTATTCATGTGATCATGTGTTTGCCCTAGTACTGGAATAAGTTAAACTTACATTAAATCATTTTTCATGCAACGTTTGGAATCGAAGCTGACAAGATTTCAGGCTCAGCCGCACAGGAAGTTGCTGATTTGTTGCTGCCCTCACTGCAGCAGCATAATCTTAGATCTGGGATCTTAAATACACAGAGGGGTAAGCCCAATAATAATTATGGCTTAAAAAAATTGATTTGTAATTAAAATAATTAATACAGATTTCATTTAATTTAACCTGCTTTGCAGCACTGTTAGGCTTTGCATTTCCTTTGGTCCCATGAGAGCAGCCATGAGAATAACGTAAGCTCTTTGATGCACTTGATTTAGTCTCTGCACTCTGAGAAAGGAAAAGCATGATATTGTAAAGCTTAATACAGGTGTTACAGAGATGGGGTGGCTAAATCAGTTTATATTTGTCCATAGGTCCCACAAAGGACTACAATACCTGAATTTTACTCTTACACCATATTGAAATCAAATCAAATCCCCTTGCTCGTTGCTAAAATTGTTGTCGTTGTTGTTGTTGGCACAGGGTGCATGTTTCTTTTGCCAAATTATCTCTCTCCAAATTTTGTTCGGCTTCCCTCAGAACGATCTTCAACTTACCTTTCTACAATGTCCGCACTAACTACTGTTTGTCCCTTGTTTTCTTTCAACGCATGGTCCATGGAAACGACCATAAATGCGACAGAGGAAAGAGGGAAAATTATAACTCCTTGGCCAGTTGTGTTAGTAACTATAAGACCAAATTCAGATTCAGATAAGGCGAAAATAATAGCAAAACTTTGTATAAAGATTCACTGCTACCTCTAACTTTATGTTTGCTCCTCAGACGTCTGTAAATCTCGCTTTCTTCCAAAGATTTGTTGATTATAATTGGCCAACTAGGAAGAGAACTGTCCGCCATATTTTTAGCCAACTTGGTGTGGGTCCCGAGCCACCGCCAAAGTTTCTTTCCAAGACATTCCGGAACTTGCGAAACTGGCTCGATTACGAGGCTACGAGACATCCGAGACAAGGGAAAGGGGTGTCTTAGTCCTACAAAACATTCCGAAATTTCCCAGACGCAGGGTCACCTTCAGAGAAACTGGATCTTACCAAATTTCGTTCCCCTACGGACGATATCTCGACGTGCTGGTTGTCATCGGAGGATATCCCCCCTCTTAAAGGTACCGCCAGAGTAATGATACTGTTCTCCTCTCTACCACACTTCAATTTCAGGATCTCATTTTGTACTTCACGATGTAGTGGTGACAGCTACAACAGTCTAGACTGACATGAGAACATGCTCGACCTGTTTCTCGGCGATATACCACTGGACTAGGCTATTGTAAAAATGATCTCAAAGTACAATCCAACAGGTGAATGAGATAGGATAAAGGACATCATATCACATCTTCAGCAGTACGCGCCGCTGATCGACGGGGGAACCTAAGACTTGTGGTATAAGACAAGTAACGAAACAAATTTTCATTAAATTTTACATCACCTTTAATTTTTCACACGACCATAAATATTTCACAACACATGTACAGTATTCTTGGAATGCATTGCCAATAAAATGGCAATACTTTGACAATCGAAGCGTAGGCTGAGTTTTCTCCTTCTAGGCTTAATTAAAAGAACTGGTCTCAGTTGTTCAAAATTAAAGGTGGATAGCGCGCTATCAACCGCATAAAACTCTATCCACTGGACAGCGCAAAAGCGCACTCGGCTTCCCTTATATATTTATCCACTGGATAGTGATTTATCCGGTGAATAGTGCTATCCAGCTTTTGAACAACTGGGGCCAGATTCGTTTATTAACATTCTAACAGGATTTCTCCACGATCCCATAGTGTTTTTCATAAAAACAACCTTGTCAGAGGCATTGGTCGGACGTCTGTCTCTGAAACATCAACTTGACTCACGGAAGAGGAATGATTTTTTTAAACTATACATAGTGTATTTAGTCCAGTCTGAAGGGAAATGATCAAACGTTTTCAAATCATGCACGTTTAAATTTGACTATTAAAGCCGCCTTTCATCTGTTCCGGCCCTGCATTAGACTACGAGGAGTGTCTTATTTTCCTAACGGATAGACACGAAAGTGGGTGCTCCGAGGGATGTCCTCCTCGACGGTGGCGATTTTGACATGCGTTCGTGTATTTTGCCAGCCTGCGTGGCAAGCGCTTAAAAGGGCATTCTCGACCCCAAGTGCTTACGGGTTTGGGAATGCGCCCGTATCTCTCTCCTCTACATGCGCAGAAGAGCTCTGGGTCGAGATTGTTAGAAGGGGACAAGAAAGAACGGGGCGCGCGAGGGAGACACGTATTCTAGTATTTCGCTTTCTGCAATACTGAGAGACTACCCGTAGTCTTGCCTTGAATGAGTTTAACATTTTCTGCCCTGTCTTTGTCTATTAATAGAGACTGATTTAAAAACTTCACTGAACAAAAACAACGACCATTTCTAGGTATTAGGTCTTTTTTTATGGGGGAGGGGGAAGGGAGGGCGGGAGTGTCCGCCTTATGAAGGTGTCTGCCGGGGTAAGAGAAAGTTGACTGTATTTGGAAAGTGATTTTACAGACGCCAGTATCTTGGGCAAGATTTGAGACAAAAAGGAACTAGACAGCACATAAATTCTTCACCCGATAGAAAGCCACGAAAATATTAGGTCACAGTGAGCATTAATCGGTGATACAAAGGCGTAAGGAGCCAATTATATTAAAATCATAACCGAAAACACTACACAGAACAGTAAACTATATATACAACTTGTAGTCTGTGTTTAAGCCACAAATAGGCATCGACCTAATATTTTATCTCGTTTGTGCAAGTTCAGGTGGCCATGGATCCGAAGCACTCTCAAATTTACTTTGGACCACATAAAGGCATTCAGCAACTTGTTTTTACCCTACATGTTCTAACGGCGATATGTGACTGAGGTTTTCTGTTCAACTGTATTTCTTACACGTCTTTAGCGCCATTTCATTATATTAAATTAGTGTTATTAATTTTTTTGCAGTAGACTTCTGATGACCGGAATTGGTACTTGTAATACTTTCCTTCGGTATTCTCACAGTGTTGTATGAACATGTAAAATATTGATTTGAATCGTATGGGTAGGATGTTTGAAAGTAATGCTGTATCTTATAAATCCCAGTTGGGTCCAACAATGTCGGGTACTTCATCGATGACATCTTTGAAAGATAGAGGGAGTGACCAAGCGCACTCTCGCGGATGAATCCTTGTCTTCTTATCTCTTGCTGCAACCTGTTAACGACGCCAAGATAGATCCATTGCCATAGGTACTTTCGTGTTTGCGGACGAAACCAACTTCACTAAAAGATGGCTAATTTTCTTAGTCTTCACCAAACGACTGAGTCAGTGTTCCACTTCGTCAAAACAAACATTTTGGAATGGCAATTCTGTTGTATGTGATGTCACAGCCACAATCTGTTCATCGCCATCATCATTATCAGCGAAATATTCTCAAGTACCGTATTTGACAATATTTCGCTTGAATTATTCGTCTCTTGTGCTTACGAACGGAAAGCAGTTGTGTAGTTGACTGAAGCAGCTCTCCATTATTCCATCTGAGAGTGAACATTTCACAGTAAAATAAATACTCAAGTTTCTGGGTTCCTTTGTACATATCTGAAGAAGTTTTTATGTTACAGTTATACAAGACATGCACCAGCTCTTTTCATCTTGTCGTGATTGATACGCTGGAGAGCATTTTTTGTATCTTTTCGTCATTTCTCAAAATGTTGCACTTTACTGTGCTTATCCTGTCGACCTGGAAAAAAGAAAAGAAGGAAACACCTTAAAGTTGAAAAATGAGGCCAATTTACAAAACATAGCAATACAAAACTACAGCAATCGCACAATTACCATATAAAAAGAAAACATCCTTAACAAGAAAAACAAAACTCACAATCAGTATACAAATCGACAGTACACTTAAAGACGTTTTGCTGCGCTGGGCTAAATAAATAACTAAATAATTACACAATTAAAACCTCATTATAAAGAGACCCAGTTTTAGTTAGTTGCTATGGGTTTTAGAAAACAAGGATACTTCCTTACCATTTCTGTTATTTCAGTGTCTAGTTCTTCAAGCTGTGATTTTAAGGGTGCTATCTCGCTCTCTGTTATACTATAAATGAAAAGAAAACAGGCTTACACTTTAATGCTAGTTCAGCAAAAAACAAACTGCCCCCGCAGGGCGAAACCCTAGTAACTCGCGCGTATATTAAGGAAAGTACTTACAGCTGAAATATACAGTCAGTATGCCAGAAAAAATCTCGATTTGCTTCAACAGGGGCCGCGAGGAATCGGTAGGTAATGATGACGTTTCTATTGTTTGCGCCCGCAAGTATGAAATGGTTAGGATGACGTAAAAACAGAAAATCCCGAAGGGACCGCTTAGATAGATTTGTGACATTTATTGTGCAATAATACTTCGATACTCTTTTGCGTTACCTGTTATCAGCGACATTCTGTGGAGCAGTTGTTTTGAAAGTTATGGACCAAGACACTCGTTAAGCGCAGATGAAGTTATAAGGTGAGTATAACTGTGTATAATAAATTATATAAACACTTGAATAGTTTGCCAGACACGAGTTCACAAATCTTTGATTGGAAACCTTGCCAGACACTCTTTCTCTCTCTTTGACCGGAATAAGACTCAGCCCCAAACAAGAAAGACGAGTGAACAACGATTAGCTTATCACTAGCAGAACGATGGACGATTACAGAAATTCGCTCACAGATGTCCTTCCGCTATAAAGTTTAAATAAGACTAGAATGCGCGAGCGTGAATTGATCAAACGTCCTTATAATTTCTAAGGCTTACTTTCCGGCAAATAAAATGAACTGAATGTAAAAAGTGAAAGAGAAATTGCGAAAAATTCAACTTCTAATAAAATCTTTACTTATGGCTTAGAATAAACTATTCACGAAACTGAGAATCTTTTGATCAAAGCTGTGTAAATCGAACTGAAAATGTGCATGAAACCTTGCGATTCCTGTATTTATCTCACCTATTGTATGGAATATGTGTGAAAATCTTCATTATGAATCGGTATATTTCAAAGAGCTACACAACGAGCAAGAATACTATTGACAGACAATATACAGAGCGGGGGCAGCTGTAGTGTCAACTATTACTAGTTATAATAGGGAGGAAGCGTCCGACCACCTTGACCAACCTCGTTCACAGGGTAGGAGAGAGAACCTGGGAACGAGGTTGCCACCTTGACCACTTCGACGGAGTTGTTTCTCGGAATTTCCAGGTTCAATTACTCTCGCTATAGTATTTACATTTTACACGCTATTATCAGCACTAATGACAAGAATTTACAAAAAGCTTGCTAAATAACGAGGGGTGGCGAATAGTCAAATCTGAGAGTCGTCGGGTCCCTTCAGCAATAGCCTGCATGACAGGCGCTTTATGAGCCAAGCGGGGCGAACGCGACATTTCGCGCGGAGCGCGACACGAGCGCGAAGCGCGAGACGAGGGGAAGAGAAAAATAAAGCGCCTGTTCGCAGTCCATTGTTCTTGCTGTTCCACCAATGCTCGACCGTCCACCAGGTAGACGGTCATGCTGATTGGTCAATTAGTACCACGTGATGATGACTTTTGGATTTTGAAAAACATGTTTACGTGCGGACTACTAATATAATTACGGTGATTGTCACGGAATGGATTTTTTACGGATTGCCTTTATTCACGGGATTTGACTTTTGGATTTGACTTTCACAAGATTACTGGATTCCATTAAGTACGAATCAGGAACTTTCATTGCGGATTTTGTTTCAAGTTTTGTCGTCAAAGGCCTGCTGGATGGAATCTATTTATGGAACAAAGCAGGATTGTGTGTGGGAACTTTGTGTGAACACCTTAAAGGCTTCTTGTGAGGAATTTGTTTTCGTGGATCAAGGACTTTGCAAGTGGATTTTATTGGCAAGTAATTCAGGAACATTCGCTCAGAACTCTTTAGGAAATATTAGGGACTATTTTATCGGGATTTTGTTTAAACTTTATGCGATCAAAAGTTTCAGTGAGGGTTTTTTTTGTTTACGTGACTCGCAGTTTTTCCCGTAACTGATTTTAACCTTTGTAACCTTGAACCGATAGCGACGGCGTGATTTGTGATTTGTGATTGGTTCTTTTGACATCACCGCGGGTAGTTAATATTTGTGGGCGGAACAGCAAGAACAATGGACTGCGAACAGGCGCTTTATTTTTCTCTTCCCCTCGTCTCGCGCTTCGCGCTTGTGTCGCGCTCCGCGCGAAATATCGCGTTCGCCCCGCTTGGCTCATAAAGCGCCTGTCATGCAGGCTACTTCAGCAAAGACAACGCAGCCTCGAATGAGAACGCCGATTTAAAAGGCAGAAAGGACTGAACTTGACTTCCGGTGCACAATGTGTCCCTCTTTTATTGGTCAATTCGATTTTTAGATCTGCGCACGCCATGTTCATAGTCGTCACGTTGTATTTGCTAAATCTTCCCAATATCCGAGACTTGCGGAAAAAGTGTAAGACTCCAAGATGGATCGAAACATACAAAAAAGACATTTCCAATGCATTACAAAGGCTTCCCAGGTCCTGAGATCAGTTCAAAACTTTCCAAGAACCATGATTTCCTAAGTAGCATTTGTCCTTCCTTATAACTAGAGGAGATTTCTTTCTCCAACACAGATTACCGTTTGACAACGAAACTCACCTTTCCTCTCTTCTTAAAGCTATTTCGTGGTCTACATTTTCTCTTCTCCAAAGATCTAGTTCTTTTTGCATGCTATCCATATCTTCCTACAAAAGGAAAATAAATTAAGAAGTCAAACAAAATGAACGAACAAAAGAAATCAGCAGCTAAAATGAGTTAACTGTTTCCAAAACAGGCCTCTTGACAAACTTTAGTTCTAAATTCAAGTTGTAAAATGAACATAATTACATATTCTCCATAGTAATCAACTTACATTCGTTTCGCTATATTAGGGAGAATTTCTTACACCATCAAGGAATTCCTCTTAAATTATCATTATGATTTCCATACCTGTATATAATCCATTATTTTTCCAAGTGGATTTGCACTTCTTGTTAATGTCTGAATACTAGTTCTTAGTTTCTCTATCTACAAAATAGACCAAAAGGAAAATCAATGGGCAGGCAACCCATACCCCTTTTACACTACACTGACAAAAGATATAACAGGAAGGGAACTTGAAACTAGTGTACGTAGACTGCAAAACAGTCGGGTTTTTTTCTCAAAATCAGTAAGGAAATCGGTAAAGCGTGGTGTAAGAGTCTTACACGCGCGAAGCGCGCGAGCCTCACACGCCCGTAGGGCGTGTGAGGCGAGAGAAAAAAAACCCGTATTTTTAGCGTCTCTCCCCAGTCTCACTCTCCGTATTCAGCCTCGTTCCAGACCTTTCGTTTGACTGCTCGCAAAAATACGGACTGTTTTGCAGCCTATAGTGTACGATTTTAGTACGTTTTGACTTGACATCATAATCCGCACTTTTTTCTTAGTGACCTACAAGAGAGCCTGTTTATAGGATGTTGTTTCTCGACTTCAAGTATCCAGGTGATCTGTGACGTCATTGCGGGGGCCTGGGGAAAGAAATTTTAATGCCGTATCCCATAAACCAACGCGCGCACCAATTCAATTCAATTCAATTCAATGGAAGGCACTAGATGACATCGACCTAAACCAGATTGTTTCTTTCAGCAAAATTACATGAAGAACAACTTAAGTCCAACTTTACTGTGTAATGTAAAAGTGAAATAGAAAAACTCCACTGTGATGCTTTGAACCCGGGTCACTTCCTTTATAGCCTACATCCATATCCACTACACCATCGAGGACTAGCTGTCAAATCCAGTAATTTTTAAAATATACAGTCATGTTCTTATATATGCCGTACCCCATTACAATATTTGAAAGCTAACCGTTTTCAGTTCAGTGCTTAACCCTAATCACTGTAGATCAGTGCTTAACTCTCTACTGTGTTCTCTCCATAACTGGAGCTCTATAGTTTTGGTTTCTTCAGCTATTATAGCCTCATTCGTGCCATTACGGAAATAATGCGTTGTGTAAAATTCATAAGGTGTCCAATCTGGCTTCAGTCGATGTTATCTAACGCTGACCCAATTCAATCTGTTCCCGTCAGCTTTGGTTTATGGGATACGGCATTAAAATTTCTTTCCCCAGGCCCCCGCAGTGACGTCACAGATCACCTGGATGTTCATGAGCAAACGACAGCACGCGGAAAAATTGCCTCACGTGAGGTAAGGGTCACCTAGAAATGGCCATTTTCAAATTGTAAAAAGGTAAAGAAGATTCATATTTAGACATAATTTGTCCAATTCTACTCATCAGACTGCGAATCGCCCTTAATAGATTTTCTCAGATGATAAGATAAGTGTAAAACAAAAGGTACGAAAAATCGTCGATTTTCTCTGCTTGTTAGTGTATGTCTCTTTGTAGAATCCGAGTAAATAATAAGAAACTAAATGAAGTCCTCTACTAAGCCACTATACTGAACAACACTCACGATTTGAACGCCAAGAACATTACTCAATAAGACCGTTTAAACTTCTCCTAAGTCATTCGGGTACGGCTGGTGTCTTCTTCCAACTGGCAACTCTTGGAACAATAGGCCACGAAGCATTGAGGCAAAAAAGATGGTTGCCCTCAAAGTGCTCAACACTTTGCAGTGTGACAATTTGATGGTGTAACCACCACAATAATTAGAGAACAATTAAAATGCAACTTTCTCATTTATACTCACCTCCTTCTGGGCGAGCTCTCTTTCTTTTTTTCTTGCAGCATCAGACATGATGGGTGCTTGTCGTTCCTGCAAAGTAAATATTAAAATATTCATTATAGAGTACACATGTGCATGTGCATTTGTTAGTCGCATGCCTTTTATTTTGGAGATAGACCACAAGTTACCCAAGCTCGAAATATGAGCATCGACGAACATCGGCATTCGAAATATAAGGATTTGTATGGGAAAAAACTATCGTTTCTGTAACCTACGAAAATGAAAGGATTTCAATAAAAAACAGCTTACCTTACTTAAAATGTGTGTTACGTCTCTCTTGTGTGGTCCACGGGCCGACGTACGGCCGTTTTATGGGTTTTTGTGTAAACGCTTTCTAACCTTTGTAAAGAGACAATTGGGTAAATTAAGGACGTAATAAAATGAAACTTACTTGTCTTGGTCTTGATTCTTGGTTTCCACCTCCTTCAAGTTCTTTCTTTGTTTTAAGAATTTCCCTGACAAGTCCCCCTGGAAAACGGCAACATAATTTAGTAACTGGTTCGGCCTTACTGAGCATCAGTTATTGCATGAATCACTTTTACTGTTAGTTATTAGCTGAATGGAATGGACATGAATGAAACAAAACTATTGTTCCAAGTACAGGGCAAAAGGTTATAATCTGCTGTCATAGGCAATTTCACTGGTTTGCCTGTGTGATTATGTACAACACAGACTTACCATGTTCACCATCATCCTCAGCCACCTCCCCTGCTGGTGTCTGTATAATTAAACAGTAAAACAACAACAAATTAGTTCAATCCTAACACTTATCAAACAAGAACAGAGACATGAATTCTTACTGTTACCTTTAAGGTTTTTCTCATACTTGGTGCCTAGGCACAGTGCCCAAGGACATTAATCTCTGGGCACTACTGTGAAGACCTATTAACACATCTGTCAGTCAAGTACCCACCCCACAATTCAAGCATGGTGCTAGCCCCTGAGTTTGTACTGGCCAGGGCACCAAAGTGGGCACCAGGTTTCTGTGTGCACACAGTTTGGAGGCAGTCCACTGCTTTGCTCCCCAGTATGCTTTTTTTCTCTCAAAATGGCCTCTAGCCAGGCATTCAGCAAAAAAAGTACACAGTTGCATATCAAGTACCCAAGGTGTGAGCAGAAATGACACCATTTTGTTTCAGTGCTCAGGAAACAGAAGAGTGAACAGCCCCTTAGGGGTGGGTTTATAGGCAAATGTTTTTTCATTGCATTGGAACTCACCAAGTCCACGTCATTTTGAATTGCATGCGCATCTTCAAGCACAAAAGTATCGTCCTCATCATCTTGATCTTTTCCATCATCCACAATAACACTGGCAACTTGCTTACCTGATCCAATTCTACAGGTCAGACAAGAAAAGATGTCATGAAAAGCACCTTTGAAAGACAATGCCACGGTGGAAAGGATAGATTTTCTCTAATCACAATTGTAAGACATAAATGTTGTTTTTCGTCCCTGAAAAGCTGCTTATGCCACTAGTCATGTCTGTTACAGTACCATGGTTCGTACAACTTCAGACAAACAAACTTCAAGGATTTTTGAAGGACAAATTACAGTTTTCAAGGACTAAGATTTCTGTAATAAATCAGCATTCTTTAATTAACCCCCTTTTGATCACCCTATTGGCTAAAACATGTCATGGAGTCATTTACGATTTTTACTTCTTCGGCCATCGTTGATCACATTATTTTATACTACTTTCCACAACAACACTTAACAAAGTGGCTAGGTATGACTTGCAATTGCATCTGAGGTACAGAATAGCATTTGGAATGAAGAAACAGTTATAAAATTGTTCATGCACACATTACCCGTGAGTTTTACAGGTTCTTGCATTGAGGATGAGCCAAATTTTCCTTGGCAAGAAAATGATCTTATTGTACAGAAAATAGTGGCTGGTATAGATAAGGTAGTGACTTACAAGGACTTTTGAAGACCTAATAAAGAAATCAAGTACTTTTCAAGGACCTTAACTGAATTCAAGGACATTTTAAGACGACTAGTAAATTTCAAGACCTTTTCAAGATTATACGAACCATGAGTACCCCAGGTACAGATGGTTTTTTTGTCCCTTGGAGCAATTGAGTGCGACGAAGATGCTTCAGGGTTGGTTGATGCATCTTTGGCTTTTGCACAGGTCATTCAAGACTTGACCAAAACCAGAAACTGTGCATAAAAAGTCTCTGACACCGAGGTTACTGTCGAGAGCAGCTTCTAGCCATTTTTTGAGGGAGCCAAAACCAATCTTGTTTTTTGCAGGTTGGAGCAAGAATCATTTCTAGTCTGCCCCTTCAATTTTTATCAGATGGAATGACATCACCCAAAGAAGGCTAAGCTGCCCAAAATTGCAGCTTATGACGCTGTCTTTAAAGCCTTTTGGTAAGGGTTAGATAGACTTTGGAGGCTCAGAAAATGGTCAAAACTAAACAAATTTTCATCTTTTTATTTAATTTTCATTAGAAAACTACTGTCATCTCCAATGTGACCTTGATTTTGTATTTTGTATTTCCTGTTGACACAGATGAAGCTAAAATGTCTTGTTGGTAAGCAAATTCTTCTCACTTAAATACCATAGGAGAGTTAGGGAGAACAGTGTTGAGAATATGTGTGTTTATCTCCTTTTTCAAATACTCTTCAGCTTGAACACTGATATTCACATTAAAATTCAGATGTAGTCACCACAATACCTGAACTAAACTATACACACAAACAAAATTTTCAATTAGGAACTAAGGTGGAGACATCCTCGGAGACCCAGGGGCAGTCAGTCGGGACGATACAAGGTTCGACCACGAACCTTGTATCGTCCCGACTGACTGCCCCTGGGTCTCCGAGGATGAGGTGGAGATGTTCTGCCGGAATATCATTGCCATGAATTATTTTATTGCAAAGCTAGTACCTGGCCATTTGATCTTCAAGTTCTTCTTGTTGCTTTTTAATCTTAGGTGGAGCAGGTCTTGCACTGCTTGGTCTTGGTATGCTTCGACTAATGAAGAAATATTGAGCAATAACAAATTACTTGCATACTTTGTCATTACATTGTAAAAAATCTATATCCTGATCAACAGTATTTACAAGGAAGAGTGTTGTGGGCTTTATTAAATTTTTTCGCCTGTCGGTGCAACACATAATAAATTTACATATTGGAGAGTCAAGATTATTTGAAAATCTTCTTCACACCTTTTTATTACTTGTGGGGGAAGCTCCTCATCATTCAATACTCCATTCATTTCTTCTGTTGGTCTGGGCTGTTCACTCGTGGTAGGGCCTGTGATTAAGGGTAAATAAAGTACATTTACTTCTATTAACGCAAACTTAAGCAACCTAAAGTTATCATTATCATGACTACACATGTAAATTGACCAATTTACCATCTATGCAGCCACTATTCTGTCCTGCAAGAGCTTGTTGGAGAATAGATTTGTTTATTAACAAAATCAGTTATCCCACTAAATAAGAGGATTATGCTAAGCTAATCATGAATATTGAATTTTATTGAAAACTGAATCATTGGATAATGCAATTCTAGAGCTCTCATGGTAAATGAGCCGTAACCACGCTCTCCAAATATGGTAACTGCACACGTCTGCTCAAAATTAAAAACAAGCTGAAAATCAGTTGTTTTTACAAATAGTCTGCAGGAAGAATTCACAATATTTTGTGGACATATAATTATTATTCCACTCGAAACCATTGGATATGAGATGGTTATAGCCAAATCGGAGCTACGCACCTCTTTGGCTGTCTATACCATCTAATATTCAACGCGCACTGGTGGAATAATTGTTCAATATCTACCTACATACCATTTTTCACTTCACCTTCTTGCAAATCTAAAAATGAGAAAATAACAGAAATATGTTATACATAGACAACAGTCAGGAAAAGTTGTTGTGACAGGCGCACTCTAGGAGGATCGACAGTGTTAAATGATCTATTATACAAAACACTGCAGTGATCAGTTCCTCTTCATTAAGTGAGCCCCAATAAAATCACTTTTCATTCTTGAAATTTTCCACATGTATCAAATTTGAATGGCCTTAGGCCTTAACGTGCCATCTGCAAACAGTTTCATATTTTTTATCCAAAGTGGAAGAGAGAGAAAAGAATTGAGCATAGTTTCCTTTCGAGTCATTTTTCTATAATCAAGTGCTGCAATTTTTTTGTTGAAAAAAAAAAATAGAGGCCTATTAAAACTGTTTCAAAATTTGCCTACCATAACAATAATTAATAATAATTATTAATTATTGTTCAACACAAGTAAAGGAATTTAATGGATGTTGATGAAAAAAAGTTTTACCACACTTTAAACAAGTTGTCAATACATTCAACTACACTGAAGGTTGGCAACAGTCTTAACATTTTGTTCAGTAGATTTTGAACAAATTAATTTTAAAGCAAACATTGAAAGCGTGGACGTAAAGATTACATAATTCCACAGTACAGGCTTGAAAAATACTGTACAGCTGTTCGACATTAAAATACACGTAATGGAAGGACAGTCAAAGAAAAATTGTTCACAACCACGCATACCACAAAACTTCCGGTCCCCTTCCAATGCAATCCCAGCTACACCTACGATCCCTGAGACTAGCACAAAGTTATACTCTGCATCTTGGTTAAACAACTTTACACGGGGAAAAATTGTGAAAAAAAAATGCCAGCAAGAACTGTAACCTTAACCATCTGATACAACGTAACGGAGGAGGGACTTAATAACAGAAATTTCATGCTTGGCGAAGGATAAAGTTTAGTTCTGTGCTCATGTGCACAGTGAATTTTTTTTGCCATTACTTAATTATCTAAGTGCTTTGTCACACAAGCATACCCTCTCCCTCCCCTGATGGTCTGCGTCTCTGACCTTTGGCAGAGGAGGGTCTTGGTATTCTATTTGCAGGTAGTTCTCCATTCTGTAAATGAAAAGAGGAAAAATGTCAATGAATTCATGCATCACCAGGACTGTTTTTGCTCTAATAAGTGGCAGATAAGGGCACTCACAGATTAGCTGACAACACCTCAATTTTAGCATTTTGGAAAATGTCACTAAACTCAGAAAAAAAATTAAAATACTTCACAAAGTATTGTTTCGATTATGCTTTTGCCATTTAGGAAAATGAACTGTTAACACTAAGATTTTAAACTGGCAAAGACAAAGATAACAAGGAAAGGGAAAGCTTAAATACCTTATGAATCCACCATGATGAGAAAAAGGATCTTTTAGATGTTATAATGTAATTAGCATTTTAAATAAGTGTCCTTTAAATTGTGTCTTTATTCTTTGAGCTACCATTTAGCAGTATGTAATCATAAACATCGCAAGCATTTTGGTCCCCAGTAAATGCACAGAGACAGGAGCTAAAGGAAATCTGTAGAAGAGATCAATGTCATGTCTATATTACCCTCAACTAAGACAGCAGATTCAACTTATTACCAGGACAGCTAATGTCACGTGATTATTATATTTGTGACATGGTAGTCTATAGACAAACATGCTGTGATGATGACATTGAAAAATCTTAATTTTTTGTGATCATAATAAAATGTAATGGCAATGTTTTTACCTCAAGTTCTCCATCTATCACACCTGCTCCATTATCTATACCATCAATATCATCTTCTTTCTTTGGTGCCTGACAAGAAGAAAAGCGCTTTAGAAAAAGCCAATAAAAACACAAATTTTGCTGCAATAATCTTAAAATCAGACCCCCCAAAATTTACTCGATGTATAAATCGCTTTGATTGTAAGTTTCAGCATTTATGCTGACAAAAACAGCTTAAAGTCACATAAATTATCTCAGTACCAGGGTAGACACTCTCATCACAAAAGGAATGTTCATATATGTCTAAATCAAAATATTCATAATAAAAAATAAAATAATATCATCTTTAATAAACAACCACATTCTAGATTGACTTCTTCATTAGTCATTGAATGTGTTTTTCCATGTATGTTTACCTTTTCCCTAATTTTTTCAGAACTTCTTTCCTCTCTTTCCTTCTCCCGTTTGGCTGAGTCATCTTTTTTTCTTCTATCAGAGCTCTCTGTCTTGTTAGAAGAGCCATCCTTTTTCTTAGCATCACTCTACAATAATATTTTCACATTAATGGCACAAAACATGGTTTTCTCACTCAACAGATTTTTTGGGAGCAGCCCCAAGAATCTATAGTGATGAAATGCAGTGTTAGCAAAATCAGTGGCATTCAGCCCTGTGACCAGTGTTCAAAGCAATGGCCAAAGTCATGGGGAGGGGAGGGGGGCGCATGAGGAATCTGAAACACTCAAGTTCATGAGTGCCTAGATCACAACATCCACTAGAGGTAATCTAGATTTACTAGTATGGCTTACCGTGACATGAGTAGAAGTACATAATATTATAAAGTAAGCTATTAGCTAAAAATGTCTGTTATCATTCAAAACTCAGTTATTTATTGTGGATCAAACTTTTCTCCAATTTAAACTTTGTCAAAGGAAACTTTAATTCAATTTCATTTTGATTTACAAATACTGAATGTAGAATGTTAGAAAAATAATACTTTACGGATTTAGCCACAACTAAAGGTGAAGCTCCTGTTAATAAATTTATAATTTACTTCAAGCAATAAACTTGTAACCTTGCAAAGAAATCCACTAGCAAAAACCAGTAGCTTGTTGGCAGATAACTTCAAAAACATGTAACCTCAATGGGTTGATACCTGAGCCCTTGATGTAGTCATGTGATACTGGTCAGCAGATACCCTGTTTTGACAGATGTCAATTGACCACAACATGGATGTCCAACATTAGGTCACAGGCTCCCCATATTACTTAGAAATTGTGAGATTTCACATTGGTTGCCCTGCGGTGGGGACGTATGGTCACTGACACATGACTACCAAAATCTCTCATAAAATCTCTCGCTTGTGCAAAGTGCATGGGTGGAACACAGCTAAAAAGCAACATGAACAAAATACCTGTTTACGCCTGTCCTTGTCTTTCTCATTTTCTTTGTCTCTGTCTTTGTCTCTATCTCTACCTCTTTCTCTTTCTTTCTCTGTTTTGTCCCGTTCCTTTGAACTTTCTCTCTCTTTACCTCCACTTCCAGTTCTTGATTCCTTTCTTTTGCTATCACTAAAAATAAAATAGGACATAAGGGCCAATTACACATGGTGAATTTCAACCTGAAATGAAATTTTACTCTGTGATTGAGATTACATAGCAATTTCAACACTGGCACAATATTTCAAACTAGGTGGGAAAATCTGCCAGAAAAGATCTTAGTTCAATTAAGCAGAGCAGTGCATACAACGAGTTCATGTGTGCTCGATTCTGAACTGGATTACATAGAGGCTTTTCAGCTAGTTTGACAGGGCTGAAATTTCCAGCCCAATTTGAGATAAAAAGGGCGGAGGTTTCAAGTTGTTAATTGCATGTCCCAATACTTTGTTTCGAATAAATATCCCTATTTCATAAATAGGCTTGCCTAAATGTATTTTGACAATAAATATTTTTTTACCTTGACTCTTTACCAGGCTTCTCTCCTGCTAGTACTCTTTTCACTGCATCAAAGCTGCTTTTCTACGAGTGGAGAAACAACTTACAGTAAATTGAATTGGTAAAAGCCAGTAGAAGTCTTGGTAGAGTGTACCATTGAAGGAAACCAATAATTAAACAACCCTCGAAGTTAAATTTTTCTTTTGGTGGCTATTTGGCTACCAACTCTTTAGGTTTAGTCACCAAAGGATTTTTTTAGGTGCCAAAATATATGTTAACAATAAAGTTTTAATAATTGGTTAACAATTAATTTGGGCTTAAACGGCATTTACCGTATTCACAAGTGTTGAAGAGTCAACAGATCGTCTGCAATTTCGCTAGACATGGTGCAAAGACAAGGAACACACAGTGAAGATTAGCTAGGAAAACGGCCGACAGGAGTGTAACATTTTTGAAATCGTGCACGTGAAAATTAATTGCGTAAGCGCTGTGACCGTGTTTCCTGGTGTCTCATATTTTCCCGTAAACATTCTTTTTAACACTGGCGAAAAGTACCAGGATGTACAAAACTAACAAAATGTTGAGCTGAAACTGGTTTAAAGCTAGTCTTGTTTCAGTATTTTAGTAATGAAACCGCACATTGAGAATTTATTTACATCTGTCCTATGAAACAAAAATTGCCTGAACGACCAGCCGGAAAAGACGGCGTGATCTATAAATCAACCCTATAGTTTTCTATCAGCCAAAAAAACCCAAACAAAAATACCGCTTTTGCTTTACTTTTGGTTAAGACATTTAAGACAATTGTTTTTCGCGAAGTTTAGTTTTGTCTGATGATGATGTTGTGTTGGTCTGCAAATGGTCGCTTTTTCTTTTATATATAAAAAACGATTCAACATTTCATGTTACTCAAATTTTTCTTAAAATGTTCCATGCCAACTTAAACTTTCTGCTTTTCCATTTATTTTAACCCCCCCCCCCCCTTCCACCCCAAAAAAATAAAATTATACATTTATTTGGGTTGTAGTCTTCCCAGTCTAGAGCTGCACATGCAGTTTCCGAGAGAAAATTATGAAAAACAAATCGATTGCGTGCTGCTTGTCACGTGTTACAAGGTTAAAAATGTGTCATGTGCTAGGCACAGACCTGTGCTCAGCGGAGCAGAACAATATTTTAGTAGAAATCTTAGGGCGCTTTCCATTTGTCAGAACTGACTGGCCAGCCCAATCCCACCGTAATAAGAATTTCATTTTTAATCAAAACTAACCTTCCAGATCATTCAAAACCTAAATATTATGTACAAAGGAAATGGTTTTTCAGCAAAACCTCTTGGAAAAAGCCTATTTCATTGCCAAAAAGTCTGGTCCGGCCATGGTCCGGCCGGCCAGTTCTGACTTTTGGAAAGCGTCCTTAGTGAAGTAAGCGTTCGTTTGAATGAATATCGACGAGATCTTCTAATCTCCCTCTGGGATATCAGCAGAGGACCTTAATCATTTCAGTACAATTCAGACAATTGATCATCTTTTTTGTTTCTTCAGTTTTTCTCTGGTCGCCAACTTGGCAACTATTTTCCGAATCAAGTCGCCAGTACCAAAATTTTAGTCGCCATGGTGCCTAAAGTGGTCACAGCTTCGAGGGTTGTTAAACCAAATTTTCTGTTTCCCTCCAGTCTACTGCTGCAATGTAGCAACATAATTTCTACAGCTGAAACTGTAAAACATCACATACTAGTGGATATGTTACAGGTCAAAAATTAACTTCAGGCTAAAATTGTTTAACTTAGGTTGATGCTCAATTTCCTTTGCCTCCTACATGTAGCCCTAATTATTCATTAATTAGGGCTAGGAGAAAAAGGAACTTGAGCATCACCTAAGTTAAAAATTTTTAAACTGAAGTTAATTTTTAACTGTAAAAGATATTTTACACCATGAATTAACACAATCATACTGGAATAAAGTAAGAGATAGTATAGTTTAACTTACTTTGTTCAAAATTGCTGTGCCCATTGACTGTAAGAACTCATTTGTCTTGTCAGGTTCGTGGCCAGCCACAATTTTTGAAGGACGCACAGATAGCTGGCCATTTATCATGCCTAAATGTTAAAAAAGGCTTGGTAAAGAAATGGCAAACTTTATGGTAGGAAGAAGAGAATGAAATACCTTAAGTTTTTAGAAACCATTTCCCTTAAACCTTAGTAAAAACTGTATCTACAGAGTAAACAACATGACACAAAATGGGAAAATGGGATAAATCACAATCTCTCAAACCCAACAGCAGTGTTCTCCCTAATTTTTAACACAGTAATTTTGCACCAGAGGCACACTTTCATGGGGAGGGGGGGTGTAGCAGGGTGCAAAGAAAGTCAGTTTTACAGCTTACCATTGGGGCAAGCTGTAGTCAGCATGTACTAGCCCAAAAGTCATTTCAACTAGCCCGATGTTGAGCAGGGTTGATAACAGTTCTTTTGTGATTAGAATTCCTTAAGAAATTTCACTTGTCCTTTGGGCAAGTTAAGAACAGAATTCACTAGCCCGATAGTAAAATCCACTAGCCCTGGGCTATCAGACACAACTTTCTTTGCACGCTGGTGTAGTGTAGTTAGGGACATGGAGCCACCCTAGGAAATTAAGGAGCTTAGTTCTCTGAAACGTCACTCCCTCATTTTGAGACCTATTTTATGCAAATCAGCCATTGTTATCTTTAGACAATAATTTAAAACATTTGATTCCAATAATTTAACTAAGTCTTCAATGTTCTCTTCCCAAAATGCGTGGCCCATAAAAAGAAAAGCTGTGTATACTTTAGTATTTTCCATACATATTTATATTCATTTTCCTTGTGAGAATCAGATCGGATCACAATTTCCTTTTTTTAAAATCTACTTTTTTTAATTTTAGTAAACTTTCTTGCCGTTGCAGGCAGTAAGAAATGTTGCTTCAGGCAGTAAAGTTTACCAGTTACTACCTGATAAGGAGAACACAGCTAAGAGCAATAATGAGGATCAATAATTACAGGGCCATGCTCTAGTAGTCCCAATGGCCCCTGGCACCTTATTTGTGACCCTTCACACGAAAAGGGGGCTTATGGATTTCACCACAAACCGTGAATTTTTTTTCACGGTCACGGTGCGTGAATTTGAGTTTCCACGCCGTGAATTTCAAATTCCACGCCTAATTCACTCCATGTGAGAATTTTTCACTCTTGGCGTAAAACTAATCAAATCACGCCATGAATGTTTTTAACCGGTGTAAACCTTTCACGCCGTGAAATTAAGCGTGAAAATTAAGAGTCAACATTTTCATGCCGTGAAGTTGACAGGGCGCATTTTCACGCCGTGAAAAACATAGTCGAAGGTGAATAGCAATTACATGTCACAAAATCTAACCCGGGGTTTTTTGTTTTTTCCCTCCCATCCCGCTGCCTTTCGAACTCGGAAGAAAAATGGGCCTAATCACGTCAAGGGAAATTTGTGGAAGTTCATCCTCAGCCTCAGAAATTAATTGGAACCTTCGGTCAAGTAAAAACCGTCAGTATCTGTTGTCTGGTACGAATTTCTAGGTTTAGACACGCAATGAAACTGCATGCCACGCGCCCTTGTTGACATTTCATACTATCTCAGCGAGCGAAGTATTATTTTGTCAAAATGAAAGCATCTGTTTTTAAAACACTCAAAAAAAAATAGAAACACACAAGAAATTCGTATAAATGAAACATGAATTTTGTAAAAGAATTATGTCGTTACAATGATTTGAACAGAGGGGTAAAAAATGAAATAACACCAACAGATAAAAACAACACGAGTGTGTATAAAAAGCGAGCCAGCCAATCGTGCGAGCCATGCAGTCCATTGAAGAATCATTGAAAAAAGCACCATAAAAATCGAAAACAGTAACACGGAAAACATTAACTGAGTGCTAACCGTTGTAAATAAGTGTGTAACCCTAGCCCTAACATCTAACCTAATCCGTAAAATGAAAGCTTAACCCTAATCAGTAGAATGAGTGCTTAACCCTAACCAGTATACTGAGTGCTCAACTTTGCAGTTTTTACTTGTGTTTCCTTTTTTTACCGACGCCTTGCATGGCTCGCTGGCTCGCAGTTTGTCAAGACCCTATTGCGCGCTACAGTGATTAAAACTGTTTAACCTTGAATTCTTAATTATTTTGTACACCAAGATGCGGTAATTTCTATGAAAAATAACGATAGAAATAAACCAACCGGACAAATTGTGCAAATACACTTTTAGACATCACACACAAAGACGCGATAAACACACACATTTGTCACCACGGAGTCTAGAATTGGCATTACTTCATTGAAGATCGAGATAAAATCTTACAAATTCTTAATTTTAAACGATATTTTGATTGTAAATTTAGACAATACAAAGACGGAATCACTTGCATTTCTTGATTATCTTCGGTGCCTCACTTTTTAAGCGATTTCATTTGTTCAGTCGAAAATCAAAAATTACATGTTACATTCATCTGGGCAAAATTAATAAAGGCGCACATGACATCTAAACAATACACTTTTAAAAACAATGTTTCATTTCATTGTGACAGAAAACTGTTTTACAACACGAAAAAAACTGTACTTGCGTGTTCGGAAGAAAAGGGTAGCAATTAGACAACAATGTATAGCATGAAGCTTTCAATGCTGGTAATTGGATCTGGGATGACTTTTATACACGCTTGCACTAAATCTCTGAAATTTGCATGGGAAAGACGAGTAAAATGTTTACTCTGCATGAGTGGATTTTCTCCACAGAGACACTGACCTTTTTCACGGGGTGAAATATTTTCACGGCGTGAATTAAATTTCACAGTGACTGAAACTTTTCACGGCGATTCTAACCTTTTTCACTACGTGAAATTTTCACGGTAGCCTTGAATTTTTCATGACGTGTTCACGGCGTGAAAGAGAAATTTCACTCACATTCCAAAATTTTTTCTTACTTTCACGGCCTGGACCGTGAAAATAGGCATAGCGTGAAATTTAGATAAGCCCCCAAGTCACGTGAAGGGTCACATTTTTGCTCTTACGCAACTACAGTCAAACCTCCACTAACGGCCACCTCTTCATAATGGCCACCTTTTTTGTCCTGGTGATCAAATAATACATACGACTCTTGTTTAAGCCTCTCTACAAGGGCCACCTGTAAAATGGCCACTTTATTCTGTCCCCAAGGTGGCTGTTGTGGCAAGGTTCGACTATAGGAATCATAGAAATCATATGCTGGCCACCCTGGATTTCACAGGTTCATAGAGCTCCAGGCTCTGTTTAATTTTTTCTAAAGCACAGCCTTGCATAATACAATCAACTCTCTTTATAATGGATGCTGTAGGGACCTCAAGTTAGTGTCCTCATTAACGAGAGTCCGTAATAGTGGGAGTTTATTTCAGTCAAATGTCTGTAATATATTTATGCCTGGGATTAAGCTACTGTCTGTATTATCGAGGCGTCCATTATATCAGGGAGTCCACAAGGCAAGAGTTGACTGTACTCTGAACTTCAATTCTATTGCGTTAAAATAAGAAAACTGTTAAATTTTTTCAATTAAATTTTTATACAATCTGCATATTCTTGTCTTTTGTGCATTATTTTACAATTATAACCATAAACAGAAAACCATTATTTTGACAAGAAAAGAGATAATTAAAGCTAAAAGCTTGCGGGGTAATCAAAAAGATCTGTGTATGTGTTATTAAAATGAATCAAATATGAGAGATATTTATTCAGAGGTACGGATTTTGTTTCTGGTTAAGGACAGCTGTGTCAATGAGACAAGTATCTTGAAAAAAATAATTTTACAAATCTGTAAGATTTGACACTAAGGTGCCAGCCGCATAAAGTAAACGGGACTTATATCATAGCTTTAAAATTTCAACATGTATTTCCAAAGGATGTATGCATGTACGTAAAAGCCAAAGGCCCAAGCCAAAGATCGTATCAACATTTATATTGAAGTTACAAAATTCTTTTATGGGACCAACGACATGGTCGACCGATGTCGTGTTAAGCTCAGTTCCTCGACACAAAAAACTCCATTTTTTTCCATCGTTATTGCGTGGAAGACACAGCACCGCTAAGTGTGTGAAAGGGCTTTCTAAAACTTGGACAGTTGTACTAAAGGGTTTCGCAATGAACAGTTTTTCGAGGGAGAAAAACTCCTATCGATGTTGCTGCGTATCTTAGCAACACACAACAGGAGCCATTTTCGAGCCTTACCTACGACGTCTATCGCTTTTTGAAGAAATGCAATCTTAGCTTCTTTATCCTTCGAGGAAAAAAGGAGATAAGCGATCTGTTCAGTCAATAAAACTCCACGATCGTGGTCAATCAGAGAAAAGGAGAAATACAGCCAATAAAAATAACGCTTCGTTTTAGCGGACGCCAAGTGAAGTGTACTGTACCTTGACATTCGCCGAGTCCATCTCATCTGGAGTGTACAAGCCTTTAAGAAATCCAGTGTTCCTGATAACCTAAAATTTCGTTCAAAACAGAAACGCATAAGAGAAGTGTTCACTCTATGGGAAAGCATGAAAATTGCTAGTAAAAGGGTACCTCGGTAATTATGTCATGAAGAAATCGGAATGGAGGCTTGCTCAGCAGTTTATCTGTTAGGGGAGGTTTCTTTATGACCTTCCCTAGCGTGTCTTGGGTTTTCTTTGCCACCTTCTGATCCATGGATGTCAAAACGTTTCTGTTATACTGAAAAAGTCTAAGAAAAACAGCTAACCCAGAGCGAAATGCTAAAGTACTTTCCAACGATTCGCGGCCATCATTGCTGTGTAATGAAAATGTAACAAAGACCATAATGCAATTCGGCCTCACCTGTACTATTTTTTGCGGGGAGTCCCCGGGACTACTTTAGGTTTTTTTCGTTAAAAAAAAACATGATCTTGAATGTCAAAGATAAAAAAGAATTGCTTTCTTATGGGAGAAGATTAAATTTCAGGTGCTTTAAATTTATTAGTGCTTAATAAAACATAAATGAGAGAATAAAACTTAAAATTTTGTTTTTGAGCTATCTTTGCATAACGGTTTTATGAGGTTAAAAAACAAGAATTTGGTTTTCAAAACCATTTTCATAATATTTTTTTCATTCTCTCTGTAAGCCTATAAAACCTAAGTTTTCCATTTCCAGAAAATTCTCGACCCTCCCTACCCACAGTTTTCATTCCAGCCTCACTTTCGGAAAGGCACTGTGTAACCTCGCTTATGTTCCTTCGAACCGATGAAGTGTGGAATGAAAATGGCGGCGGATTTTTTGATGTGATATTTCTCAAATTTTGCTGCATTTTGCAAGGATCACGTACCCAAGAGTCGCCATTTAGACCAATTTCAAATGCCATTACTTTAGCAAGCAAAACTGTTTCGTCCATTAAGAACTAAAGCATGGACTTTTCAGAAATCCACGAAGGTAAGTGTCTTCGTTTGTGACAAAGCGAGCCCGACCCGATTAAGTCTAATCTACATGTACCTCGTGGTTAGAGTGAGCAACAATATTTCATCTTTTAAAGTGTTCAAAATATCAATAAGTAACTTAAGTATATTTAGACATCGCACTAATCGCATTTTATGATATGAATGAAATACTCCTTTCACCAAGAAAAAATGCGCCCGTTATTGTAAGTTTCAGAACGACGGCGAGTCATGTCCGCCGGCATCAATCATGAGAATTGTCGATCCAGGGATGTAGCTAAAGTTTTTAACAGGCGGAGATTTAGCAATGATAGGCGGGTATTTGGGCCAAAGGCCCACTCTAGCGTGCCTTTGGCACGCTATACCTAGGGAGGTCCGGGGACATGCCCTCCCGGGAAATTTTGAAAATGCGTACTCTCGGAGATGCATTTTCCTTGATTTTGGGGAAAAATCAAGGGCATTCAGGACAGATTTTTATCAGGTAACAGGTAATAAAGTTATGATGAACTGCAGTCTTGACTGTTTTTATTGTTTATTAATATTTAGTTAACTGAAACCCAGAATGATAATTAAGTTAATAAGCAAATAGTTTCAAGACTCAACATTTGTTTCAATTTTTCCAGAGAGTACTTCAATGTCACTTGGTTCCTTAGAACTTATCGTGTTTCTTTCAGTAGACTTAAAAAATTTCATGATACCAACGGCCTCAGAATAATCTTTCTTTCTTTATCCTGACACTATAAAGCAATAATAATTATTTCAACCGGCAGAGATACGCAATTTAGCGTTCATTATTTCGCATACATGAAGTACGAATACCGCTGGCCATTGAGCCTGCAAAATGGACAATGCAATGCGAATGATGCGATTGTCACATGTAAATGGAGTGTTTACAAACCTTTCAGTTCAGGTAAGACAGCAATGAAGGGGTAAAAAAACGAAATAAATAAATAACAATCTTCTGACAACATTTAAAAACGTTTTGGAGAAATAAGTGGTGCCTTACAGCCGGAAAAATCGCGTTCACAGCCGGGTAATTTTCCCGGCTTCCGGCTATTATCTACATCCCTGCGATCAGTTGTCAATATTCGATTTCTCGTCCACAAATTCAGACTTTCAAAAGAGTGAAATTTGATCTATTTTTAGCGTGAGCAGCACTGGTGTAAATGCTTTTGAAGTCTCCTAAGCTAGTAAATTGTCACTAAGTTTATGTTTATTTTTTTTTTAGAGGAAATGACCCCGGTTTAGCCCTTCAATCATTAAGGTTTTGGTATTGATTGCAGCATACACATTTGTGGGACAGTGCCTTCAATCAAAACTTTGGTGCAGCTGCAGAAAAGTGGCTTTTGACATCATGGTGTATTGAAAACTGAGTGTCAATGTACAAAATATTTTCGGTGGTAATAAGCAGAAATAGTTATAGGTTAAAATCCGGGAGACATACAACAAAGCATTTAGAAGGCTATTTTCATAAATTTAGAGGTCAGTAAAAAAAGTGAAAACTGCACATTTACCCATATTTTATTTTGTTTTTCATTTTAGTTCTTTCTTCTTCCACCCTTTCATAATCCAAGCCAAAGAATATATGAAAAGGCATTGTTAATAGATAAACTCAAAGTTTCTCTGACCTTCTTAAGAGGCAAAAGGAGGCACTGTCCTTTGAGAGCCATAAATATGTCTCTTTCTTGATTATTTTGCTTTATTTTTTTTTAACAGATGAGCTCGGAAGTCTTGGAGTTGACTTTGGTAATAATAATAATAATAATTTTTAATGAGGTTAATTAGCAATAATTAATGAATTCGGCTTTCGTAGGATATGAAGAATTATGCAGATCAAGGAGGGTGTTATCGATCAAGTGGATAACACCCTCTGAGATCTGCATAATTCTTTATGTCCTATTAAAGCCAAATTCATTAATTGCTTTATTATACATTCAAAATAATTCCTAGTTTAAAAACAAGCTAAAACATGCTTACCTTCATCGATGTTAAGTTCACCTCGATAGCACATGTGTAGAAGATAAAGGGCTGTTCAGGACTTCAAATATACTGCAAATAACAGATATTGTCCATCGAGTTGTCTTCTTGCTGTGTTTTTAGACAATAGTTTGTTGTGAAATGAGTTAAATCTTCCACCAATTGTTCGGCCATTTTTAGCTCATGGATGACGTAGTCATGCCATGGGCTTTTGGAGGCACTCGAATGGCACTCGATCACTCACTCACTCACTCACTCACTCACTTGATTCTCATTACTGGTAATTTATTCATTAAAGTCAGATTAAACACTTTGCTCTTACCTCCCTTACTTAGTATTACTTTTGTTTCAAGTGCCTTTCATGCATATGTTTGGCATATTCTAGAGGGTACTAGTAAGGCATACATATTTTCCCAACGTATTTTAAGCCAAAGAGCCTTAGCTGCCAAAAAACGGTCCTCAAATTGTTAAAGCGACTTTGAGGAGTATCTATTATTCAAAAGCACTCATAGGAAACCGGGTTTGAATTCTGTAAGGTCAGAACCTGTACAGCTTCAGGCAAGGAAGGGAAACTGTCTAGTCGTAACCTGAGAGCAGGCCAAATTTTAGTGGTTCTCATACATTCTCACTAATAGCTACTGCTAAAAGTTTCTTTTCGTTTTGCCTTGCCCGCCGAAATGTTATTTACAAAGCAAAATGAAAATTGAGCCTGATCTCAGGTCACCCTAGTCGCTGGTGGAAAGTGTGAGTGCTATAGAGATGCCAAAAGATTACCGATGAAATGTTGACGAAATACTTAACACTATATGCCAAAAAGCTGATGCCAAAAATCAAATGCTAAAGAAATGTAAGCATGATCTATCAAGTATATCAACACACAGAAAGTCTGAGGTATAAAAAAAAACTAAGTAGAAAAGTGAATCTGTTACATTGCCCAAGCAGTTTAAAACACCTCAATTTCAAAATGGAATGTTTTTTCTACACTAATTCAATTCATCCATGAGGTCGCTCCTAGGAGCCTATGACTCTTTTCACAACCAAAACAACTCAACCTTGTCCCCAGGTCTTCTTGGTTAACAGTGCGTTAACTTGCAACTGTACTTCACTTTTGACGTCATCGGTTTGATTAATCGCAAAATTAATCCAAATTTGGTCAACAGTAGCTGGTGATGGTGAATTATTCGTGTGGTTTTAGCCAATCAGAAACATAGAAATATTTTGAATGAATAATAAATATACTTATTTAACTTAGTTAATGACAAGGAGCTAGCTGCTCAATAGTTGGCTTGGAGTTAGCGTGGCATCGGTGTGACATTTGCATTTGTTAGTGTTTTATTGCCATGCTTAGGCAATCTGGCAGTTATCCTATTCTCTGGCGTTTATGCCAGGGTTTGTGTTACTGTACTAGGCCTGTTGTGGGGAAATTTCCAGTGCCCCCTAGGTCAGCGGTTTACTGTTGCAATTATTTATGCGTGTGCGTTTACATGTGCTTGTAGTTTTAAAGTGCATAGTATTTGGGGTGTCTTGCTCAGTGTTGCTCAGTTTTAGTGTTTTTCCCCTCCCTATTCACCCCTTTTTATTATTAGTATCATTATTATCATCCTTATTTTCCACTGAACTCTTGGTTTAGTGTGATGGGTGCTTGGACTGGGGCTTGGTGTGGCAGGCCAGGGTCGTGGCTGGGTTGTGGTTAGGGCAGGCTTTTGGGGTGTTCTTGCTACCTTGGTTGGGGGTCACCCCCAGGTTCCTAGGCGCCCATCCTCCGTGTGCGACTCTGGTGTTAATTTATGGTTATTCATCATGGTGGAGAAGTTTGGTCAAAGAACAATGGGATGTGTGTTTAAAGTCATCGTTTCAGCTGTTAAGTTTCTCACTATATCCTAAACCAATGGGGGACTTTGATACTTTACAACTGATTGCAAAATCATCACTTTTTAACTTGTTTTCAATGCACAGGATGGGGAGATCTTCCAAAGGAATGACCAAACAAACCAAATTTAACTAATGTTTGTCTTTTCCCCCGTCATTCACTTTAATTAACCTCTCGGGAAGCAGGGGCTTTCTTCAGTGGGTTCAAAAAGTCTCATCTGTAGGTTTTATTTAGTTGACTTCGATCCATGTTGTTTATCTTATCTATGGTAGACAATTAACTTTCTTGGATTGTATTGTTATTTTCCTGTAATCCGATTGGTCAACTTTGTTTATGTGGCGCCGGTTATAGTAGTCACGCTGTACTGTTTTACATCTTTACACTATGTATTCAGCTCTTTCATTTGTCTCTATTATTCAGAACATGGAATGCGGGGTCCAAGACCACCTTTCAGACATCACGGACCACACCCAATTCCTCCATTTGGTCCTGTGGGACCACACGGGCCCCGTATGCCTCCGGGTGGTCCCATGCCAAGACCACCAGGTCCTATGATGATGGGTCCCCCTGGACCACACCCTCGTGGACCCCATGGACCCATGATGCGAGGTCCTATGCCTGGCCCTCCTGGTCCTCCAGGTCCCATGGGTATGCCGCCAGGTCACATGCGACCAAGGATGCCTCCAACAGGTCACGATGGGCCACATATGTGGGTTGATAGGGGCAGAGGGAGGAGACCTGGAAAACAACAGATGCAGCGTCAAGCAAGTAGAGAAAGTCCAAAGGTGAAGAAGAGCCCAGCCATTAACAATAAACCAAAGTAAGTAAAATTGCTTCTGGTGTGGGTCCTTGTAAAAAGGAAAAGGCATACATGAGCCGAAGACCCATTGGCTGGAGCTTATCCCGCTTTCGTTAGCATGAAGCATGCCTAGGGGTCTTGCAACTCCCCCCCTGGACGGGATGCTAGTGGTAGGGTTACCCCCAGCAGTATGTTGTGGACGTGGGTGAAGAAAGACAAAGTGGAGTGAAGTTTCTTGGCTAAGAAATTAAAACAATGTGACTGGCGAGGTTTGAAGACCTCTAAATCAGCTGTTCAAGGTGTTAACCACTTGGCCACACATAGCCTGTGAAAACATCTGTTTCTCCTCACTCTTCGCCATGGGGGAAGTTTCGCGCAGAGGAATGCCTGCATCTTAGTGGCAGAAATTCCATACTGATTTACATATAAAAAGATATATGTAAAAATCCTGAAATTTTGTAATGGATGGTAGTAAGTCAATGTTGAGAATTTAAGGTTTCAGGTCGTGAAACATCAACAAAGTCATCACTGGTAATTAGGAGTCTAGTTCAGCACATTTAGCGATTAGTGAATTTGGCTTTCGTAGGATATGAAGAATTAAGCAGACCGAGGAGGGTGTTATCAGCCGAGGTGGGTAACATTCTCTGAGATCTGCTTAATTCTTCATATCCTACAAAAGTGGAATTCATTAATTGCTTTATTATTCATTCAAAATAATTCCTGCATCGACGTTAAGTTCATCTTCAACAGTGTGTGTTTAGGTTTGTCCAACTCCACAGATATTTTCCAAATAGCACATTGTTGCCCTCCGAGTTGTCTTCTTGCTGTTTTTGCCATGTTTTTAGCTATTATTTCGCCTAGATCCAGCTGTAGTTCTTACTTAACCTGAAGTGGGCTGCATTTTTGACGCCATTTCTTCGTTAAACACAAAATTCTTCCAAATTTGGTCATCAGTAACTGGTTATGGTGAATAATGTGTGTGCTTTTAGCCAATCAGAAGTGGAGAAATATTTGGACTGAATAACAATGCGCTTTAACTTCAGCTCAGTGGTGATATAACGTATGAGTGCTTACAAGTTGTACAGCCTGTAGTTTCAAGGGAATGTAAGATATTACTTGTACAAAGGTTTGGTAATTTTGTGCTCTTTAAACCCAGCGTGTTATGCGGCAGAATTCAGTGGGATTAAAAAATCTTTAAACATTGGACTCAAGATCAATGCATGTTTTGAGGAACCTATCTTTTGACTGATTCTTAATTTTGTGTCTTAGAAAAGAAGATTCTAAAACTGCAGAAGACTCTGGGCCAACAGCGAAAAAGGTAAGAAGTTTTCTAAAGCCATGCAGAAGCTACATTGTACAAATGAACAGGAAGTTTGTCCACCAATGTTGTAGCTGTGACAACACTCACCTCCCATGTATATGTGCATCATAGACATCAATAGCTCTGATGATGCTTTTGTTCATCCCTCCTATTTAGATTTGAATACTAAAAAAAGGAGCCACAACATTACATCAAGGTTCAAATGGTGGGAATTGCCACTGAATTATTTTTGATGCCTGAAATGTTGGATTTAATGCTTGAAAGAATAATTCTATGCCATGAAGCTGAGATTTTGTAATTTTCCAATAATTTCATCACTGACATTAAGTTCCGTTGTCATTAAGGATGTGTAAATGGCAATATAAGCAAGATGAACAGCCATGACACAAGAGTTTTACAAGATAACCTGGAGCTAAATTGCTAAGTACCTTAAAACATATTAGAGTAATCATATAACTGCAGACAGTATTGTTTCGGCCCTCTGGGCCTCATAAGTGCAGTGCCGATGCTAGGATGGAGGTTAAGCTATAACGCCACCCCAGATGATCCCACAATTGTGGTATCATTTAAGCCACGCCAGAGTGCTCTAACTAGTAAACTAGTGAGCATGCGCAATGCTATGGTCGTGACTCATCCTAGTACAGTGTAAATTTGCGTGCAAAACGTGTGTGCGCAATTTGCGTATACACATCGGCATCTGAGTGTGCGTGCATTTCTGACGCATCTGATTAGTATGTATGAGTTAGCTTATTGTCTTCTTTGTATTATTGTAAGTCAATGGCCCGATGAGATTTGGGCAACCGGGGAACTGTATTAAAGTAAAGATATGCTTATCTACCAACAGCGTTACTCGAACATCATCATCGGCACTAAGTGAATCTTGAGCTTAATATTTTCACATCCATTATTTGCTAGTTCTCTGAATTAAAACTGAAATGTTTTGATTTAAAGAAACAGTTTGAGAATTAACTCGTATATCGCAAAGCAAATCGATTTCCCCACTTATCTCAAGGAATGTCGATGACGTAAATTTATGAAGCGCAATAACTGTCAGTCATATGGCTGCATTGAAGTTAGCCAAAATGTGAATTCGACGTGCAGAATGTCTGGCACCTCGAAACAAATCTCCCACTGAAGTATGAAGTATAGCTTAAACCAACAAATTGCTTGTTTCCTTTTAATTATTTGCTTCATCTCCTCATGAAGATCAAGCTACTGTCGCGAGACTCAGAAAACAAATGGCTATTTTATAGTGTCAGGGTCGTGTTGCTTTGAAACAAACACAGATGGAATTTATTCGCTTTCCAAGAATCAGTGACAAAATGATCCATTTGAAGTATGAAGAGTAGCTTAAACGAACACATCTTTTGTTGTTTTTAAATTATTTGATTCGCCTCCCTCATAAGATCTTATAAAGTTTGAGCTACCATCACAAGCCTCGAAAGCATCAAGGTCATGTTACACTGAAATCAAACACAGATGGCATTCATTCCTTTTGAACAATCAGTGTCAAAATGTTCCAATTTTCCATGTAAAATGCAAAGTAACCATCTATAACGATGATGAAAATCGTGGCATTTCTTAGCTATTCAGTATTCAACGAGCTTCATTATCTTAAGAAAGCAGGAACAAACCTTGAAACCTTTGAGTCTTCCCTCTAAGCAACATTTGGTGAGTTGATATTCATAGCACTTAAACAGTTTGTTTATTTTGCAAGGAAAGACTTTGAATTAAATTGAATCTACACTGTATAGTATGTAGATAGACTCAGCTGTGCGTAGCGGTTCAACTTTTCATTGATGTACAGCAAAACCCGATTTCTCACAAAACATAGTCTTAATTCAGGATTAAAACAGTGGATTGTTGATACGGTTACACTGAAGCATTCAAAATAGCTCATGCACATTAAATGTGCCTATGTTTTGCTTTGATGCTGTCAGCACTGGACAAATTATAACTCCATTTCTAGTATAAAAGCCTCAGCAATAATCAATGACAGCAATTGTTAGGCAATTTCCTGTATTATGTTGTGCTAGATTTCTATCATGAGATTCATGCTACGTTGAAATCCATGTGGATGCATGCAAGAGTGTTACATCTACATTACCACTTAGCAACAGCTCAGTCAGCCAATCAAGCAAAAGAAAACACTAGCTAATCTGCTAACTGCAGGCAGTGGATATTGCTTTCTGTAAAATTTGCCATAATTAATAAACAGTTAAACACTTGCTTATGAAACGCAGATACAGTTGCTTGTTAGTCTAATTTTTGCAATACATGGAACAACATGTAAGGCCATAAAAACAGCAGCCGATTTGTTTATAAGAATTATTAGGGACTATAAAGGCAGTCTTTAAGGTACGCTAATGTGTGTTTTATTTTAGAGATTGAGAAAAATGCCAGAAAACATTTGTAAAGGCAGAACAACTTTAATATGAACACTAGCTGAATTCACCAGTAACATCTAGTGTATGGCCGTTTTTTTACAAAATATATTTTTGTAAAAAAGCTGTCCTTTTACAAATATATATGAGTATAAAAAAACAGCTTTCCTATGGTACCGTTTTTTTACACAACAATCATATGTGTATATGTATTACATCTGTACATACAGTATTTCAGGCCAGTGTCGTCAGCTACTTTTAGTACTTTGAGCTAACAATGTTGAAGCTTTTTTGTTGTGTCTTCATTATGAAATCAATAATTGCTATATCTATTACATTTGTACGTGTACATATTATTTCAGGCCAGGAAGACAGAGGATGATTTGGAGGAGCTTGATGAGGAAAAATTGTTGAAGAGTGATGATGAAGGGGACGGGTTAGTCGTTATTTTCTCATCTTTTTCTTGAGAGTTTTGTCTGCTTATGTGCTTGTAATCAGTAATTTATTTTCTAACTGAACAATCATAGATCTTCATCAGATGTATCTGCTTTATCTGAAATTTTTAATATGTAATTATGCATATATTCCAGGATGTCTATTTTATAAAAATTATGCTTGGTTAAAATTCTAGCATTTACATTCTATGATCATTGGCAGCTGCCATGCTTGAACCAAAACTACTAAAATATTTTGGGTGATAATAATTAAATGAGGTTAAATAAAATATTTAACACAGTTAACAACAAGGAGCGCGGGCGTGGTCAGCCTTGCTTGCATCACTTCCATGTGCTTGGTACAGTGTTTTCCTGGCGGCCATTCTCTTTGTTCAGCCTTGGGATCATTCTTTTCCCCCCATCCCTCCCCCCCCCCCCCCCTTTATTCTTCCACTGTTGAATCAGTGTGACAGGTGCCTGGTTCCATTGGCGTGGGGGCTCATGGCTGGAGGGCGCAGGTTTGCCAGCCATGGGGGCGCACCTCTGTCTAGGGGCTGGCTGTGCCAAGGTGGAAGCCCCTGGACATCCCGGGCACCCACCTCCACTAGCGACGCAGTTGTTAATCGTACTTGCGCTAAAAGGAGGGCAAATTATCTAGTTTAAGATCGCATTAACCTCACGGGATTTTTGCAGGACAAATAATGTTGACCTGGATGCTGTAAGCATACATGGTGATGATGAGTTAGATGACATTGACAAAGAGATCAAGGGGCTCTCTGAAGGAGCCACTGACAGCAGCAAAAAAACTCCTCAGAAAGGTACCTTTTTAAACACATTTTGCTGAGTGATTTTGGAGACATATAGTACCACTCAAAAGATACCACTCTATTTTCAATCCATGCATGAATCAAGAATCGAGTAAAAAATTGAAACTTAATTCATGGTTGTTGCATCTTGATTCTCGATACCCAACTCGCCAAACCGGAACAACCTTTGTGAAGTTTTGTTAACTGGTTCTCAACTGTTGATACTTATTGCTGCTTGATACAACAACTTTTGTTCAAGTTTTGAGTTATATTTATTGTCTTTCTTCTCAATGAAGCCAGTTGAAATGGTTTTTGAAGCAAGCTGGGCCACTCAGACAAAACCTTCCCCAAATTTGCATGTTTATTCAAAGTTATATACAGTGTTACTTAGGGACAAAATTTTATTAATTGTCTGCTGTGAACTGAAGTGCTGGATTAATATTAATAATTGTTAATAATTATTCAAAGGTGCAGAGGATAGTAAAAAGGAGACAACTCCAGTTGCTATGGTGAAAAAGGAAATTAAGAATGACAGTGACAGTGAAGATGAAGGGAAGAAGACCAGGCAGCGCTTCAAGTCTGAGAGACCTAAAGAGCAACACAAAATTGAAAAACATGAACCAAGTATGTTGATGAGGACCAGTGTACTCAAAGCTCTGAGAAGGGCTGTCACTAAGATCTTAGTGCCAGGGATTTCCCCTGATTACAATCTGCATGACCCAGGCTACTTTCATTAGAACCAAAAGAAATTTCTACTTGTTCAACTTCCTGCCTGCTAATTGCATATACCCAGCAACTTGATAGCTTAGCAACAGTCCTGCACAATCAAATGACAATGTGAAGTTTATGAGTCTGCTTGGATGGTTCGTATAGGTGTCCACTTGGTTGCAGGAGTTCAGAAATCAGAAAAAAGTTAAATGGTAGAACTTTACATCACTGTTTGTTGTAGAATGGCCTCTCATTAGGTTGCATCAATTTGGAGATGATAAGAGTTTAAATAGGGCTTTTTTTGCTGCTTAGCAGTATTTAATGAAAGAGTCTTGACTCTTGACTGTAATTACTTTTTATTTATATCTGGCTTTTACTGTCAGGGTGCAAAGGAAGTCAGTTTTACATCCTGCCATGTGAGCAAGCTGTAGCTAGCACGTACTAGCCCACAAGTCATTTCAACTAGCCCCAAAACCCTTTTTGATGAGCAGGATAGATTACAATCCTTCTGTAATTTGAATTTCCAAAAAAAACAGCACTTGCCCATCTGGCAAGTTAAGAACAAAAATCACTAGCCCGATAGTAAAATCCACTAGCCCTGGGGTATTAGACATGACTTTCTTTGCACGCTGTACTGTGCACTCTCCCATCAAGAGACGCCATTAATTTTACATTGTGCCGAAGACTGTTGAGAAATGTAGTACCTTAGTTGCAATACCAAATTAATAACAATAACAACAACAATAACAAATTTAATCAACATTTTTTTCTTTGCTAGGGAGAGACTTCAGAAAACAAGATGACAGAAACTGGTTCAGAAGAGATCAAGGACGGGGACGTGGACGAGGGGGACCAATGATGTACGTTATACCACTACATGAGAAATTTCTGCAATTTGATTGGCTTAGAGCAGTGGTATTTCAGCTTAATTTGAAATACCTACATGTGAAAATTACAAACCTTTTGCGGGTAGTAGTATAAACAAATAATAGCATGATTTGTACGTGATATTTGGCAAAAATACCACTCGTGATATTTCAAAATTGTCTCAAATTTCACTCGCCTGACGGCTCGTGAAATTACGTATAACAATTTCGAAATATCACTCGTGGTATTTATGCCAAATATCACTACAAATCATGCTATTACCTATACAAATTCATAACTTTTATTTTTATTTCACCTTCTATGAGTGAAGTCTACAGTTTATTGAAGGATCTACAATGTACTTTGTAAATTACAGTTAATGGCAGCATCCAACAGTCACTGTTGTTTCTTTTTTCCTGACAAAATCACAGCTTGTTTTAATTGTTCTAAAACCATGCAACCCTATTTTTACTGTATTTGCTACGCAACATTTCCAGGTGTACATACAAACATGATGTTCTCCACCCTTTTATCTGTTGGTCCATTGCTATTGTGTATTCATTCAGTCAACACTGTGTGTAGTGTACTGGCATTGATAAAAATCAAATGTTTAGCTGAGGATTTTGTTTCTCTGTTAGGGGACCACCACCGCCGGGGATGATTCGGCCAGGCATGCATCCACCCTTCCCTCCAAGGGGACCAGACCCCTTCATGCATGGACCCAGACCAGGAATGGGACCAGGGCCAGAACATGATCCTGGATTTGGTCCCAGACCCCGTTTTCCAATGGGGCCAAATGGTCCATTTCCTGGTCACATGCCTGGACCCCCTGATGGTCATATGCCAGGACCACCAAGTAAGTTTGCAGAAGCTAAAGATTTGTATATCATAATCTGCTCTTTTTATTTGAAAGTTTTGTGCATCGTCTTAGCCTGCAGTGCAGGTGTATTTTCAGGCAAGAAAGTTGTAAATATTTCCTCTAATCATGCAAGCAAAGGAAGACTGGCTAGTGTTAAAGTGCAGGCAGTAGGGGAGGGCAGAGGTTGAAAGAAGAGAAGTGAGATGGAGGGAAGAGTTTTAATCCCGACCCCCCCCCCCCATCCCATCCCTTTCCCACCCCCTGTGACTGGTGCAGCCGAATCTAAGAAAATTTGAGTGCTTGTTTGCCTCCCAAAGATCCATGCATTGCAGCCTAACATCACTCAAGACCTTGTTGAGGATCATTGGTCCTTAAGATATTATTTTAACTTATCACTGAGGTTATATTCTAATCAAACATTGCCTCTAATATTTATTGTCTGTTTTCAGGGCCACCACAGGGAAAGAACATCCATATCAACCCTCATTTTAGGCCTCCACCTGGTGGAAGAGGAATGCCAGAAGGTAGTTAATGTCTTGATCACATGGCTTTAAGCTCTAGCAGCACCTGATGGCTCCTATGACTTGCTTCTGCTCTTTGGCAAAAAGAAAATCTTATATTATGAGTACAGATTATCACTGTTAATTAGTACAAAGCCCTCTGTTTGGGAGGTTTGGAGTTGGATTCCCAGCTGTGGCCTCAAATCCCTGTTTCAACTTCTTTCTTAATCATTTAGCTTAAAGTAGCTGTAAATACCTGTAAAAAGAGCTATGATGGAGAGATCGGGCGTGAAATGAGGGCACCATCCGCCTCAGGTATATCTGTCTAATGAGTACTGTTATGACTTACATGCACTGTACCTAGTGTAGGTAGATATCCATATACTCTGTTAGACTGATTTACAGAGATTTCAGTTTCTTTCCAAGAAGTTTTCAGGGCGAGCTGATGTAGGAGTGGTTTTTTAAAGGCTCAAGTGAAAGTCATGACAGAGTAGGCTATGGTTTAACTTCAGATATGCTGTGCCCTGTAGCAGCTTGATTAAATAATTTATTGTTTATTTAGGGGACCATTACAATGCTTCTCTAATTAGACTGTCTAAATTAATACTTAGTTATGTAAAAACATTTGGTAGTTTGCTGTGTGGCTCTGCCAATATTGTAGAATGCATCATGTTACCTGATAACTTTTTGTATTCTTCTTTTCCATAACAGGCCCAGGTCCCATGCGAGGACCTCACATGGCTCCTCCAAGACCCGATATGCCAGGGTCCCGTATGCCTGCACCCCATCCAGGTCCAGTGCGCCCAGAAGGTGCTTTCCCACCAGGGCCTGGAGGAGGAGACTTTGGTCCTAGAGGACCACCTCCTGGAGGTCCAAGGGGACCCTTACCAGAACAGGGACCCAGACCTGGAATGACTCCTGAACACGGCCCACGCCCTATGGGCCCAGGGGGACTTGGACCCCTGCCTGGTCCTGGACAAGGCCATGGACAAGGACCTAGCCCAAGACCCGGCCCTGGGCACTTTCCTGAAGGTGACATTAGACCACCCCATGGAATGGGTCCTGGTGTTCAACTGCCACCAAGGGTGAGAATTATTTCTTTACATCTGTTAACTACAGTACCAAGACTTCTCAAAATCATACCGGGGGGAAAAATACAACTGCCCAGTGCTGAATTGAATGTGTTTGATTGTGAATTTTAGGGTATGCCTCCAGGAGCACCAAATGCAATGCCACCACATGGCCCCTCTGGCCCCATGCCAGGGCGTGGCCTAGTACAAGGAGGACTTGGACCTCATGGCAGTGGTCCAGGAGGACCTGGTCCCTTACCAGGTCAGCAGCATCAGGGCATGCCACCAAGAGGACCCTCCCCAGCCATGTCATCTTCAGGTGTACCCCCTGGAGGCCCTATGCACCCAGCAGCCATGCAGCAAGGAATGCGTCCTCAAGGGATGAATGCTGATGTCCCCATGTCAGAACCTGAAAGGATTGTAATTGGTCATCGTGTTACAGTGCCCAACATGGAAGTAGCCAATGCAGTGATGCGACCACCAGGATTCAATGCCATGGGAGCAGCAGCTGCTGCTGCAGCTGCTGCCCAGGGAGCTAATCTAGCAGCAGCTGCTGCTGCAGCTGCTAGGCAGCAACAATTTCCATATGGACAGCAGTATCCTTATGATGCGTATTCAGCCATGTATGGTGCAGAATGGCAGCTGATGCAGCAGCAGAGAGATGCTGCTTATGCCGCTGCTGCTGCTTATAGTTTGGACAAACACACTAAGGTAAACAGACTAAGGGACGCTCTCCAAAAGTCAGACTGGTCATATTGAAAATGAAATACAGTTAAACCTCCCAAATTGCTAAGGGTTAGTGGTCACAAGAGTCAGTCCTCAGGGGGTCTTTCCAAGAGTAGATCCTGATACATCCACTTTTAGGAAGAGAAATATTTGCACAAATTTCTAAGGTACAAGATGTGTAACTCTGCGTCATTTCTCTGAGTAGTGTAATAAACACAGTGAATTTAGTGTACAGACCGTCTGTTACAAGAGGGTAAAAACAATGGAAAATTATAAATCCATTAGCCCAATAGTTGCAATAGTGACCACCGTCAATTTTCTCCTAACAATATTCATATGTTGCCAAGATAAATGGTTATGAGAGTTAATGAAATGATCACTTAAGAGAAAGTGCTTTGATCTGTTATCAAACTCTCTCAACTAATTCTTTAAGGAAATGTACGAAGATCAGTTTGGAGAATTTGTATAAGGATATTGGGGCTTAAAGGGTTAATATAAGGGGTGGTCGCTTACGTGGGGGGAGCTTTGACTGGGAAAATTTTGGTGTTTTGGATAGGTAGTCAGTTACAAGGGGTGGTCGCACATAGAGGTTCAACTGTTTTAGTCTTTTATTGACGTTTTTCCTAAAACCAATCACTGCCATGCATACCATTTTGGAATAAACTGTTCTGGTTGGATATTCCCGATTAATAGTGGAATTCTCCTGACAACTGCCCTGGTTTGGCCAGCCAGTTCTAACAGCAATACAAAGTGTCCTAAGAATCCCCAGCTCTGTTCCTCAAAAGGTGACTTATAAATTTTGAGTTACAAATGATTGCTAGGAGCAATGGAAAAGGTTCAGCGATATCCTAGCAATCACGTGAAATCTTGTCTTGGCCCTGTTAAAGTGCTACAATGAAGGAACTTACCTGCATAGAAGTGTTTTGGGGTTTTGTCATTTTAAACTAATTGTGTGTTCCAGTGACGCCAATGTTTGCTAATGTGATGTTATTTTTTGACCTGTTTTCTCCTTTCCGAGCTTATTTTATTCACGATACCTAACATTCTTTCTTCACAACCAACACTAAGAACCCTATTCTTTTGTTACAAAAGTTACCCAGATTGACTGCTGAGATTATAAGTACTCCTTATTTGGGAGTTTGACGGTTTTGAGGCTGTTAAAACAGACACACACAGTGCAGACAGAGTGCAGTTTCGGGGCGGAAGGTTGCAGAAAGTTGAGAGTCACACATCCTTAAGTGAACCAGTAGATTATAATCTAAGTTTTTATTTTCCTCTCATTAGAGCCACAAGTCAAAGAAGCATCGTAGACGATACAGTGCGGATAGCGCAGACAGTGACTTTAGCAGTGCATCAAGATCACCTTCAAGATCTGCGTCTCGCTCATACTCCAGATCACCGGCAAGGTCTTGGTCGCGTTCACGTTCATTGTCATTGTCAAGATCTCGATCAAGGTGCATTGTCATTGCGTTATTTCTAGAATCAAATTTGGGGCGGTCGTAACCTAATACCAATCAAAGATGGCCGCGATTTAAAGTACGCCAAGGGCCAAACATTTAGGAACTTAAACGTGAAGGTCCATTTATCCAACGTTATTTAGAAATCGTGGTCTCTTATTCTACGGCTAACATGACAGTGGCCAACTCGAAAGCTGTCGCTCCTTTGGCCACGGTGCAATTATCTCCATAGATGTCTTTTTTTCTTTTACTTATCGTTATGTAAATTCTCGTAAATTTGTTTTAAAACAATTGTTAATATTAATATCCTGTAAACGGTTTTAAAGTTAAATTCTCAACGAGCGGCCGTTTTTCGATTTCATCATCTGACACCAGTGTAATGTGTTGATTTTTTTCTGCTTTCGTACTCCGTAAATTGAAGAGTTAAACGCTTAAATCTGCCTTTTGAGTTTGTAAACTTGGTGGATCACTTGTAGAAAGATTTTTGTTTTGTTGTTTTTTTTTTTCCTGATCTTTTGTTATTTGTGAAGAAAATGCCAGTTTTGTCATGGTGTATAACCAACGGATTTTTAAATAGCCAAGCTAACCCAAGACTCGGCGAGATGCAAGAGAGTTTGGTTTATCGAGTTCAATGTTGTATTTATTTAGGTCGTCATCAAGGTCAAGATCATTTTCAAGGTCAGTCTCGCCACGAACTCCTCAACAGCGGTCACCTGTACGCGTAGCAAAACCACCGCCACGATCAAGACGAAATGTGGACAGTCGCAGAGAACGAGAAAGGGAAAAACCAGACAGAAGTCGTGAGAGAGAGAGGGACAGACCAAGGTTTGTAAAGTTCCTTGTACTTGGTTACCTCGTTAAACATTAAGACTGTCTAAAACCAGAATTTAAGGAAAATCGTTATTTCTATTTTTAATAAATTAAAAAGAACCAGTGAAATTGTGTGAAAGTACTGCGAAATAGTTTCTGTACAGTGTCTACAGACACGAGAGCTTATTTCTGCCTATGGTTTTCACAATCTGGAAGAGCTTTTCAAATTGTGACCGTCAGTCGAAGGACAGAGTTAAATATGGGGAATCTGTTGAGTCTTGCAATAACCACCTTTTGACGGAGATGATCCAATTGAAGCAAGCTTAAGTTTGAGGCTTATCAAAGTACATATAGTCAAACATCCTCTTAGTGCAGCAATGACATAATGCTTCCACAGAGAACGACCTGATAGAAACAGTGACACATACAGAGGCCGCGAGAGAAATGACAGAGAAAAACCAAGGGAGAGAGAGAGGGAGCGAGATCCACGAGAACAACATGATTCTCGAGATGCGCGCCATGACAGGTCACGTGATAGAGATCGGGATAGAGACAGAGAGAATCGCGACAAAGGAAAAGAGCGAGATCGAACAAGGGACAAAGACAAGTCCAAGGACAGCCATCGAAGAAGTCGGAGCAGGGATAGGTCATCTCACCGAAGGGAGAGCAGGGAAACGAGGCATTCTGAAAGTAATTCGTCCAAGGTAAGGTTACGTTTCCCAAGGTCTCAGAGACTACTGAATAGTAGTTGTAGGCGGTTGTAGTAACTTTAGCTCCCTAGAGTCAACTTAATTATACGCTATAAAAGTCTTCCATCGCACTACGATGCGTTAAAATGCCATCTGTGCGCTATGGTAGGAAATAGTTGTCTTGTAAACAGTATAGCTACATGACAGTGGTTCGTTGTTAATTTATTGTGGTCATGTTCAATACGAACTGTAGGAAGTTGTTTTCTTATGAGTCAGTGGTTACTGAATAGAATGCGTAAAGGATAACGCGAGAAAGGGCCGTCCAATATTTTCTGAATAAATGAGGTTCTAAGCGGTCTATGCTTGCCCAGTCCTGGGAAGAATCCTTTGTGGAATGTTTATTTCATCAGTTTCAAACTCAATCTCCACGAAAACAACTTTCTTTTGGAATGCTGAACACACACTAAACCTTTTTTACAAAACACAACGGCGTGTGAACACTTCTTCGTAAGGTAAATTAACCTTGTGACATAACCATGGACTAAATTTCCCGCGGAATAAAGGCGCTGCACGCAGCGAGTAGCGCGGGAAACCGGTTTGAGTGTGACCACTTTTACCTCTGTTTGTGGAAACACCTAGCCTTCGTGGCAGGCGAAAAATCTAGTGCGAGAGATCACGGTGTTTATAATCGCGACTATTTTATGTTCTTTTTTTAACAGCGTATTGTGGTTGGGCCCTCTGAAAGCAAGACTAAATCGTCGGGCTCCACACCTGACACAAAAGCGAACCGTGTTGTGGTGACAAAGGCATCAAGTAGCGGCAAACCTTCAAACCGTGTTGTGATTGGCTCATTACCTGAAAATATCACACCAAGCCGGCTAAAGGAGCTCCTGCAAGGCATTGGACCAATTCAGGTATCAGAAAAAACAGTATAATTCACCCTTTCAAAAGGTCCTAAAATAAGAATTCCAGAAAAATGTTGACATATTCTATTTTGTAAAACCTTAAAAAGAACTGGTGCCTTGTGAAGGGACTTGTGAAGGTCTCTTTCGGTGGTCAAACCAGACTTTCGTCTACAGACTCGAAAGTTAAAACCAAATCAGTAGTAAATAAATAGTATCATGCATGTTGAAGAGGTTTGATGTGAAATCATGGTCACACCATAGGATTTCATCCACAGACTCAAAGTTAGAACTACATACTAAATGATTAATGCCATGTGAAATTACTGCTGAAGAGGTTCCATTTGTAAGCTGTACTAATTGGTAAGAAGCCTATTTCACGTGAGTAAATAAGATAAAATAATCTAGTTTGTTGAGTGACTTTTGTGTGTTTACATTTCCAGCAACTTAAGATGTCCACTACAAAACACAAGGCTTTGGTGACATTTGAAAAGAATGAACATGCTTTGGCTTGTCGCCGCAAATTTCACAGGTACCCTGACACTTGATGTTGTTTCAAGTTTTTCTGTTTTGTTTTAAACAAGAGTTCCCCCTTTATCGATGTTTCAATCTACCTCTTCTTCTACTTCTTTTCAGAACCGTAGTGGATGACAGCCAAGTCACAGTTGACTTTCTCTGATAACTTTTCTTTTTTGCAAAGAAACTTCTACGTGATTTTGACTTTTCGTGTGTATGTGATTTACTGTTGTTGTGATGTGTATGTCGTTGTTTTGAACATAAAACCTGGCTTTAGGACCAAATTATTAGAAGGGGAAACCGATCAACTATCTTTAAAAAAGCCGTTGTAAATAAATCACTTTTGGCAAGAAGCCTTCGTATAGATAAATACATCTAAAAGAAGCATAACTTCGGCTTTTGTGTTAGTTAAGTTAAATGTGGCCTGATTCATGTAGAAAGACCTTTTCTCGATAGTATTTTAATATCGTTTTTAATGTGCTTGAATATGTTTATCCACACAAGAAAAGCATTATTATATTAGTTTGACGACTTTTGATAGATATTTTCCCAAAACCACGATGTCCTCCTACCGTTATTCACGTTTCTTTTCTGTTAATAAGCTTAATCATAAATCCCAATCTATTTATCGCCATACTGGCTCTATATCAAAGCAAACATTTAGTGGGTTGATTTGCATGATATAAGAGAATAATTAATTAACAAAAAGTTCTTTATGTAATGAAATTTTTACCATTTTTTTTTCTTTTTTCTCCAATTGGCTGGGGATGGGGTTTAGATCAACAAGGTTATATGTCCTTTGGTACTGCTCTTCTCTGTTAAGGTATAATATAGCTATTTGATCTATTCAAGTCCTTTTACTTCTAGAGTCAATAATAGAGATATATAGCGTGGTTTTAACTAAGCGATAATTATGAGACAAAGAGTAAAACACCCTGTCTAGCTCTTGAGATATGTGAATTTCACGAAGTTATTTTTAGACCAATTAAACCCTTGAAATTAACTGGAAGTCGGTTTCCGGAGAGGTCCGCAAACTTTTATTCAGTGTTGTCATGAGAGAATTCACTTAATCTGTCGCCATTACAATATTAGGGACCTTAAGATCCGACGACGACGACGGCGACGGCACTAAGAACGTCACAAAAGCAACACGCTTTTTTGTACATTTCTTTGCCGTCACTGCACGACTACGACGTGAAAATGCCAAATTTCACGTTGTACAGAGGAAGTACACAAGCGACGGCGAAATTTCCTCCCTCTTTCTGAACTTGGATATGGTTCTTAGGAATTCAACTTTAGGATGGTTCGCTTACATTTCACAGAGTTAGTGACTTGGAGTAATCGCTATGAAGATTGAAAGAACGCGAATTCACCTTTTCAGCGACGTTTTCTCTGCCGTCGCCGTCCTCGGATCTTAAGGTTCCTATTCAGCATTGTTTGCTTTGAGGCAGTCGCGCGTAGACTTGATGACGTTTCAAACAGGGATTATACTTCCGCATACTTACAACCTCTAGAAATAGCTTTCAGTAAATTTCTCATATCCCAGCCCACGCCTTCCACTTTGACTTATTATTCTCTCTTGTTTTAACGTTTATGAGACTGCGTGAAATCAGGCAATGTCACTATTCAAATGAAAGCTACCGAGCAATACTTTGGTGCGGTGCTGTCATTATACACACAGTTATTCTTAATTTTGGATCTCGAGGATATCATATGGTCTGCCATTGAACTGAAACCTCCTAATGATTACTTTGATCTGGTCCACTCTGGGATTAAAAGGTCGAAAATATGCTTAGGTTGAATTTCAATAATGTATCTCTCAAATATTAGGAAAGCAAGAATGAGAAGTGAAACCTGAAAGGAAACATGCTGCGTTAGTTCAGTATCAATTCGAATCTGAAAAAAGGTGTTACTAAATTGTACTAAAATAGATCAAACTGCACCTTTAAGGTTGCGAGACACGAGGGGTCATGTTTGCTGAGACATATTGCAGGGACTTCTCCCAGGGATATGTTTATCAGATGCATTTCCTAGGGATATCCTAGAGGTGTAATTCAAGGACGTTACAGGGATATGTTTCAGGGACATATCCCAGGGATATGTTAGAGGGACTTCTCCCAGGGATATGTTATTAGATGCATTTCCTAGGGATATCCTAGAGGTGTAATTCAAGGACGTTACAGGGATATGTTTCAGGGACGTATCCCAGGGATATGTTATTAGATGCATTTCGTAAGGATATCCTAGGGATGTAATTCAAGGACGTTTCAGGGATTTGTTTCAGGGACAAGTGTGTGTTTGTGATTGTACTTTTTACTCACGCACTACTTGTTCGACTTGTGAACTGCACCGCCGGCAAGAACGAAATGTTGCAACGGCGCCATGAAGCCTCGTGTGTACAGTTTTCCAAGACATCCCTGCAACGGACCTAGTTGTTAAGCCTATCGGGGACTTGTTCCAAATCACTCTGTGTGTACTGTATGTGATTTTGTTACTGCTTCGCGTCGCTCAGTGCCAAGTGACCCTCGTGTTTTCCTTTACTTACTGGGGTTGTATCATTGTGTAGTAGATACAAAAGCGTTTTATTACTTATCTCTTACGCAGTCAGGAAACAAATTCTTTGATTGCCAGACTCTCCTTTCCTGGGTATATGAAACAACTTTTCTGTTACGTCATCTGGCACATTCGTTTTTTTATCTTAAATTTTGCTCTGAGTCTTGGAATTTCCTATACTGAAAATGTTTTGATGACGTTACTTTCTTTCTTAGTTCTTGGTGACTTAGGATACCTACTTTCTACAATCGTTACCAGTGCATTTCATCAGGAAAGCTTTTCATTGCCTTAAGTGTAAGACTAAATGGTAGTTAAAATGTTTATTTTCGCACAGGGAAAATGATAATAAGTTAACGTTCTTATAAAAGCAGTGAGAAGACAAGGATTTTGTATTGATAGTTACTCGTTAAACGATTGTATTAATTCCATGTGGGCGTAATTTAAGAAACTGTATAGCTCTGTGGGATGCTCTCTTTCATTCACCACTGTAACAAGTACACCACTTTTTTGTTTTCTGTGGAGAGAAATTTCTCCTGCCAGTTAAGCTGATAGTTATAAACGGCATGAAATAACAGAAAAAATGTTAAATTATTAAGTTTCTTTTTTAATGCATTCGAACGTGTAGAAAAAATATTTTTGTAATGTGCTTCGTATTCTGGCGTGGAAGTATAGACATTTAATTGAGTTCGTTTCAGTTTTTATAGGCTAGTTTCATTTGCGTTGAAGTTTATATCGACAAACGTAGTTTTAGAATATGGGGGATTTAAGGTTAAATTGTTTTACAAAGTGCCAGGTTTTGTGTTGTGTGTTATTCTGTTATGTTCTGTTCAGTTTGTGTATTTGTGGTTTTCTTAAGGCGATGGTTATAGAGAAACGCATTTCTATAAGGAAGAACTTTCAAGTTACGTACAACTCTACAAGAACTTGTACCGAAAAAAGACCATCTCTAAGGTGACTGTAATACAAGCCACTTTCTTCAAATGTTGGACAGCTCAATTTCATGCCGTTTCAGAAAAGTGGACAGTACAAAGCTGGGAGCTGGATCTGTTTCACTTAAACTGCAAGACACCTTGGATCGAGTGAAGAAACAGGTTTTTGCACGTATCTGTTAAACATTAGTAGTTACTTTGCTATCATTCTATCATGTGTCAAGGCTGCTTTGTATTCAATTTTTTTGTAGCAAAGGAGAAGGATTTAATTAAACACAAAAAAGAAGGTTTATTATCTACAGATGCAGTGTTTATCCAGTTGGTATGACTGTTCTTAAAGTTAAGCAAGTAAGGGCTATTTGTAAAGGCAAAACCTTCTTAGTTCCCTAAAGGTCAACATGGTTTAATATTATAGAGTTAAAAATGAGATAAGCTAAGCTTAATGTTTTATATCACCTTAGAATAATGTATGGTAGATTACAAGAAATTGCACTGATCTTATCACTAGATTGCACGACTAGTATTTATTATAGCCTGTCCATGATTGTTTTCGAAAATCTAATTAGAAATCTTCATTCATCAGTGGGCACTTTTTTAGTCGGTGAGAATACACTTTTTCAGCCATCTTGGGCAGTCTGGCCTTTTTTTAGTGATGTATGTCCTTTTTGTGAATGTGTCATCAACTGTAAAAAAGGGCGTGATATACTACATTGGCAGGGTAGTTCTATTGTGTGTACAGTGTGAATACTTCTTTTTTAAAAATTATTATGAAATAATTAACCTTATACCAAAAAATCACAATTTTTAAACAAAATATTTGACTTTAGGAATAGCTTTGCTTATTATCAAAAACCAATTCTATCACTACTCAAGTACAAGTATATATATATATATACTTACTATTAACTTGTTTTTCTTTCTTCAACCAGCAATAATTTAAAGTATTTCGGTGTAATCCTTTGGGTACGTTCCAGGCATTAATACCCTCAATTGTGTATATTTTTTGCTTCAAATCTGTTTTGCAGCCTTGACAGTATCCTAGAAAACAAACGTTACAATTTGCCCTTTTAATGAACTACTATGAATATGCTAAGCAAAATGATTACAATGTATTTTGTTTTCTAGGATACATTTTATGTATTTGTATGTGTGTACATGTACAGAAATGTTTTTTTAGAATCCCAACACAACATAACCTCTGTTTAATATTTTAATTAATATTTTTAAAAATTTTGCAAATAATATTAGTGCTTAATCCTTACGTTTTATTTGGTTTACAGCTAAGTTATATTTTTTGCTAAACTATAAATGTTTGTTTCTTCAACTATAAGCGCACGAATCATTTTAGAAATTACAGTTGCACGACTGCCTTACAGTTGAAACAAAATTGATATTTTATTGGTGTACATTGTTATCCTAAATAGAAGGGCAATTTTAACTTTCTATTTGGTATTTTCCAAGCTTGGTGCAAGTATTAAGTTAGTAATTTTATCGGTAAAGCAGTCTAACATACTCGCTTTTTAAACTTACGTATCCATTCGTTATCATACGTGTATCTTATTTTTTAAATATTTGATACATAAACAAAATTATTTTTTTAAAAAAAACCATCTATTCGGAAATGGCATGCTATTATTGAAATACCTGTTCTGCCTTAGAATGGGTCGTACATAGCGTCTAGTGCGCCGCTGCTTAGTAACATGTACCTAAAAACAACTGTCAATTCCTTAGTGTTGAACACTAGCAATCTAACAAGGTTGGCAGGTCGACTGTTGATTAAGTGTTGCACTATTGCAACGTACAAGATGAAATGGGTTGGTTTTTTTAAGGAGTCTAGACGTTAGTCATTAAATCAATTCCTGTTCCATTATTATTGCTATAGATCTATTTTTTGTGTGTATAAGGTCTTTTTGTTGACCCTATTTTATACCAACAAGCTTTATTTGTATGAAAAAGAATATATGAAATGTCATATATTACTGCTTAAGCTGCGAACTTAATGCACATTATTAGATAAGTATGTCTCATACTATACAAATGACTTTCATATACAAGCGATATCTTGCAATATCTCATGTGGAAAATTCTGACATGAATATTGGCAAGGGTATAAATTAGATGCTTTCTGTTGTTATTATAGCCGCGCTAAGGAAAAAATACGTTTTTACGAACAAATGGTTTGTTACAGAGTCAAAAAATATCAAAACCGAACGAGTCCTAAATCTTATCAGTTTTGTAGTATTCTATGATAAGTATCATTATTCATAAACCTGGGCTTGTTATGTTGCAGAAGTTTGCAAATACCATGATGATTTCTAATGGAATCGTGTCTTAAAAAACAAGTGTTATCTATTGGATAGGTGTTACAATGTTTGTCTGTATCAGACAGTTAATGAAGACTATTTAAGCTTGATCTAAGATAGATTATCGCAGTTTATAGAGAAAAAAATCGTAGGGGTGTGGTCAAAATGATACCTTAAATTCCGGGTTTAGGAAAAGGCTACCGTTTTGATTTTGAAATAGTGATTATGGGTTACTTACGGTGTATGTGTCAACGGTGTAATTTAGAGAAGGGGTGGGAGAAGGGTAGACTTTGCCACACTCAGCCAGAAGTTTGCGCTTATGTGAGCTTATAAATTACTTTTTTGTTGTACGAAAACAATGTCGTTTATGGGTGTTTTCCTTTCTTTTTTGTTTAAGAAGGAGCTAATCGTTAAGCGGTAACTTCATTTCTTAATATAGTAATCTGTACGCGTTCATATTCTTTTAATAAGTTTTGGATAACATTATAAGACATCATAGGATTTCACAGTGTTAGAGCATACGTTAAAAATTGCTTTATCGAGCTCCTGTCATGTTTTAAATTGGAGGTTTAATTACTGTTATTTCAGCAGGAAGTTATGTAAAATGTTGAGAATTTATAGTAAGATGGACAATAACTCAGCGTATTACATAACGTAGGGATTTAACTCTGCAAGATAGCTGCGGTAAAACAATAGTTCGCGGCTTGTGGCTTCTGAACATGCGTGAGATTAGTGCTTAACGGTGTTGTAAATAATCTACACAATGTGTAGATTGTGTAGATTAGAATATGAAAAAGTATGCATTTGCCAATAACTCTTTTTGGGAATGGAAATTTAATTTAGCTTGATGCAGTGCGCTCAAGTTATCCTCAAAATTGTGGCCTTGTGTTAGATAAAAACGTTACGATAGCGCTATTTATTTACCTGTAGAGGTCTTCTAAGTTACTAGTTTTGCTTGTTTTTTTCTTCCTCCGGTGTTCGAAACGTTGAAAACAAAGCTTCATGGGGACGATAGTTCATTTTCCTGGGTCGATTTGTACATCGAAAAATGCACCCTGTCAATTTTCACTGAGCAGGGAAAAAGTTTTACAGCCATGAAAAACTAGTTTATTTTCACCATCGGGCAAAGCAACTTTGAAAGTTGTTTTCTTTGCTTTACGTTGTAAAGTATGCCTCGCTTCTCTTTAGCGTAGTACGTTATTAAATTTTTGACAAGTCTGAGACTTACTGAAGAAACTTCAAGTGTTGTAATGTGTACCGACCCAGCAATGTAGCGTTTCAGCGAACATTTTATCAGTTATTGATCGCAAAAATTCGGTTATAGGTACGGAGAGTCTGCGTTGTACTGTGATCTCTTATAAATAAAATGATGTTAAAACATTGAGTCTTCTCAGTTCCTTTTATACGTCTATATTTTATTGATTGGTTAATTAATTTTCTTTCTACTTCGTCTTCCAAAAGAAATCGGCCTTTGGTTTTAGAGTTATTTAACATAAGAGAGAAAATCTGATTCGAATTTCTTTAATGGCAGTGGTTCTGAACATTTTTGTGAAGCAAGATTTCTACTCGGTACATCCCACCAATTATGTATAAGCCCATATAGCCCTTGAGATAGGCCATAACAAAGTCAACTCAGAAAAGCAATCTACATGAAGTCCTCCATTTTGTTCTAACGAAGCCTTAGTTTAATGTCATGACGTCAAATTCTCAGTTGAAAAACCGATTTCCTGTCTCTTTTAAAAGTAAGATGAGGGAGCTTAAATTGTTTCTCGATAGCGACTTTTTTGGTTTGAAGAAAACACTATAGGCTACCAGCAATTCGTAAAAGGGCTGAGGCATCAAGGACAGCCTGAGACCAGACTCCGTGGCGCTCGGCTGTTTTGGCCCCCACCAATTTTTTCCCCCTTTTTCCTTCGCTGCGGGGCCTGGTCCCAAGCTACAGCAGGCTCGCGCGTTTGTCTCACGAAAGTCGTATTGATCGTGTCTGCCGTTTGGACGGTGCCATGATGATCCTCATTAGGCGATGGTGTCGCCGTTTTACCGAGCTATCGTGCTTGCTTGATTGGTGCATTACGAACCTCGCTCATGGTAAGTGTAAGCAACTCCCTCGTCTGATTATAGGAATCATCCCTGCTGTAATCTCAGTTCCTTTGTCTCTTCTGTTAGGGTGAAGATAGCCTGTTTAAGAATATAGGAGTGAGGGTAACGGCCATTAAACTTATCCTCCCAAAAACAGCTGAGGTTTGAGTTCGTTAAAGCCCTTTGTCTCTGTTATGCTTCTCAATCTTTTCGGCATGCATCTTCAATAACTAAGACTACAAGTACCACGCGTCAAAAGGGCCTATCTTACAGATTCCATGATGAGTATCTTTCGTTACAGCAGCAGGCTGGGCGTCGCAAGTTCACGCCCCTTCTATTTTCATGCTAAGGTACGCTTTGAGTAATGGCGATAATGGAGTTACCTGATGATTTGAAGAAATAAGAGGTATGTGATCGTTTTAGGACTTGCAGTTCCTAGATTTGATCGTCAACTCGGTCAATTATACAGCTGTACCAATGTCTAACGCAACTGTGCCAGATAACGATCTATCGGATAGTGAACGTATGGAATGAACTATCTCTAGCCTGTCTTTGTGCCGACTTAAAAATCGATATTTGGGTCCCTACTGAAGAAGAGGCAGTGAGACGCTGACTTACTGAGAGTCATGGAATGAAAAGCCTGAATTTACAATTATGAATTTTTTTCAGTTTTTCTTTTCGCAACTGCATAAGTTGCGTATATAACTGCGATGATCTTCCCTCAAATAATTCTTCACTCCGCAGTTCACATATATGATTTTCATATATTCATAATTTCATCATCATCCTTTCACGGGTTTATAACGAACCAGTTCAACGACCTGCTCCCAGTTAGCTTGTTATCTTAATTGGTAGAGCGCTGCACCGGTATCGCAGAGGTCAAGGGTTCAAATCCCGTACAAGCCTGAATTTTTTTCAGGCTTTCTTTTCGCAGCTACATAAGTTGCGTATATAACAGCGATGATCTTCCTTCAAATAATTCTTCACTTCGCAGTTTACATATATGATTTTCATATATTCATAATTTTAATGACGTTATTGTTCAATATGGCCGCCATTTTAGATGTAATAGCTGTCAAAGAGATCTGAAAGATATTCATAGTTAAGGGTGGAAACAACTATCATTATCTGGATTTCTTGAATTTACCTACATCGTTGTTTCTGTTTCTTTGTTTGTCTTTTTTGGAGAGTCTCGTTTTTATACTTAAAGCTGAAGTCAAGTACAAAATTTAAACATTTGGTAAAGTGAATAGGCAAATGTCATGACCGGCATTTACGTTTGAGTAAAATTCTCCAAGTATGGTTTGGCTCTTATTATTCCGTATGCGAAGTACACAGGCCATAGTGCTCCACAAGGTTAAGTTTGGTTAGCATTGTCAGTAACCCAAGGAAAGGTGGTTTTAGCCGCGATGCCAGATGGTGTGTGAATTCGAGTACACTTAATTAACGAATGATTTCAACCTGCGGAAGTGCTCGTTGGAGAAGGGTAATAATACTCAACAAGTATCAAAGGCGGAGAAGAGATTCTTAGTTTCTTAGTTTATAATTTTATCAAATGCTATAACTTATACGCTGTGAATGCCAGGCGCGTACTTGACTGTCAGCTAGTTAAGCACGGGCTTAAAAGATTTTTTGGGGGAATTTTATTCTCTCAATTATTTTGACGATGCCAGTGACGACAACAACTCCGGAACGATCATTTAGTTGTATGTGAAGGGTCAAGACGTACTTGGTCTCTACAATACGAGCAGAAAGGTCCTCTGGGCTCGCGTTTCTACATGCGAACAGGAACAAGAGTATCGACATAGACGAGGTGGTCGAGAGTTTTGCGCCAAGTCTCGGCCTTACATTTTTAAAACGCCACGCTTAAACAGCTTTGTCTTTGCGTTCATCATGATATTATATGGAAGTAGGGGAATACAACATTTATGTTAAGTGATTGTAACTTAAAGGTCCACAACTAAAGTTACTGTGACCACATTGAGACAACTACTCAAACGCGGTTGGGTTGTAATACTGAACAAACGGCTGTTGTTTTACTGGCAAATAAATACGGTTGACGTAAAACTTGTGAGCCTATAGAAATCTGTCCAAAAAAACCCAAAATCCATCGCTGAACTAGCGAACAAAGTCATCTCTCACTGCCGAGCTAACAATGCCACTTAGAAAATAAACGGCTTGGTCACCTGACCCAAAAAGGGCGCGAAAAACACACTACCGCGCGGTCCTGGGCTGGCTAGCAGCCACAGTTACTTTACGACCTCTAAAACCCTGGTCATGTACCGGTGTTCTGGTTGCGGGCTTAAAGCTGGAAAATGCCCAGGAACGCCCCTGAATGCGATCAATGTGCAAAGTTATCGTCTTTCCTGTGGTTTAACGAGGGAAGGAAGGAGGGGGCTTAATAGAGCGTTAACGGTATTTTTAAACACAGCGGTACCTAAAGCAGAACTGACGCAAAAATCAACTACAAACTCTCCCTTGGGTGATATGTGGAGACATGTCTTATCGAGGATACTGTGGATCTGTTCCAGTAACAAGGAGAAAAAGCTGACAGTGCTAAAATTTGGTCCCAGTTAAGTAATAAACACGGAAGAAGTACAACTAATTCCATTTCCACCGCTGGATGTAAAATGCTTTTTGCGTTAGTTCCCGTGAGGATTGAAATTTGTTTGTTTTTAGGTGGTAATGTAATATATGAGATTTAGCCAAGTCTAAGAGGCCTAGGCGAAGCTCCCGTTTATAATTTACTTCGATGGGTGGACATGTTAGCCCGCCGCGGTTATGTAATACTAAGCAGCGGATACCCTGTTTTTGACAACTGTCAAATGACCTCCTGAATGACCTGACATGGGTAGTCAAGTGAACACCAATATTTACGCAAAAGATGGTTAGCCTTTTTTATTTAAAGTTAAACAGTATAATTTCTAGTAGTTTCTAGTGCATTTGAAGTGAACATTGATTTTTTGCAATTGTTGGTTTTCATATGACGTCACTAAAATTGAAACTAAAAAACTATCGATCCTACCGAGATTTTACTCTCACCATGCATTAGAGCAGCTGAAGACTAATTTTCATACAAATTTTCGCTTCAAAAGGGTTCTTGATTTTGTGACAGAGTACGCTTGAATTTCTAAGCTTTTGCGTGACGCGGCATTTGCATGACGGCCAAGAGAGCTGTCATGTAGGTTAAGAAAATGACTTATTTCAGGAAATTTTGCTATCGAAAAAGTTCATGTGTTAGAAAAAGTATTAATTTAATGTTTATGAGTTTCTCGAAGAATAAATTCACGCCTTTGTAGCAAAACTCGGTAACAGATGTTTCTGTTGGTTTCCGTCCGCCATGTTGGAGCTCATCCAGGTGGGCACCAGCATGGCGTCTCCATACAAATCTCTATAAGTTTGGGTAAAACATTTCTTCGGATATCTCGTATACGAAATATTCCGCTGACCTGAATCTTGGCGAGGATCTTTGTATATGTACCTCCTTTCACTTCCCAGATTCTGGACTTCATCTATTGCACGGTTTTGATTTTTATTTTGATCTATTTTGAATGGCGTGACACCGAAAACCAGCAATATCTCTTTCTTGCATTGCAAGATCTAAACAATACTTTTTTCTTAAACGTGCAAGGTTTGTGTTTGTATGTCAACTGAAATTCCACAAAACGCTTGTTACCTAGAAATCCCAGAAAATCTTGGGCGTCTTGGCAAAAGCAACATAAAGTTCTGTATCTGAAACTTTGATTTCAAACAAAAACAAGTTCATGAAAGACCTAATATTTACCGGTGCGACTACTTCAACCTAGGCCACGTAGACAAAGCTGACCAATCAGATCACAGGAAATGAAAATAACAATACATTCCAAGAAAGTTGGTTGTGGGCCAATCAGGAGCTCGTAATAAGGCAATAGGTTCCTCGAAGCACAAAATTTAAACATTGATGGCAAACGTTTTTCAATAAAGGAAAATGTTTCACCAGACAATGTTTTTCTGTTTGAGACTTTACATATACACTTAACTGCAATAAGGTTGTCGTAGAAAAATGGAAAAAGCCAAATATAAATTATTTAGGCTAATTAACCCACATTCTCAGGGTAGAATCATTTGTAGCCGTTGGATTTCCCTGCTGAATTTTTTTTTTTTTTTCAGCTTTAAAACAATAGCAAATTCCAACAGGCAAATGCGATGTCTATGTACGGATGCTGCAAATGAATTCATTACCCTACCCTAATTAATTCCTATTTGGCCTTTGCCTTTTTTCATCTATGACAACGTATTTGCAATTGGGTGTAACACCCAGGAGACATATTTGTTTGACAGAAGCTGTTATTTTGTCATCTACCAGCAAGTTTTTCGCTACCATTGCCGCGCATTGCAATAACATCACGACCTCAAGTCAAAAATTTAACTAACGTTTACGGTTTTTGCCTGAGTCATTCACTCTAACGGACCCCTTAAGAAACACGGGCTTTCTTCAGCAGGTTCAAAAGGTCATATCTGTAGGTTGTAATTGGTTGATTTCGATCCATGTCGATTATGATTGACAACTATTAAACTTCCTCGGATATTTTCCTGTAATCCGATTGTCCAACTTTGTCTCAGTGGCACTGTAAACTGGAAGTCACAATTCTCCTCATCTTCTGATTCACCTGACTCGCTAATCCATTTTGTTTGGCGTTTGTCAGAAAAGGTACATTTCTTGTCACTAAAGTAAGGCTTTCAAAATATGCCAGTTGGATTGGTTTATTGCTTTTTGCCTCCATCGACAAAAGGGAAAACTTTGAGCCAATCATAAAGCTCTCTCCCAGTCCCAATTTGTGACTGACATACAAGTGAGGCTTGTTTGTGTCATCTTCTGTTCCGTTGTTGAATGCTTTACTCAGGAAACATATCTCCATTTCTAATGCTTCTGTCACGAAAACCTACTGCAGGTTTTTTAGAAGATGAAAGTGAATACCGTATTTGAAATATTTAAATAATCAAATGACCTGCGTTTGTAGCACATCAGTCAGAAATATGATCCTCAAGGCTTTTAGGGCAGCTTCAAAAAAATGAGAATGTAAAGGTATACCTTTAATTACTTAATTTATTTGTTTCAGTATTTATTTCTTTATTACAATTCAAATACAATAAAAGACAAAAGAAAAATGCCATAAGGATAGTCCGCAGACCACCTAACTATTAAAAAGTTCTAAATAGCAAAAGATCTGTTAAAAAAATTCTAAATCTAAATATTATACATAATAATATACGAGGATAAAAAGAGATATACTAAAATATATTATGCAGGTTTACAACTAATCGGCTTATTCAGTTAGTGTTCGTTTAGAAATTTTATCACAAACTTGAGATACTAGAAGCTGATCTAACGTGAAATGGAGGCGAATTCCTCATGTCTACAAATTATACGATTAAAACAAACTAAACTTAAACGTGTTTTTGAGCATCCTTCTTCTTTAAACTAAAGCTGTATTTTTCTCTTAGCGGGTGCTTAGTTATAGTATCAGTATATTGGTTTTAAATGTACAGACAAACCTGGTTGAATTTAAAGAATATTTAAGGGACTTCTTTTCCCTGGGACAAAGCAAACTGTCCGTCGTAATAATGAGGCGTCCGTATTAAGTGGGTGTCCGTGATGAGGGGGGGGGGGGGGGGGGAGGTGGTTTAACTGTATCAGATTCATGTTTTCATTCTAGCATACGTAATGAGTAGTCAATTAACACAGCACCAGGCGAAGAGAATTTCTGTTATTTTGGGTGTTTGTAAAGCGGAGTTTGACTGTATTCAACCCTGCATGAGCGGATTGAGGGGTCGGCGGCCGAGTGGAGCGCGGCCACCCCTTTTTCTGTGAACTTTTGTAACCTTTTTAAAGAATTCTAAGTGAAAAAAATAGTATCCAGTGGCGGGTCCAGGGGAGGAGCCCAGGGGATCCCCCCTTATTTTTAGACCAAACTGAACTGAGGCCCGAAGGGCCTCCCCCTTATCTAAGGGTCTGGATGACACGGTCCAAATTTTGTCACATACCCTTAACCCTCCACTTAGGGACAACAGTCCAAATTTTTCTCACATACCTGTAACCCTCCACTTAGGGACAACAGTCCAATTTATCACATACCTATAAGCCCGGTTCTCAAACTTTACTTTACAGCTGGTAAATATGACCATGCCAAGTGAGATACTGGTTTATGGTCACGCCAAGATACTTGATCAATTCACTAAGAATGACGAAAGTGCATTTTTATTGTATTCTCTTACAAGCAAAACTCATTTCGTTTGCTCTTAGCTTCTTTTTTAAAGCCAAAACTGAACTTCATGAGCTTCAGATCTGATGATAGTTAAATTTATCGAACCGAATATATTTTTTGGAAGTGGCTGTTGCCCCCACCCCATCCCCCTTCTATAATACTTCGTGTTCTTTAGCACGTGAAGAGCAGTCCGAGAGGTTACCAAGCCATATCAGCGGTCACGCCTCGGTCACGCGGAAGTTGACGCGCTCGTACGTCAGACTACGCTCCTGATTCCTCGCTCGAAAGACGGTTTCCTCACATCAACTCTCGATACTTCCCAGAAATCAAGGATTGTTCATCAGTGTTGCGAGGAAGCTAGTTAATTTTGAAGGGAATCGGGTAATTTCGACTGCATTTATGGGTCACGTCAACAAGTGCGTGTACCTTTCGCGTAGGTTTCATCACATGGCCGTTTCAAGATCATGGCCCCAACATTTTAGAACGGAATTTCAACGGTTTTTCCAGGTTAGTCAGCTCTTGGAACACTTTAGATGCCCGTTTGTTTCTTATTTTCTGTTTTCGTCTTAAGTTGATTCGTTTTAAAATGGTTAGTTGACGTCGTATATTGTGCAACCTATTACGCACCTTGCTCTACCGTCGCTCATTAATCCGTTCCAAACATTATTTTATGCTTATTTCATTCTTTAATATTTACATGTGCTGTGAGGTCAAATTGTAGAAAAGGGACACGTTGTTCCTGCAGAGAGGTACATCAAAGTGGCTCATTTTCAGAGAAAATAATCTTTGTTTATTATGTTTGACTTTAAAGTATAACCTGTTATGCAATCTTGTCGTATCTGCAACATGATGACATCAGACGATCGACAGTGAAAATAACAAGGAAAAAATGAGAAAAGGAAAGAAATGCCATTTCTAGACACAGCTGTTGGACGTCACTGCGAGCAAATTAAGCCGCTCGAGGTTTAGATTAGCTAGGTTTAGATAGGAATAAATTATATTAGTATTATAGAAAATTGTCGCTTGCAAGTTATAGGCCAATCTACCCGTCCACAAAAATTACAAAAAATGTAGCCAATTATGAGCCTCCTGTAATTCTGTTTCAATTGAAAACCAGTATAATGTGAAAGATATTTTTATCAGTACTGCTTATTGCCATAGCTTTTCGGAAGTGCTTTTTCTATTCCGGTCATAAAGCTCCCCCCAACACCCCTTAGAAAGTTGTATAAGCCTAGGGCTTCCTAAGTGGCAGTTTAGAGTGTTATAAGGAATTTGAGAGAACGCGGATGTTTATAATTTGTTTACAGTCTGGGGAAAAGCCTATAATTTATTCATTCAACAAGCGACCATCTGACGTATTGATGCACCGAGGAGCTTATGGACTTTCCCTTGTAGGGATTTTTATCTCTTTTTATGGAGTTTACTTCATGGTCCAGGACACATATGCAAAGAAACAGCCAAAGTGATTTTACAGTCAGCAATGTAGCACCATTCCAGATGATAGTTATATATGTCATGTATGTTCATGCAAATGCTCATATTATTGTGGACCTCTCTTCACTTCACTGTAATACTGGCAGAAAGACTGGAGGAGATGTTTTCAGTTTAGTGTGCACATTTGGCTAGATGCTTTGTAGATGCTTTGATCTTACATCAATGTGATGTTGCACTACGGCCAGATCAACACGCTAGGATGATCTTGCTTCCATCGACAAGTTGTTGGTGTGTTCATTTGGAAAATAATTTTGACCATAAGACATTTTCAGCATGGTACACTGTACATTGATAATGAAATCTTAAAAGCTATTCATCAGTTGTTGATGCTTTTTGCTTCCAATGGCAAAACTATTCTTGTTGGAACTGTTTAGATCAGGTTAATGTAGAACAAGAGATATCCCCTAAGGCCCTGTTTACATGGAGGGAGGGTAACCCTGGTGCTAGGGTTACCCTAGCACTTGCACATTTCTTCTTTTCTTAGTTGACGTGTTTACAAGGTAGGTAGGGTTACCCTAGTGCTAGGGTAACCCTACCTGAGTGCTAGGGCTACCCAAGCAAGAGGGTCACCCTACCTGCCTTGTAAACACTCTGCTAGGGATAACTCGCCTACCCATGACATCTTTCCTCCATCATGCATGACCTGTACTCTTGACAATTTGAACGGAGATCCAATTTTTGGACTAAATTATAAACATCTGAACAATATAACTTAGGTATTTTCTACATACAATGTAAATATTTTTGCATGTTTTGGTGCATTTAACGTGTTTTGCATGGAGAACTTCAAGTTTTATTTCAAATCTTGGACATTACAAAGAACGTCACACATGACAAAACACATCAGTAAAGCTGGTAAAGTTGACCCTGCTGATAGGGTAACCCTACCTGTGACATTTGCATGTAAACCAGAGCTAACTTTAACCCGCTTGCTAGGGTAACCCTCTCTCCTTGTAAACAGGCCCTGATACATGCAGTAGAGTGAATGGTTTACTTATTTCAAGTGTGTTTCAAGAGGGGTGGTGTATTTTTGTAACATGAGGGGGGCCTATTCAAATAATGAGGTTAAGCAACAACGATGGCAATGGCTACGAAAATGTCATTTAAAAAGTGAATTTGCGCTGCTTCAAACTTTATCGCACTTATTCCATCTGTTCAGTTCGTCAAATGGTGGCAATTTTTTCTGGAGAAGACTGTGTCAAAGTTCAGGAAAAGAAAAGAAAGTCGTGTCACGTCCTCCGCCAAAAAATATGTGAAATCAGGTATTTTCACGTCGTAGTCGTGCACTGACGGCGAAGAAATGTACAAAAAAGTGTGATGCACATATAGAGGTGTTTTTTTGCCAATCTAAACCTATTGCTTTTTTGCTTTTCTCGTTGGCATTGCCTAAGCTCCCTAATACTTAACAATTAGTCGCCAAAGGCGACGTGACTATTTAACAATTAGTCACCGAAGGTGACGTGAATATCGGCGAATAGTCACCTCGACTTTGTCTCAGTGACTATTCGCCAATATTCACGTCGCCTTCGGCAACTAATTGTTTTAGTATAATTACATTGATGATTATTCGAGAAAATAAAATTATTGATCAATTTCCAACCCCGAAACAAAAAAAAGTCTGGCTGCCATTTTGAAAACTGCTAACCTTCAATGCTATAATCACCGCGTGGTGATTATAGTGGGATAGAGCGAAGCTCCTAGCCAATCACAGCGCTCTATTTTCGATAGTCATCAATGTAATAATTATACTAACACTACATAGTTACTTGGTAATCCCTTGTTTCCATATCTCAAACTGCCCTTGGATACCTTCTGATGCCTATACAATGTAATTTTTATATGCACGAGTGAGCACTGACTGTAGTGAGTAGGGTTAACCACTGACTCTTAACAGTTAGCTTCTATTTAGCTTCTTTTAAGTGCTTTTAGAGGTCCTTTGTCTAGAGACACTCCATAATTAGAGCTTTGTATTCTACTCAGTTTATTTCTATTATAGCTTTCGTACATGCCTCACATCTTTTAAATATTTTACCCTACACTTCCTTTGTATATATAGTGCGTGCGGAATATTTTCTCATCTCTGATGATGCCGTTGATCAGCAAAAGCTTGGATTTTAGTTTTAACTTTTTAAACAGCAGTTCAAGGCCTCAATAGAACAGTTTTATATATTTTTCCTATTTAGGATTTTGTGTTTATGATCTAGTAAATCAAACCACCACCCTGCAACAAATCATCGGTGGTCTAGTGGTGTGGGTAGTGAATTGCAGGCCGTATGCTTCAGGATGGAATCCCACTCATGCTAATGTGAATTTTTTTTCCCTTTAAAATTTTAGAGACTTACACTGACAGCATTTGTTCAACAGAAACTAAACCTCTGCGTAGAGAAAGATAGAAATTTCATGAGAGGGAAAGGGCGGTTTGAGATATCAAAACAAGGGCTTACTTAGTTGCTTAGTTTATCATTATATTTAACTGTCATTCATAAATACAATGTACAGAGTTACTTGTTCAATAGTTTCATTTTTTTAATATTCTCAACAAATCTTCATGTTACTGGTATAAAGTTATTACACTCATCCAGAACAGATCTGGATAGTGTTAAACACCAGATATATCTCTATCCGGTGGATCACTGTTAAGGAAACCAATATTGCATTATCTACTGGATAGAGATTTATACAGCGAATAGTGCTATCCAACTCTTGAATAACTTGGACATGAAATTAAAACTTGTATCATAGTAGTCACAGTTAATATGTCATTGAAAGTTGTGTGCAAAGAAAATTTGAGGGGAACCCAGGTGTACTTACCATTTACATGTCAAAACCATAAATTTTGGATGGAAAATGCAACACAATGCAATTTTACCACTTCTTTTAGTGTCTTTAGCTGATTTGTATATACTTTGTAGCAGGTCATTCTCCCACCACATCAATTTTTATAGTTTTATGTTTATCCACAAGATATTTCACCCAGGTGGTTTGTGTAAATGGTAACATCCCAATACTCTGAACCTGTGAAATCCACGGTTCCCAGCTTATAATTTTTATATAATAAAAAAAAATTCTTAGTCCTTCAGGAGAAAAAGTAAGGTGCCAGGGGCAAACAAGGACTGCTCAAAAACAGCCTGTTGTTTGTCAGTTACGAACTTTATCCTCTTCCTAATATTAAATTTTGAACTCTGTCTGAGGAGTCATGTCTTCTTTTCTTACTGAACTTAAGGCGTTGCAATGCATTTTACAGTACTTGGGAACATTTTAAATGTTGCCCATCATAAGTTAAGTTGATGAGTTGTTCAAGTGAAAAAAATTTGCCCATTCAACGGTTAAAGAAATTCAGATTATGTGTTATGTAAATTTTTTAAATAAATAATTTTTCTGCACTTTCAAATAAATTTGTTTTCAAACTGCACCAAGTAGTGTTTGATAAAGGAGCTAACACACCCATGGATCCCATAGTCCGTTCAGACCTTCTACTTTCCATATGGAGACCATAAAAAACGCAGGGGATTTATTGACTGCTAGCACGAGGGGATTGGGGGCTCTTTGCTGTTACTCGCACTCTGGGGGACAGACTGGAAGTCCTATAACACGGTAATAAAAAATGACATACTCGTGAAGCTCAACCACTGGAGAAATAAGATGCTAATCTGAAACTTTCTTATTTTAAATCTGTACAAACTCCCTTCTAGCACTTAAAGAACTTTTCAAGTTGCACAAGGACCAACAAGGTTCAGCTCAAAATAAACTGAAGTAAATTTTCTTGAATTCGGTTTAGTTTAATGATGGTATGTGCTTTCCCTGCCATTCCAACCAAATTCCTGACCATTTTGTCTTGAGACAGGATACAATCTGTTGTTCGGCAATGTGGCTAAAGTCTGTTGGCTCTATTGAAGCAAGTCCTTCTGTGTAAGCAACCTGGAGAACAAAAGATCACAGCACAATGTTAGACTACCATATTTATTTGAAAAAGTGCCATGGTGCTTATCTAAAGGCGGCACTTACAAGCATTTGAAAGTTAAATGTGATAAAGAATTTTATTAACTACACCAGTCCATTACTATTTTCTGTATTAAACTAACAGAATTAATGTCTTTTGATTTTGATTATACCAGGGCTGTGGCACTTTTTCAGGGTAAATACAGCATTATCTTTTAAGAGACATTTAGGAAACAAGCTCAAGTGTTTTATCAGGTTTAAGGCATGAGGCAGTCAGATGTTTTAAGACTTGACTAAAAACCACTGCTGTTTATTCATACTTTTTTCATGAATTACTGAGTTTTGGTATAAACTTGACAAATATAACATGATATTTTCATACCAAAATGTCTCTGATTATCAGTTTGTCCTTTTGTTTGGTGAAATTGTTGAAAGTTTGTCTGACTGTATACCTTGGTGTAAGAAGCTGTGAACATTTTCTTTGTTTGGCATTTCTTGTTTTCCTAGGTTCTGTGGAGTTGATTTCTTTGTTTTCTTTGGGTTTAAGGTCACCCATGAATTTTACAGATTCTTACACCAAGGATTCAGAGCCGTTTTTCTCTGTACCTTTTTCGTTCCATCTTCCTCTCTTATACCGAGCCCATTGTAGTGAAAAGCTTTAAATGGCTTAACATCACCAGCGGACAAGTCCTGCAATATTATTAGTAAAAAATCGTAAACAAAAGTTTTAGTTTAAAAAACATTGCTTTACACACTGTACTTACAAAATTAATAGTAAATAACACCACAGACACAACATCTGCAGAAACTACATCTATTGTTAAATTGTTGGGATATAAATTCATGTACAAACACCACTGACATGAGCTCCAAAACTGGTGGCAAGTATTAGCTACTTCCCAGCATTTTTACTCAAGCCACATGGTGTTATTAGTGTTGAATGTCAGTTTTAACATACCTCACCAGGAAAGAATTCTTTTAGAAAATTCTGCAGAAGAATAATTCCCATAGAATCCTGGTCAAGACGACCTTTCATAAAGGAGACGCTAAAACAAAATGGAAAAAAAAGATAATTACTTAAATTCTGAAGAAGGTTTAAAAGTCTAATTCATTGTCAGAATATGATAAACTTACTATTCTGGATCAGAGACAAGACCAAGGTCTTCTAACACATTTCCAAGTTTATCGCTCGTTATGAAGCCGTTGTCTAAGAGAGAAAAACAAAAGCAGATCATCAAAAAAAAATACAGATTACAGCCTTGCCACTTTTGGAAATGACACCTCTGGAAGTGGCCGAAGTCTCCATCTTTGAAAGGTGTCCAACTTGACTGAGAGTCAAAATGACTGAACTCCATTAATGGCAAACTCTCTTGGACAAATTCTTAGTTTTGATCTTATAGAGGTGTTTATTTACAGACAGTTGACAATTTTTAGCTTTACTGAAGTGTCACAAAATTAATAGGGAAATATTTTATGATAAATAGTATTTTGGAATACTTTTAATAAAGATCGTTGGTAAATATTCTTAAAATAATCATTGAACAAGAACAATGAGATTCCAGCATTACCTTGCTGATCGTGTGATTTAAATACTCTTAAACCCTTTTCTCTCTCACTTTCTGTTCCAGTAAGACTTTGATCCTAAAACCAAAATGCAGAAATAGGCAAATTTCTTTTGATCTTTTTCAGTATGACAGTACTATCTGGAAATTCCTTTCCCTAAATAAAGCTCATCCTAGAACCCCCAAGGCTCTAGTGGTTTCTATCTAGCTAATTATCTAGCTAACATAAGATTTTTCAGTGGTCAAGTGGACAGGGCATCATACTCAGTCACAACTCTCTGATCACAGGGGCCCATTTCGGGCCCAAAATGAAATATTCAAACTGAAATCTAAAAGGATAAGAGCGTGGGTCCTAGAAAGTAAACCAGTCTATTTTGGTTTGTTAACTGATGGTTTTATGATCTTATCTAAAAAACTACTGAAACCTCTACCAGGTGATCTGTGATGTCACTGCGGGGGCCTGGGGAAAGAAATTTTAATGCCGTATCCCATAAACCAAAGCTGACGGGAACAGATTGAATTGAATTGAATTGGTGCGCGCGTTGGTTTATGGGATACGGCATTAAAACTTCTCTCCCCAGGCCCCCGCAATGACGTCACAGATCACCTGGAGTATCTTGAATGTAAACAACAACAGCTTTTAGGGCCTGTTGATTATTGGGAGTTTAATTCGAGAAACGGTTCCCAGGTCCCACAATGACCACTCGGGGTTTTGCAGAAAATTTTCAAAAGAAGTAAAAACTTTTAATTTAAAACTGGGTGGCAGTGGGGTGGAAGACGCTTGTGTAAGGTGGGGGGGGGGGGGGGGGTGGGGGAGGTAAGTATGGAAGAGTGGAAGAGGGGGATCACCCACTTCCATTGGAGGTGTCTGGGGGCTTCCTTGGGAAAATGTTGATTTGGCGGTGCTTGAAAAGACACAGCATATCGGTGGCTTTAAGAGAGATAAGGGAAAGAATTTTTAGTGATTACTTTTGTAAGAGTAGTGCCGGTAACTAGCAAGAGCAGCTAACTGTGCTCTTCAATTATAAACAAAACATTATCCATTTTACCCTACCTGGGAGAAGAACACCGTTAAATGTGTTTCACTTGCTAGCAGCCATATTGGAAATATTGGAGATTTAAAGAAGTTACCAACCTAAACCATGATAACAAATAATTATATAAGAAGATTTAGTAGCTACCTTTAAGTAATAAAAACATAGGGCTGAGAAAAGAAATTAAAGGTACTATGGCTCACCTCACAGTATCTATGGGCTTCTAAAAGTGTTAAAAATCCTATGGAAGACTGTTGAGGGATACCTCTTAGCTCTGCGAGGAACAAATTACAATACAGATGAACTGCACACCTTTAGATTGGCAGTTCAAAAATTTACTGACAGAAGTCCAAAACTTATTTTACTAGTCCTAGGGTTGTTTTCAGGCAAGGATGCCCATTAATGCATTTCTGGGCAGCAAGTTTCCCATACATGTAAACTAAACAAAATTTGAATAAAATTCAGTAAAAGTGAAGAACAGCTCCCCTAAAAGTCTGTCGGCCGACTGTCAGTATACTGCCGGCCAACTGTCGGCCGGCAGTATACCAACAGTTAACCAACAGTTGACCAACAGCAAACCGACACTTGAAATTTGACAAGGGTAATGACATTTCAGTCACTCGACCCTTACCGTTCTATTAGAATCAGTCGCATGATGTACCACAAATTGAGCTAAAATTGCATCATCGTATGTCTTGGGTAAGTTTATCTATGAAATGGCCAATATAAAGATTAATTGATAATGTTCCGATTTAGTAAAGCAAAAAAAAATGCTGCAAGAAGCCGCTGTAAACAAATTTTTTGCTTCTTGACTGCGAGGATGATGCGATGGGATTGTGAGCGGTTTGGTACCTAAAAAACCTAAACACAGGAGATTGCAAGGAGATTGGTCCCTAAAAAACCTAAACAATATGGCGGACTCAAGTGAGAAAGTTTCATTTCGCATCGATATGCAATGTTCTTCCCTGCGAGTTAAGGCTTTTCTGGTATTCGACAGGGGCTCTCAACCGACACTTGGCCAACAAATTACCGACATGCTGCCAACAGTCGGCCGACTGTTGGCAGAAGATTTTCGTAAAAGGCGGTAAACGACAGTCAGCCAACAGTTTTTTGGGGGAGCTGTTCTTCAATTTTTCCTAAAATTCTACTTTGGTTTGTGGGCTTGAGCCTGTACATGTACTCCATTCTTTTATAATAGACAAGTCAGGTGACTGACTGTTAAGAACATGCCAATTCTATACATACCTAGCCCTGATAGCGTTCTAGAAGAGTCCCAAATATTTGATACACTATACCCAGTCAGCATTAGATTGATCAATGTTTGACTGAAATAAGAATGATAACACACATGTTCACATTTGCAAAGAACAGCAAGTCTAAAGCCTCAATTAAGTGATGATGATTACAATGTTATTATCATATTCATATAGATTTAGTACATTTATATCATCATCTGATCATCATCTGCCCATCATCAACATCATTATCCCATCATCATTGTCTCTTTGATAACAAAAAAAACAACAACAACACAATTTCATAACTATACCTTCCATGCCCAAAGTTTATATCCACTAAAGGTTCTCCTATATCTTCCATTTCTGATTTTATACTTTCTATACCCTGTGGAGAAAAAAGTAAGAATAATTATTGCATACTTGCCATAATCCATTTTGTTCAACGTGTATTACAATTTTGACAAGAGTACTGCAGAAAAAGATGTATACTGTAAAATGTTGCAATACTGTTGTGAATAATAGGAATGTAATAAGTAATATACATGTTTTAAGGGGGAGGGGAGGGGAGAAACAGGAATCACCTTTTTGGACTCCCACCAAAGAAAATAGGAACTACAGGTAATTTTACCTAACTGTAGAGTGTGTGGAGAAAGTCGTGTCCGATAGCCCGGGGCTAGTGGATTTTGTTGTCAGGCTAGTGATTTTTGTTCTAAACTTGCCTGACGGGCAAGTGCTGTTTTTTGGGGGAAACGCAAATTACAGAACGTTGGAATCAATTCTTCTGATCAAAAAGGGTTTTGGGGCTAGTTGAAATGACTTGTGGACTAGCACATGCTAGCTACAGCATGCCCGAATGACAGGCTGTAAACCTAACTTCCTTTGCACCCTGCTGTAACCCTTTATGTCCCAAGACTGATCAACTTCAGTTTTATCCTTACCATATCATTACATAATCAAGAGACTGGGTTGCAAGAATTGATAAAATGATCACTTAAGTGAAAATGCTTTGATCTTAAAACAAATTCTCCCACCTAGTTTTTCAAGGAAACATATAGAAATCAGTATGGAGAATTTGTATGAGAGGGAGAGATAGAGGAAATCTGTTTCAATTTGTAATCTGAGTGGGAAAGATGGAAATATCTTGCATGCTCAAAATTGATCACTTTGTTCCTACAAGAAAAAATTCTTTTAGCCATATTTAATCTTTTAACTTGTTCAGTCAAGATGGCTGTATATGCCTTTTTCTTGGTACATAAAAATGTTAGAACAAACTTGGCCAGTCACTAGTGCAAATGTATAAAGTGTTTCTTGCAATGTCTAGATGTCTTAAGTCAATCAAAAATTTTAAGCCAAGTCTTCTTACCCTTGGCAAAACAGACAGTTGCATACCTTGGTCAATAGCATTGAATACAGAAATAAGAGAACACCAAATCTTCCCTCTAACATAGCTATATTCTTTTTGATGACTTGACTGACATGCTCTGAAACATGACACTGGATTTGGCTTCGTTATTTTGGAAAAGAAAGAAAATAAAAAGTACTGTTACGTATAAATGTAACTTTGAAAAATGACAATAATTAACTAAATGCAATATCATTATGTGTTCCTGATGGTTAAGATTCATTACCAAAGACTACCACCTTGTTGCGGTTTAAGAATTTCATTTCCAGGCCAGGAAAGTCATGGAATTTAATAATATTATTGTCAGTTCTTGAAAGTCATGGAGAATTTTATTTTTGTTTCAATGATAGATCAGTTACTGCAGATGTTAAGACAAGGACAATGTAAAGATAAAATAATGTGGAGAGGATGGTAATTGTACAGCACTGCAAATGGCAGACATTTTGGTGGACACCAGGGTTTGTGTCTGTTGAACTGTCAAAAAATACCCTAAAACAAGGAAAGGTTTGAATGTTTTCGAAAGTGACAGCTACATCTAAAGTCAAGGAAAACTTGAAAAGCTCATAGAAAAAGTTATGGGAAGTCATGGAATTTGAAGACCATGTCTAGTAATATTCTTCTTCCAATACTTACCATAGCTTGGAGTGAAACATTCCACTTGATAGTGAAGTAAGTTCTTGAACACAAACAGACTTATGATAATCAGGAGAATAAGAATCTAAAAATACCAAGTAGAAATAGAAACCCTGTTAAGCCGTAGTTTACCCTGGGAAACCTGGCGGGGGGGGGGGGGGGGGAGGGGGGGCGAGGAGGGGGTTACCATTAATATTATTACACAAACTACCTGGGTGGAAATCTTCTGCATAAACATACAACTATAGAATTTGACTTGGTGGGAGAATGGGCCACCACAAAGTTTATCCAATGCAGCTGAACAGACTGAAAAGGGTAGAAAAGTTTCATTACCTCCAATCAGAGCTCATATTTTCTGAAGCTTTCCAAACAGAATGGCGCGAACCATTTGGTTTTCCCACCGCAATTTCCCATTTAAATGGTAAGTATCCCTGATCAAGAATCTTTCATGTCTTTCATGTAGATCAGATTCAAGTTCAAGTTCAAATTTTGTTTTGCCAGACAATAAAAAGAAAGAAGTGCTCTGAGGAAGTCCAAGGGAAAACAATAAGGCTTTTCAGTAATAGGCTACCCAAGTCTGCATATGTTATATTGGGATTGAAAGTAAGGATACAAAATCTCTGAGACTATACCTGGACTGTTTGATGAAGGACTACATGTATCATCACCTTCTGGCTGTGATCTTTCTGCTGCCATGCATGGTGCAAAAATTAAGTGATCCCTGAGGAACACCAGGGTAAATTTCTCAGTTTTGACATTCCTAAGCATCTCACAAAGAGAGCAAACAAGAAACTGTCTAGCTTGCTCATCTGTAGAATTTAATAGCAAGAACCAAGCTAGAGGTTACAAGTAGGTAATTTATTCAAATTAAAATAAAAATACTGTACTTTTTAAAAAGGCTCATCTTGTGGTTTTGACTTGAATTCATGTATCACCCTAGAGAGTCCTTCTAATGATTCAAAGATAATAATGTAATGTCAACTTTAGGAGATCATGAAAGTACACAGGAAAGACTGATGCTTAATTTGTTACTCTGCCATAGGTCATGCCAGGTTAAGATCCATGTGTGCTGCTGACACAGTTGAAGCATTACAAACCTTAACATCTGAGGACAGCAGCACCAGTGAAAATCATGCTTAAGAAATGAACTAGCCTGCAAAGCAGGCGTATTTTGGAGCGCGATCCATGAATTGTTTTTCAGGAATAACGTTGTCCCGCCATCTTGGACGTTAATACTACCAGAGAGTTGGGACGAGTCAAAAACTGATTTTAAGGGAGAGGTTGATGGGTTTAAAATAGGAGAGGGGGAGGGGGAGGGAAGGAAAAAATACGCCTGCCCGCAGCCATTGTTCGTTTGGCGAACATGTACACCAGATCGACGGGGACTCTGATTAGTGCGGTTTCGGATGTTTGATTGCGAGCTGCCAATCAAGGGGACCTTTTTTTCACGGGCTCTACAAGAGGATATTACGAGAGGAGTATTTTTAGTCTGATTCATCCGAAATTTTAAAACATGGCGGATTTGGAAGACTTCGATTCTGCCCTGGAGAAAGCTCTTTCTGCGCTTGCTGGATTGGGAATATCACTTAAATTACGATCGGAACAAAAGGAAGCGGTTACGACGCTGTTGTCGAGGCAAGATTTATTAGCAGTTCTTCCAACAGGCTTTGGAACAAGCCTCATTTTTGAGACTTCAGATATTCACAGAATTCCTTGGATAAAACTTTGCGGATGCTGTTTCTTAATTCGGGTGCAAGTTCAGCGTGCTGTAATATCGCATTAGACACTTCACGCCAGTTTTCACATGCCAGGTTTTTCACCAGTGTTTTGGTTTGATCGTCTCGCGGAATTCTTACAATAACATTCCCTGAAGGATTTAGGTAAACAACTTTTACCTGAAGTCCTGTCTGCGGCAAGTCATCTACGTTAAGTCTTCTCAACATTTCCTCTTCTTTTTCAGCCAGCGTCGACATTGAACCACTTTCTCCAGTAAATGCCAGCGACTTGCGCGATTTCTTGGGTTGTCTCATCCAAGATGACGTATCAACTTCAGGTGAATTAACCCGCACTTGCTTCGCTTTTCTCCATGATGGACTCGCTTTCTCAGGGGTTGCAAGCGAACGTTTAGTACCAGATATTGTTGGAAGAGTTGCGGTTTTTACGATCTCAAACAAATTACCCAGAGTTAGAATTTTTCGCGCACAGGAGTTGCATACACGATCAGAATATTCTTGTGGATCTTCCAGCAAAACCAATCCCACTTGTTTGCAAACGTCCGCAAGTACAATTCCAAAGGAATCTTTGCACTGTGACGGTTTGAACAGATTTTGTGACGATGAGTAAAATTGTTTACCGCTGATGTTCCCAAACTTCACTTTAAAAGAGAATTTACAGATCCTACAACTGTCGCTAGGATGCGTTTCCGACATAACTTTTACATGTACATCGCTCGCTAGATTTCCTTAGAGTTGTCAATGCCCGGTAAAGTACCGTTCCAAACACGTACCAATGTTATTATTGGAAGTAAATTGAGGCTACCGGAAAAGAAGTGAAATCGATTTTTATTGCCTGTTTGCATTTCCGGAAAAGTAGTCAGGCGCAACTAATTAGGGGGCGTTCGGTAATTTCATAGGCTTTGCTGGCAGGCGTTTTCTCCTCTCGCCTCCCTGCCCCTCCCTCTTCCACCGCCCCTCCCCCTTAGTCTTTTTTGTTGCTTTTCAAGATGGCGGCCACGATCAATGTACCTCCGAGTTTTCGTTAAAAAACGCCTGCTCTGCAGGCTAGAAATGAACTTACATTCTTTCGATCTTCATTGCAATTATTCAAACTCACGTCCTTTGTCAAATTAGGCAAACAACCCTGGAGATGAATCCTTAGAACCATATCCAAGTTCAGAAAGAGAAATATTTTGTGGTCACTTGTTTACTTCCTCCATAAAAATTATATGAAAAAACGCATTTTTATGTCATATTCATGCAGTTATAGCAAAAAATCACCAAAAAGTGTGAAGCATGTGCAGAGTTGTTGTTTTGATTATCAAACGTAATGCTTTTTTCATGTTCTCATCTTATCTCTCAGATCTTAAGGTCCCTACTGTCTTTGTTAAATCTGATAATTTTGAAACCATTCCACAGGGTATCATTAAAAGAAGCTGGGTGATCATTAGGACTGTGCAGATGATTGTTTGAGACAAAACTGCAGGTAATTTGTCTTGATTTTCACTTGAATGTTTCTGAATGCTATCTTAAACTGCTCACTGTTTCATCTAGCTCTAATACTGCCACAAAGTCAATTAAGGCCTTGGCCATGTCACTGCTATCACATTTGGAGATGCAGTTGGAGACCCTCCACTCTTCCCCCACAGGTACATTCACTTTGCTACAAGAACAGTTGATCACAACATTATAAACTGTGCAGTAAAACCTCTATTAAGCGATCACCTATCAATTTCCCAAAATTTGATTCCCTTATTTACTGTCAATTTGACCGCTTGGATTTTCCAAATGGCTAATTTATTGTAATTTACCTCTGTTAAACCATCCTCTTGTTACATAACAATCAATAAAAGACATACTTTTGACACAAGATAAGCAAAGCAGGTCCAGTTTCTTTCACAGCTCATCAAATGCAACATAACATTGTAATCTGGGTACTAAATAAGGTTTTGGAATTCCTAATGATATGCTTGATTATTATAAAGATGCCTACCTTACAGATGACATTACTGTAAAATTTGTTGTTTAGGCGTGATCTCCGCAGAACTTCCAAACACTTTTACCATAAAAATTCCATGTTACCGTTGTTGCGAACAGTAAATTGTTAAGAAAGTAATAAAGTTTGCCCTCTTTATTTGAGTACAAATAAAGATTGTTGTTGTTGTTGTCTACAAACTTCTGCTGAATTGTGGGCTTACAGTCAAAACAGGTCAAGCGTACCCCCCAAGATTCTGTTAATGAATTGATTATTTGAAAAATGAATCCGTTAATCGTTCAAGTAACTGGTGTCAAAATTCAAAGCGGCATTTCTGCATACAATGAGCAGTCAATATTTTACGAGAACTTCTCTGTATTTGGTCAGATTGAAAATCTTTGAATGGATTAAGATTCTTAGAAGACATTTACATCAAATTCAGGAAAACGGAGCTGGTAGAAATTTCATAACTGCCTCGCGTGTGAATTCACGGCTCATTACACATGCAAGAATCCAGAGATCAATCTGAAATCTACAACTAGCAACGGTTCAACTTTTGAATAATAAATTCATTAATGCATTCTTGGGGGGTACGCTTGACTTGGTTTGACTGTAATTTTGCAAAACCTCCATTAGTGGTCAACTGCTATTAAGCAGTCACCTCAGGCTAACTCCCAAGAGAGAACACTTAATAGAGGTTTAACTGTATTACGTTGAGGAAAGTAAGCAAAACATACCTGTTAGCTGCCTCCAGTTATCAGGAGGTGGTGAATCTTCTACGAAAAGGATATTTTTTAAAATATATGCCTAAAAAAAGATAAAAAACTTCATAAATGACCTGAAACACTTTTTAACATATTGGAAAAATGTGTTCCTGTAAATTTTACATCACTATAAATATAGGTTATTCTAATTTATTTGTATACATATTTATGTTTAAATAAGTATGTAATTGTATATGTTAACATATATTTGACACATCTAAACCAGTCTCAGTCATCACTGAGATGTCAAGTCAGAAACAACAACATCAACGACAGTAATAATAATAATAAGCTTATTGACAGCTACAAAAAGAAAAAAAGGTGGTGGGTGTCTAGAAAACTCAGACCTCGAAAACTCAGACCTCAGACCTCAGACCTCGAAAACTCAGACCTCGAAAACTCAGACCTCGAAAACACAGACCTCGAAAACTCAGACCTCGAAAACTCAGACCTCGAAAACACAGACCTCGAAAACTCAGACCTCGAAAACTCAGACCTCGAAAACTCAGACCTCGAAAACTCAGACCTCGAAAACACAGACCTCGAAAACTCAGACCTCGAAAACTCAGACCTCGAAAACACAGACCATGAAAACAGTCGCATGGTGCTTATTTTCCCTACAGTTTTTGACTACTGGCGTGCCGACTTTGCTTTCCTCTGTCGTTTCATGTTTATCTATGAAATTCATGAAATTGCAGTTTATCAACACTTGAACGGCCACTTTGCCCATTCTTCAGTCCTTTTTCGATTAACTAGTTTGTTACTATTGAGTTATTACATTAGTGGGAAAACCATCGTCATGGAAGTAAAGTTGTTATTGTTTTACTACGTTATACTACGTTATAAACAGGAAATAGACTACATCGAAAACATCGCGGCCCAATCCAATCTTAAATTACAGAGTATGCATGGAACAGAACCTCGATTTCAGGAAGTGAACGTTATGAAGAACACAATCCCCAAGCGTAAACGTAAAATTAACCTCGATATAATGAACATTTTTTTAGTTTTCCGGAACCCTCGATATAACGAACAAATTTCCCAAGTGTCTTGGCACTTTCTTTATAAATCGAGGTTCCACCTATTTTTCTCATTTCCCCAGTCACGCGAAGCATCGCGTGACTAATTTTCCCGCGCTTTTTGAGTCACGTGATACTGGCGCCTTGTGCCATGTTCTGTCAAGGTTAAGTTCGAGCCCTGGTTGTGACTGTTCTTTAGCGCTGTATTCTTGTTTTGAAACCTAACATGGCTTTCAAGATACCTCTTCTCGACGCGCACTCTCTGACAAAAGGTTACTTTCACGATATCCCTAATTTTAGATGGGCTGATGTTGCTGACAAGAATGAAATAGGGAAAGGGAGTTTCGGGTCCATGATGAAGGCGAATTACATTCCCCAGAAGAAAGCCGTAGTGGTAAAGCGATTTTTTGGCGAGGGAGACTCAAATCTGAAGCTAGTAGCAAAGGAGGCGAAGATCTTGTAAAATCTACGGCATCCTAAGGTGGAAGAATTTGTTGCTGTTTGTTCCAAACCGGTGGCCATAATGATGGAATACGAGTGTTTTGATTTTTTGCCATTCGGTCTCGACCTTCAGGTTTCAGATCTGCTTGCCTTTTTGCATTGCCTCGATCGAATACAAGCCATTGAAGCCTTTAAACATTTTTTACCTGTTTTTCCCAAGGCAGCTATTGATATCGCTGAGGGGCTTGACTTCTTGCATTCAAGTGGCGTGGTGCATCGCGACTTAAAACCAGGGAATGTTTTAGTAAGTAATAAGCATTACGCGCGACCAGGGGTCAACCAAGAAGATCAACTTGAAGATATGTTTAACATTGAACCAGTGGTCTGCAAACTAACGGATTTTGGTGAAAGTCGCTCACAGTTACTTCAGACATCAGCAATAATTCACGCGCAGACATCCAACATCGAGCGTGGGACAAAACCGTATATGGCCCCAGAAATAGTCTTGGCGAGCCGAAAGCTAGCCACAGCAACCCTGGAGGACATGAAAGCAATCGATGTTTGGGCTCTGGGGATGATATTCTTCAGCATCTTAAATCCTGACACCAGTTTTCCGTTTGAAATTGAATTGAAATCAGCCTTTGCCTCAACCGCTAATGATCCTGCCATATTTCAATCACTTCTGCAAGAGAAGATGGAAGGTCAACTGAAACCTAGCAGCTCAACAAAATATCATCGCCTTCAGGCGTCATTGTGGGTTGATATAGAGAAAATGTTTGAGATGTGCACTAGGTACGATGCCTTTTTACGTCCGAGCGCTCAAGAAGTTCTTTGCCAGCTAAAGGCCACTACTACCAAGGGAAATCCTGGCAAATATACATCTCTGAAAGTAAGCCAATCCTCACCTATCGAAGAAGCCGATAAGCGATTGGCAGAACAAATTGAGCGGTGTAAGTCCACTGCTGTTACTGATTTAGCGGGTATTGCACCAGCTAACGATGGTACGAATGCCTGTACCTTTCTTTGCCTGGTAGCGGCACAGAAAATCATCAATGCTACGCAAGAGGAAGAGATGAACAACAACTGGTCAGAATTGGTACCTGGAATATTTCAGGAAATGATTCTGCACGACCTAGAAAGTTTAAACACTTTCAGAGAAAAGCGGCATTATGATGCTCTGGAATGCCTCACCGTCCTTAAGAGGAAAGGTTTACTTCCTCATTCTGTTGAACTTACAGAGAAAATTATAGCAAAGGACGCTGTATTCTCACCTCAAGGTCGTTTAAATCTTCTGCAAGGCCTAGATGCAACGGAATGTTCAGAATATGATTTCTGGATGTACACGTGCCAACCGTACACCCTATTGCCAGGTCGCTTGAGAGGTGATTACTTTATCCTTGATACTCATCCCATTCCTGATTTTATGGGTGGAGATGGAAACGGTCTGTTGATTGTTTTCTCAGGGAGTGAAAGAAAACAGGAACTTTGTACCTGGCTGTGGAAACGCCTTGCTCTTGCACAAGTCGGTAACGAAGAAGCCCAGTCCCTCTCACAAGTTCTTTTTCCTCGCCTTGGGTAAGTTTCTCGGGTTTAGCCATTTGTTCGTCTATATCACAAGTAACTTTTTTTGGCGGTTGCCACCTTTTTGGTGTTTGGTTTCCTATTTTTTCTAGTACCGTTTGTTTCCACTTTCCTTCTTACATATCTTGAAGAAATTGGATTTTCTGTCCCTTGCTTTCAGACTTTCTAGGTTACAGGTGAACCCAGTTTTGCGGGCTTCTGATGTAATCCCACGCAATTTTGCAAACTTTCACCCATCTCCTCTTAAGGTAAGCACTGCAGTATTGCTCGTGATTCATGTATTGTGGCCTTCGGTTATCATAACGTTCCATATTCCAATGTCCAATTCCATTGTTTTCTCAGAAAAGAAAGTTTCCCGACGCAGACACCGATTTGCCTATCAAGAAGAAATCTCATGTTTTCTTATCTGAACCATCGCGCGGTCAACACGGGAAGGCGAGAACGAGTTGTACAAAGGTAGTAATGATTTTTACCCCTTGAGGGACAATTATCTATGTTTCTTTTAATTAAAGAGGGTATATAAGCCTGCTATTCCCTAAGGTTGGAAAAAGATACCATCCACAACGTTCGTAATTTCTGTATTACAGCAAATGATTTCGGGTAAGTGCACGACCACAATGCATACTGGTTGAAGGTGCCCCTTTAAGGAAGTTTGTTCATTAACTCGGCCCTCCAGACGTTGATGGTGGGTGACAGTCCCTTCACCTTGGTATTTTGTTATCCGACATTATTGTAATTGATAAGTTGTCTTATTTACTTATATATCTTTAATTCTATTTATTCTTCAATTTTTCTTCTCTCTTCTTATATATATACTATTGTTTGTGTTGTTTGTGTTTTGACTTTGCTTTTTTTCTTTGTTAGTTTTTTACCAACCTTAATTTGTATTTGGAAAATTGTAATACTGGCTGCCTGCCCTTTTTAACCCTAAAGTTATTTCAGGCAGCCAGACCCCTATTTATTTATTCTTTCTATATTAGTATTATATCACTTTGTAATATTTAGGGCAAAAAATAAATTTGTTGCTGTTGTTGTTGTTGTTATTGCGATGAAAAACGTATGCCCATGGCACGGTCATGTTTCATGTGTTATTTCAATAATAAAACACGTTTAGGAGAAAGCGTATCAGGAAAAAACTCATTCAAAATTGTCTTAATTTGTTATAGCATGCCGACGTCACCTCACGAACCCAAGAAAAACTTTTGTCCGATTTTATACGTGGAAGGCAGAAGCATTTGTATCCAAGTGCATCAACACTCCTTCAAATGCAGTCACAGCCCAAAGGTTTGTAGCACTTCGTTTTCTTTGTTCTCAGGTTCGCTACCTCATTGTTAACTCAAACCTAGGCACTGTTGAACAGCAGAAACCCATCGCTGCTAATTTGTCTTTGCGCAATTTCCCATATATTTACGTTGCACAGAATCAAGAAGAGGAAGTGCAACACACTCAATATCACCGCGTAATTCTTCCATTTCTAAGGTTAGTATCCAGCTTTTTTCTAATTGTTTTAACGCGGTACCTAAACATACTTCCCCCCATTAAGGCATACACTTTGAAGTTCGAAATGGTGCCCTTGCTCATGTAGCAAGGGTATGCGTAACACTTTACTTTCAATAGCTCCTTTTTTTCTATTCGCTCTCCAAGTCCAGCCACTTGGCTGACTTTTTTCAGGGAAAAAAAACCCATTTGTCTTTCAACCTTTTCACAGAACCAAAGAAATGCTTTGGGCAGTAGAGGTGCTATAATTCGTTTATCAACTAACACATCCGTCTATACTATCAATAGGGATAATTTAATTTCAACAGTTTTAAACTCCATCAAATTGCATACTTCTCAGCAGGGTCGTAAGAAAAATTGTCGATTCCAGAATTTATATGCAGCAAATCAAAGCTAATCAAGTGCGAATTTAATGAGGCATTTATAATATGTCTTCAGGTGTTTTGCGAAAACCTGTTCATAATTTGTGTCCTCGCACCTGGTAAAGAGGAGATTATCTCTTTGTTTTATCTCTTTCAAAAAAATATGGGTTTGTAAAGCAAATTGTTGGTTATTCCCTTTTTTTTTTGGATTTTTTCGACGTATTCCCAAAAGTTGTCATTAGGTACCATTTTTGAACCTCCCTTGTCGAGATGTGGTCGTTTATTTTTTAACAGTTAATTCGTCAACTCGGTACCTCCAATAGGTTAATTGTATTGAAGGTTTTGTGTATATTTACAGAAAGAAGAAAGAGTTCCGTCTATCCAAATGGTCATTTTAAGTGATGGTAGTGGGGATGAACAGTCCTCATCATTCCAAGAACAAACCGCAGGTTCATTTCTCCCAGGCCTATGTAATAGTAGATAACAAAAACAGAGTACAAATCATCCCAAATTTGTGTCCAGGAGTGCTGTGTTTAAGATAAACGTCGTAATGTTCGTCCTGCAAACACGTTCGAATGACTTATCTCCTGCATCCTCAGGTTGTCTAGATTCAGATGGGAAAGTTGCAATTGTGTTGGAAAAGTCATCACATTTTTCAGACACGGTATGTCTCAATGCATGTTAAACTCAATCAACATTTAAATGATCATTTATCTGCATGGACCTTTCTTCAATAATAAATGTCGCAAAAATGTGATTGAAAGCAGCGTTCTATGTTGTTCCAAAGCCACATTGTGGGAAGAGTTGCAATTTTACTGTTTTGTACAGTTCCATGCGAGCAAACCTGTCAAATTTGGGAATGAAACGTCCACTTAGGGCTCGTGACCTGAACGCAAGGTAACAATTTTGTGCTAGGGAAACTTTTTCTAATAATTTCCACTGCTACATTTGACACTCTGAAGAATGCCACTGCTTAGGCTATCATGCACGTAACTTGTAACAGGACCACTACATGGTTATGTGCCTCAAAGCTGCAGTAACGTGAGGATCGTTATCTTGTCGAGAATCGGCTAACACAATTTGCATTAAAGCCCACACAATTTTATTACCGCAGTCTTTGGAGATCGACTGCAGGGTTCATTGTTTTAATGTAATGAATTTAACTGTTACCATGCTTGTTTTTTGACACAAAGGAGGATGGCAAGACCACGAAGCAAGGACAAGTTCTTGTCTCCGATTCTGGTAGTGAAGGTGAACGGATTAATCAGGAGGCAGCGGTCTCTTCACATGCCCCTGAGCATACAGGTTTGTCTAATTTCTTAACACATATATAAGTACGTTTATTAATGGCTTTTGGCTTTGGGACTTGTTTATGTAATCTCCCGTATGATTGTAGGAGTAGATTTTGTTCAAGCGCTCACTCCTTTCCTGTTATGTTTGCAGATTCTACTGTACGAAACACAGAATCAACAAAACCCTCAAGTTCCATATACGGCGATGACAAAGATCTGCCAATCTTTGAAACTGGTAAGGAGGAACGCTATACAGCAAGGGAGGCGGCAAAAATACTGCTCATGGAACAAGGAGAGAAATGTAGAAAAACTCCTCTTCGAGTGCGGAGGAACTTGTCCTTTCTTGTAGATGTCAGTAAACTTAAATGTTGGCAAGATGTCAAGAGCGATATGAATGGAGTTTATTCCCAGACATTGCGAATCACTACCTGGACAGTGGAAGTATATGAAAAAGATCAGGTGCAAATACTGGAAAAGAAGAAGGTAGAATTAGCCAGTGACAAGGAATATCATATGTATATCCATTCGATGAAAAACAAAGCTGGTCTCTGTCGTTCGATATTTCTCCTTTTTGACCGAGACAAGGAAATTGTTAATTCGGCGTGTTTGCTGCAATATACAGTGACACATAATGATTGCGAAGAGGTTGATTTTGATGTTCCTGCCCATGGAAACAGTAAAAGAGGTAAAAAACCATTCTACCCGACCCGAAAGAGTACTATGGAGGAGATCAAGAGTGAACTTGCTTCAAGTTCGGCGTCTGTTACGTTGAAGAATGTTTCGGCTTCTGCAGGTGGTATACTAGGGGCTCGTGAACCTGGAGAGTTGCCGAGGTCAAAGCAACAGCTTTACGATCTGAAAAATACGATGAAAAAAGTAGATCAAGTGGACGAGCTCTTGCAATATGCAAAACACCTTGAAGACCCAATCGTGCTTGAGCACCATGATTTCCCAGAGGATCTGTGGGTACTTGCCAAACGACATATGACCGCGGACCTGTCGAGATTCTGCACTTCCAAGATACTAAGTCACCCTCTGAGCGTCGACCCCACCTTTAACTTTGGAAAATTTGAGGTTACGCCGTTCACGTACAAACACTTGTTCTTGATATCCAAGAGAACAAGCACAGCCCCAGCTTTTGTAGGACCAACAGCAATCCACTACAGTAAGCAGAAGAGTGTTTACAGTAAGATTGTCCACGCTGTAGCTTCTAACACACCAAGTCTCGCGGATAAGGGAAAGGGATTCATTACAGACGGAGAAGAAACGCTGTACTCAGCCTTAGGAGAGGTTATGCGTCACGCAACTGGCTTAAGATGTTTCCGACATTTCTACCAAAACTGTAAGGACAAGCTTCACAAGCTCGGGATTCAAAAAAAGCAAAACCAAAAGTTCTTTCTTGAAGTAGTCTTTGGAAAGGTTGACAACTCAGATGGTATCCTAGATGCGAAAGACAAAAAAGATTTGAAGAACCGCTTGACGGAAGCTAAAGGATGCCTGGACAAAGAGGAACAGAAGCTCACTGGGGGAAAAGCTCCTGAGTTTTGGAACTATATCAAGGCTCACAAGAAAATGATGAAAAATAACATGATAGCTACAGCCAGACTCAAGGCTGGTATGCCTCTGGACACATCTGGTACGCCTTTGAAAAGCTACACCAACCAATCAGAAAGCATCAATAACAAATTAACGCGACAAAAGGAAGCCATGGAGAAAACCGAGAAGAGTAAAGTCGACTTGACAAAGCTACAGTTTACCAGAGATGTCTGGGAGCAGGTAGATATGCACCAACAAGAAGAGCTGCAGTTAGCCATATGTGGGTTAAGTGAGGAGTACGAACTCGCAGACCTCGTAGCTCATCTGGCCGTTTCTCCGGAAAAATGGTTCAACATGAACCGAAATGAAAGAATCGACTACGTTGTCAAATTTAACAGACTGTCTGTTGAAGATGCTATGGCCGGAAAGACCATAGCGATAGCTACTTTACCCGACACTCAGCAACCCGAGTTCAACGAGTTTTCCGTCGATGTTGCAAGCATTTTGAAATCCATGAAGAACTGGACAAATGGTTTAGTTGATACCATTGTCCAGGGTGCAGAGGCACTGTTAAATTGTAAAGATGCCATCCAAACAATGCCATCTTTAACAGTTGCGTCCAGAAAGAAATTCCTAGTTGGAGCTCAGAATAAGAAAGGGATGTACGAATGCGCCGTGTACAGTGATCATGTAACTTGTGCTTGCTCTTGTTACAAGTTCAATAAACTCTGCAAACACAGCTTATGCGTTGCCGAGAAAACAGGTATGATTAAAGATCATTTAGATTTCATTCGCAAAACATCTAGGCGTAATGCTCCTTGTAAGAGTGCACTTATCGAACCAACAAAGGATGCCCAAGGAAAGAAAGGTGGCAGTCACAGAAATCCCTGGAGACCAAGTCGGGCCAACTCCACGGATGCCAGAAACCAGCGGCCATTTACCGAGGTACATCACAACAACAAGCCTCTGGTTCTCTGCTTTTTAGACGGCCATCCTAAAGCACAAGAGTGTCGACAGTGCCACATTGAATTTCCAAGACGGAAAAAGATCATACCTTACGATGTGGTACTGTCACATGAGGAGAAGTGGTCGTATCCGGATCCCAAGGAACCCGGCCGCAAACTGCCATCGACGAAGCACACGATAAAGTACTACTGTGTAAATGGCACGTGTATAAAGAGCAGATTTCCATATTACGATCCCTCATTACTGCAAATACCTCCGGAGGTCAACTCCCGTCTTCAAAGGTCACACTTTGACCTCCTGACAAGGGAACTTGATTTTCAAGCGGAAAGCGATACTTCAACTTCATTTTAAGAAAATGATGATTTTCACTTGCGGAAATTGCTTTGGTAACATTGCTTAGATTTCGTTATTACTGTATACGCACTACCAGCAGAAGCATATAATTTTCTGATACCAGTTATTCAGCTGGTTATTGCAGAGCACAGTTAAGAGAATTACGATACTTTTTTTAAAGAAGCAAGGTACTAATTACTCGGTATAAGTCCAGGCGCGGATGTACACCGGTTTCCACCGTTTTACGGAAATGGGTCAGATTCTTCATAACAAATAATTTTTGATGAAAAAAACTTTCCCAGTTGAAATCTGTACATTGAGAGGACTCGCGTTGTCCCATATCCAGTTAGACGTAGAAATTCACCGTGATGAAAGAATCTGCGATTTGTAAGGCTTCATGACCCGAGGAAAATGAAACTGGCCAATATCCCGTGTGAATTGACTCAGAACCCAAGAAAGAAGACTTTCAGGCGATGTTACACGAGAATATTCGCAACGACGTTTTTAAGCGTAAAACAGCGTTGCAACATCGATGCGACATTGTTTAAAACAGCATTTAACCTAGATCGGCATCTGAAGTCGTTAACTTTGAAACAAAAAGCATGACAAAAACGAAAATTTCTACAAAAACTGAAGTAGGAAAGTGCTGATGTATTTGCTGTAAGTGAGTAAAGATTTTTTTACCCATTTAAAGATGTACCAAAAAAGCATTTGACGAAGAAATATTTGTCCACTATAAACTGCGGAAAGGTTATGTTTAGAGCAAATACTCGGTTATACCTGATTGTTTCCTGGTTTATTGGGAACAAAAACTCGAATGGATGGATGTCTCGTTATATTTCGCGACTACCAGCTTATTACTGACCGACAAACAAACCTGGGAGATTATTAGATAAGCTGAACGATGTCACATCACCGGTTTGTAAATAGCAGAATCACTGAGGTGATTATTGCACCATTATAGATTTCATAGATTTTATATATTTTTATATAGTTTTGTTATCTCTAACGTATGATTTCAATCTCTACAAGCACTTCATGGGAATGTTCTAAGTTACAAGTTGTTGGGACCTCAAGTACAAGCAAAGTAATACTGCCTACTTCATCTGGACGATGCAGCCATCCGCTATCTTACTAAGCATTTAAATGTCCTGCGATCAATCGTTATTTACGATTGCATTGCGCCGCGATGTTTTCGATGTAGTCCCGGCCATTTCCTGTTTATAACGTAGTAAAACAATAACAACTTTACTTCCATGACGATGGTTTTCCCACTAATGTAATAACTCAATAGTAACAAACTAGTTAATCGAAAAAGGACTGAAGAATGGGCAAAGCGGCCGTTCAAGTGTTGATAAACTGCAATTTCATGAATTTCATCGTTATTGTTGCTGTTCATTTACTGGTGTTTGTTTTTTTAAAACAGTATTAAATGACAATTTGCGTGTCACAATTTGCCACTCCGGATGTATCAAGTCATTGTGACCCTATGTGGAGTCAGATGTAGTCGCAAATAAAGATGATGTGTGATATATTAAACTTCCACTACGTTCTCTGTTTCTCTCGTTCTCTCTTTTTTTAAGAAAATGCAGGGCCTTCCGCACAATCTCCTTCACACCGCCAAAACTACTCAGTCCATATACTTTATGTTGCTTTTATTCAAAACAAAGAAATAAACATTCCATCACGCAATCATAGATTCTAGATCGACAGTTTGACTGTTGCCTGTTCTTGTTGCCAGTCCAGCAATAGATATAGATAAACATGAAACGGCAGAAGAAAGCAAAGTCGGCACGCCAGTACTCAAAAACTGTAGGGAAAATAAGCACCGTGCTGCGACTGTTTTCATCAAATGTGTACTGAGTTTTTGAGGTCTATGTTTTCGAAGTCTGTGTTTTCGAGGTCTGAGTTTTCGAGTTCTGAGTTTTCGAGGTCTGTGTTTTCGAGGTCTGAGTTTTCGAGGTCTGAGTTTTCGAGGTCTGAGTTTTCGAGGTCTGTGTTTTCGAGGTCTGTGTTTTCGAGGTCTGAGTTTTCGAGGTCTGAGTTTTCTAGACACCCAAAAGGTGGTGCACTATTTCAGCAACCCATTTATTTTTTAAGTTACCTGAACGGAAGTAAGAACGGCGCATGGTCCTCCCTGTTCTTGAACTAGAGCACTAGGTTCGTCCGTAGAAAACACAAAACCTAAGGTAGAGAACACATGTATTCGTGAGTTACATGATTCCCCCTGTAGGTTTTTCAGGACAGATGGAAGTCAGCTGTTCAGACTTTTCGTTCAGTTTTTCAGTTTCTGTCACTTACTGATCTTTCTAACTCACGACCTCTATTTAACATACCTTGAGACCAACGTTCAAATATATCTTCCTTTACATCATCTCCCCACAAAAGACTTAAAACTTCATCGACATTTTCAAACGGAGTAACCCGACAAACGTTATCGCTTTCGTCCGCCATCTTCGAATTTACCGAACCCACAATGCAGTGCGCTCAAATGAAACATCGTTGTTTTGGGCTAGCGGTTGCCTGTAGGTGACGCCATCTTGGTTATTTTACCTTTATTTGCTCTGGTTTTGGATCACTTTTTCGCGATGGCTGCTGGAGTTAAAGACATAACGTTCAAGGATTTGGAGTCTGATGAACTTCCGATCACATCAGCGGTTTTGATGGGGGGAGCACACCATCTGGGCCAATACTGCGACCAAGATTTCAAGACGTTTATGGGGTGTCGCTACGGTCACAAAGACCCCAGAAAATGTCTGGAAGAAGGAAAGCAAGTCACAAAGTGCGCTCTAGGTTTCTTCAAGAAGCTAAAAACAGAGTGTAACGAAGTTTTCACCAAACATTGGACTTGCCTTGATTACCACAACCAGGAGTTTGGTTATTGTAGAGCAACGCAGAAGAAATTTGATGCCTGTGTTTTGGAAAAGCTTGGATTGGAATGCGTTCAGCCTACTCACATTGAACTCCACGATTAATTTATATGTGCCTTAGTCATTTAGTTGCCGACACTGGACGTTGATTAACATTATTTCTTGTGCACAATATATTGGACTTTTGGTAACAATATTTTGCACTTTGTTAGCTAGCTAGTAAGTAAGACGGGTTTGTCAAATCACGGTTAATTAAAGGATGACCCTTTTGAACGTGCATTTTTCGTTACAGGCTACTATAATAGATTGTTTCACTGTAAAAATAAAGTTTACTAATGGATATTCCTCTGGACATTTTTTTTTTACCTTTTTAAATGGTATGGAATTACAAACCACACTTTTTAGGATGGTTTGATGTCTTTGGTTTGTGGACCCAGAATACCCTGTCACTTTAAGCAACCCCTTAAAATAGGTGGATACTACGTATCCGCTTATCCACTAAGTAAATATCTTTTAAATAATAGTCACTGCGTATCCGCGTATCCACTTTGATATACACTTAACACAGCATAAAAAGCAATGCATATCCACGTATCCAGCTCTTTCAGGGATGCAGCTTCAAAATGGCAGGGTATTCTGCAGTTACTCCACACTTTCCTTTTTCCCTCCTAGTTTCCATACTCCTTATGACACCAAGAGGCCTCTTCAGAGTGGAGAGAACAGAGAGAGAACCTGGTGTCGCAAACCAATCCTTTGCGAGTTGTACTCTTTTCTTGTGCAAATGCTTTCTTTTGTTCTAGTAAATTTGCATAGATGCTGGCCACACGAGGGAAAACACTCCATATGCTTTCCTTCTCCACATGACGCTGACGGTGGGGAGAATATATAGCCCAGGGGGGAGGGGTACTCCCACACATTACCTATACGGGTAATGGGGTCGTGATTTTGAAGCTCCTGATTTAGAACTGGGTATCCATTTCAGAGGCGTTTTCTAGAACGGGGTATAATATTTAATAAGATGAGAAATAAAAAAAATTGTGGATCACGGCTTTATCTTCTGCTTAAAATTGTTGCTGATTATGAAGAAGCATTTATTTGATGTATAAGTCGAACAAATAAAGAAATATCTTTTTAAAAAACAGGGCTATTTCAATTTACAAACTTCTAGAATGGAGTATAAAAAATTGGCCCATTTCTAGAACAGGGTATCAGTTTTAGGGCGAATTCTAGAACGGGGTATAAATAACAGGGTATAAATTTTAGGGGTATTTTTTTTTATAACGGGGTGCCATTTTGGAGTCCGGGGCGGCACATACCCATGCTGCCAGTGTCCCACTGAAAACGCACCCTCCCAAAAAATACCCAAGTGCCCCCCCCCCCCCCCCCCGACCGGGATGTATAGACTGCGTGGCCAGCTAACTAGAGGAATGTTTGTGCTTGAGACAAGGAGCTGGACTACTGTTTCATGCTAGTCCGCTTTCCGTTTCTCTCAGTTTTACCCTTCTAAAACTGCCTTTATATACATAGTCTGTAGTCCGTTTTTTATACTTTATAACCAGTTTTCAGTCGTTGGTCCGCAGTCCATCTTTATCTTTATCATTTTAGTCTTGGTACAGTTAATTTGTTCATAGTTCAGTTTTAAGAGATCTTGTGTTGATTAAGACACGTCTTATGTAAGGCGCGTATGAAATATTCCTCGTATAAATGACACTTTAAAAATAAGTCGTTTATTCAATTCTTGTTTTCCAGTGGAAGGTGTTTTTCCGGATTTTCCAATTGCCTCTTCAATGGTCTTCAAAGCCAATCAGACGGCGCGAATCATCATTCAATCAAAACGGAGAGCATGGCGGACGGATTGCTTTCAGCTAGTCGAAGTTTCCATCACAAACACGACGACGTTGGCGTTATTACTGAATCATGCACAGTTTATCATAGGCGATGGTACATTTTAGTAGTTTTCTCTCTGATCGCAGGAGTGCAAGCAGCTGTGTGGAACACATGGGGGCCAATAACAGGCTCGGCCGAAGATGTGTTTGGATGGTCAGATGGAACGATAGCTTTACTAGAAAACTGGGGGCCAATTGCATATATTGTATCATTCTTACTGTTTTCTTGGCTAATGGACATTAAAGGTTTGTGTTTATATTTTGCTAAAACTATTGGAGGTTGGGGATCGCATCCTGCAGGATTTTGCTACGAATATGCGCAATAACAAGTTACTACATGCACGTTTCACAGCTCTTTGCGCGTGTTTACATCAGCTGCAATAATCCATGTTAATTAATTATCTTCAAAAACAGCTTGTACCTCTAGTAATCTTGCAAACGTTTATATGAAACTACGCTGCCGAGATCACTGTTTCAGGTTCTTAATCAGGGAGTAGGCTATATTTACTTTTAAGCTTAAGCTTGAGAAACTGGTTGATTTCCTGTCGTTTTGATATAGTAAGCTTATCACTAAACGGGTTTAATTTATGGGCCAATTAACCCCCGGGCGGGTACTCCCATACATAACCTATACGGGTATGTGCCGCCCAACGGGGTCGTGATTTTGAAGCTCCTGATTTAGAACTGGGTATCCATTTCAGAGGCGTTTTCTAGAACGGGGTATAATATTTAATAAGATGGGAAATAAAAAAAATTGTGGATCACGGCTCTTTATCTCCTGCTTAAAATTGTTGCTGATTATGAAGAAGCATTTATTTGATGTATAAGTCGAACAAATAAAGAAATATCTTTTTAAAAAACAGGGCTATTTCAATTTACAAACTTTCTAGAATGGAGTATAAAAAATTGGCCCATTTCTAGAAAGGGGTATCAGTTTTAAAGCGAATTCTAGAATGGGGGATAAAAAATCGACCCATTTCTAGAATGGGGTGGCAATTTGGAGTCCCGGGCAGCAGCAGCACATACCCACCCAAAAAATACCCAAGTGCTCACCCCCGCCCCCAGGCCCACTGCAGTTACTCTATCAATCGACACTAGCTTTTATAGAATATTTGTGATAATATCTATTGCTGTTATAAAATACGCGACAATGTAAATGCCTCTATTAGCTAGATAAATCTGAAGAAAAAAAACAGCTTACTTGTTCAAGTTCATTACATAACAGACACATGAAAAACATTGACTGCAAAAACCGTGGATGAAGATCCTGCTGGTTGTCAGCGTTGGATCTCTAGAAAAGAGATCTAATCAGCTAAAATATTAAGAACAAAAACAGGAAGTCCAAAGACTACTGCACAGCTGATAACAACATGTATTGCTTTTGAAGAACAATATTTCGGCTGGCCATATACCTGCCAGACTAGGCTGTACGGTGATTCCCCATTTTATGACTGCTTCTAGTTTATTTTATCCACTTTAATTTGCATGCTTCTTGAAAGTACATAAGTATCTTTAGTATGCCTGTTGTGAGATTAAATTTTTCAATTATTTGGGTGCAAGAGTTGGCAGTTAACCATTTTGTACATCTCAGAAGAAAGTTTCTAATAGTCTTAACTATTATTTAACATAGAAATAAAAGTATTAAAAGTCTTTTTATTTACGTGTCCTTTCTGCTACTTTTTTTGTAGGGCTGAGGGTATCTGTACTCGTAACAATTGTGCTAATGTTTTTTGGGACTGGGTTACGTTGTATCACATCAGAACCAAAGCATGCTACATGGTGAGTGACATGTTGGTGTATTTTTTATTCTTGGTCCAAGTAAAAATGTGTTTTGTTTCAAATTTATTGTTGTGTATTATATTGCTATACCCAGATGTGCATAAAAACGACAATAAAATTTGCACCAAGGATGTAGTTTAGCCTTTTATTACGGTGTTTAAAGTGTCCTGTGTAGTTATGTCTTTTGTTTGTTTTTATTATATTATTTTTATTTTATTGTCACATGGTTTTATTCCTGGCCTTTCAGCTCTTAGTCAATCATACCCAGCTAAAAGATTCAGTTAACTTGTGGAATATCGTAAATGATGTCCCCTTTTAAAGAAACGCCCTTAAATTTAAATTTGTATCAGATGCCCCTCTCTAATAAACACCCCCTGTCTAATAGATGCCCCCATGACAATTTCCCCATAAATGTACCAGCAAATAACAAAAAGGAGCACATTAAAGTATCTTGTTCAATGTCAAATTCAAATGACAACACAATGCGATTTTTTTTTAAATTCACTTGACAACGAGGTCATCAACTCTCAATCCCTTTCCTCTTTTAAGAAAAAACTGAAGATTAAATTATTGAATAAGTATGAAAACAGTTCATAAATCTTTCCATCTTCGACTTTTTGCCATCTTTTCTTCACTTGATGTGAAACAGCTCTAGCCTGTAGTTCGAGGAGGCCTAACCTCTCATAAGCTCCTATAGTAGTAGTCCTAGTTGTAGCAAATAAAAATAAAATAAATAAATAAATAATGACCCTGAATGAAGACGTGGACAACAATGTTGAGATTTGAAATAGAGATATGGATCTCTAGACAATGTAGATGTATCAATGGATCATCTGGATATTCTGCTATTTATAAACTCCCGTGATATTTTCACCAAAAACATATTAGTTTTTTTAGCTTGTTACAACTATGAGAGTAAATTCTAAATGGCTCCTATCTATTAAACACCCCTTCTTGGATCCCTAAAATTAACTTAAGACGCCCAATTTTACGGTATGTCCAGAAAACCTGACTAATAATGGAAAAATTATTTTTGTTTATTGTAGGCTGATCCACACGGGTCAATTTCTTAATGACCTTGCTGCACCAGTTGCCATGGGAGCACCACCTTTAGTGTCGTCAACATGGTTTCCTCCTCATCAAAGAGCAACAGCAACGGCAATTTCTTCATTAATGAGCTATGTTGGAATATCTGTGTCTTTTGGTGTAGGTCCCTTTGTTTTGAATCCCTCAGAAGTCGCTGAACCTCCTAATGCGACCATGCTTGATCTGGCAGATGTTGATAACATTACAAACAGTTAAGTTTTACCTGTGACAAAGTAATAAAAATGCTTGCAAATATGTGCTTTTTGAATACTGTAATGATCATATAATCAACTTGTGGTTCAACTTGTTCTGTAGTTCAAAAAGCATGAAGGGGACTAAAATGTCTCTTTACTCCTTATCTTAGATTATTATGGTTACTGTAATAAACCAGACACTAAGTAGAAAGTAAATGAGTAAATTTAAGTAGAAGTCAAGTTGACGTGAGAATTTTTTTTTATTTGGTAAAGCTTAAGACTGAACTTAATTCAGCTCTAATAATTCTAAGTAAAAAAATATCATAAATTTTGTTGTTGATGTTATTATTGTAAGAGCCATATACAGGGCAGCCAAAAATGTTAATTGTCTTGATTTCTATCGATCAATTCTTTCATATTTTTGGCCTTCAAATCTTTGAAGGTTTCATCTTTTTTGTTTTAAATGGTCATGCTTTAATTTTTAGTACTTTTTTCTTCATAGAAATGCCCTGGAGTGAAGCAGTGTCTATTGCAAAACGACACATTATGTTGTATATGTATATAGGTAAGTGTTATTAATTTGGTTAATGTGAAATTAATGAAGTCAAGTTTATTTTAAAAGTAACAATGTACGGTATATACTTTTATGCAAACCTTCTGGTTACAGTTACTGTAGTACAATGTGATGATTTTACTTTAACCTTCTGTAGTCTGAACAAAAATTTTTCCCATCATGATCAGTTGTAAATAGACTTTAGTGTTTTGATCCTGAAATCAGCAAAACTCTTGATTGCTTATTCTTGAGACAATACTTAACAATGTACCTCAGGCTCCTTAATTGTAATAGTGTAATGATTAATGCTTTTGTTATGTAATAATCTTGTTTGCCTTCTGCCTTCTGCAGAGTTTGGAATAGTGTCCCTGTTGTTTCTCTGTGTCCTGTTATACTTCCCAGCCAAGCCTCCAAAGCCACCCAGCTTTTCTGCAGCAAAGAAGAAGGTTGATTACATAGAAGGCGCAAAGAGGCTTATGAAGTAATATACACAGTCAACATAATTATATTATTGTTATTGTATTTTACTGCATCATTCCTGTCATTCTCCACCCATTTTTCCCAATTTCTGCCATCTTTCTTCAATCCATTCCTGCCTCCTTTCTCCCTTTTCGTGCTCTATTTCTCTCAGTTCCTGCTCTGCTTTTCCCACTTCCTGGACCATTCTTTCAGTTTCTTCCTATTTCTCCCAGTTCTCACCTCCTTTCCCTTTATACAAGTTCTTCTCCTCTTTTCCGAATTTGACCTGCTCCTTTTCTTCTACCTCTTCCTGCCTCCCTCTCTCAGTTCCTTGTCCTTTTTTCCCAGTTCATATTGCCCATTTCCCTTCTCTTTTCCCTTTCCCCCTTTTATCTGTCCCATCTGCTCCACTTTTATTTACTTTCCAGTTTCTTTTCTCATTTGTCCTGCTGATTTCCTTTCTTTTATGCAGGTCATGCCTCCTTTTCTCTGTTCTTATCTCCTTTGCCCACTTTCCATTCCCATTATTTCTCAGTTCTTACCATCCATCTCTTTTCCCCGATTCCCTTCTCCTTCCATCCACTTCCAGTTGGTGTTCTGTTAGTTTTCTCTTTGTAGTTGATGTTACCAGATTTTTTGTGTACTGAGATGAAATAATGAGGGTAGTTAAACCATCGGGTCATGGTTGATCAAAAATACCCAAATTATAAAAAGGTGATTTTCGTTTTTTCTATAACAGAAACTGGCAGTTCTGGAATTTGAATGTACTCTATGGGTCCACAACAGGTAATAAACTTGCATACTGTATTTGCTCCAAGTAGCCTCCAAATCTTAATAAGCTCCACCTTGCATTGAAAGTTTAAAATTTTCATTGAAGGATTTGTATGGAGAACTACTCAACCGTGACTGGATGGCAAGAGTTGATTATCCAATTAAAATCCTTCATATTTTTGGCAGCTGTCATAATTGCTAATTTTGAGAATCATATATGATTGAAAATTTATAGGTTACATTATTTAAATATGCTCTTTAAGTTTCTGATAAAGGCATTTTTACAAAAAGAATTGTTTTCTTGTTTACAGAAGGTTGATCACATGACCAACTGTTGACCTACTACAAAAGGCCTATTCAGATTCATCCTGACTTTTCTGTTAGGTTTTTCTGTTATTGTTCATTGCCTTCATCAGCTTTCTGTACAATGTAAAAATCTGAAATTGTTGTCATTTTGAAATCATTTTTGTGTTTTATGGTAGGTGTTTTTAGTGGATGGGGCGGAGTTCTGGCTGTAAACCTCCTGTCATTTAACTTGAAGCAAGTATGATACAAATAATAATTTTTATTATTATTCAGTCAAAGTATTTCCCCAAATTTGATTGGCTAAAAGCACACGTATAATTCACCATAGCCAGTTACTGATGACCAAATTTGGAAGAATTTTGTGTTTACCGAGGAAATGACGTCAAAAATGCTGTAAAATGAATCGTTAACCGAGAAGACCTGGGGACGAGGTTGAGTTGTTTTGGTTGTGAAAACAACAATTGCGGACACTTCATTCGTTTTAAGAGTAAGAACTACAGCTGGAACTAGGCGAAGTAATAGCTAAAAACGTAGCAACTCGGAGGGCGACATCTGCTATTTGGAGAATATTTACGGGGCTGGACAAACCTAAACGTGCACTATCGAAGATGAACTTAACATCGATGCTGGTAAGCATGTTTTAGCTTTCTTTTTAAACTAGGAATTATTTTGAATGAATAATAAAACAATTATTGAATTCGGCTTTCGTATCATATGAAGAATTATGGAGATCTCGGAGGGTGTTATCCGCCTCGGGCTACGGCCTCGACGGATAACACCCTCCTCAATCTCCATAATTCATCATAAGATACTCAGCCTCATTCATTAACTGTTAAATATTCAGCATCATTGCTCCCAGTACGTGGTAGAACCAGGCAGTCCCGACAACTGTCCTGAGTTTTTCAAGCAATAGGTTGGACAAATGTGCAGTAGTTCTCAAGCACCACACAGATCTTATGTGAATAATGTTCTGTTGTGTCTCAGTGACAGTATTTACACCTTAAGCACCGTTTGCAAGGGCACGTTCCTCAATAGGAAAACTTTCCAAGCAATACACCAAGTAATGAGCAAAAAGTGCGGAAATTTTATGAACCAAACACGGAATAAGAGAGACGTTAGTTCGACTGAAATACTTCTTATTAGTTTTAAACTCAGTTCAAATCGGTGCGGCACCTTATAAAAGGTAAAGGCGTACACGAGTCAAAGGCCCAACCGGCCGGAGCTTATCCTGGTTTCCGTAACATGAAGCATGCGTAGGAGTATTGCTACTCCCCCCTGGACGGGATGCTAGTCCATCGCAGGGCTACCCCCCCCCCCCCCAGCAGTTTGTCGCTGCTACACATTTATACACCTGGGTGAAGAGAGACAAAGTGGAGTAAAGTTCCTTGTCCGGTCTAAGGAAACAACGTGACGGGCGAGGCTTGAACCCCGGACCTTATGATGATGTTTAAAACGATCATTTCTTGTGGACTACTTTCTGGTATATTGCACCAAGTACATCAATAATTTTATGTTATACAGTGCACCTACAGTTTATTTGTTATTTATTTCACTCTTTATGTGTTCAGGATACGGCAGGATGGATTGGTTTCTATGCCAATATAACAGGCTGTATTTTTGGATTTATCATGGCTAGGTAATGAAGTGCGCAAATAGTACCCAGGGGGTAGAGGGTGGGCTATTGATGTTGTACGGTTTACTTTGATTCTTATGGCATTAACCACTGGCACCAGGCTAAGCTGATGAGTAAAAATCACTGTTTGACCGCGACAGGATTAGCTCAGTCGGGAGGTCGCGGGTTCGATTTCCGGGAACGGACCATTACTCAGGGTCTTAAAATGACTGAGAAATGAAGGTACTCCCTAGACCTTCGCGTGGCTAGGATGACCACGTAAAATGGCGGTCCCGTCTCCAGTTGGAGACGTAAAAATAGTGTCCTCAATTAGTACATTCGTGCTAAATACATTGACATTCAAATAAAACGCTTTTTTTTTAATGTCATGAGGCAAATATATAAGTTGCGCGGTATTTATTGTGCGTTGATGGCATGTTAGTTCGTTTCAGAGTGATCCTAGCACGTTTTTATCCTGCCGTTGTCCTCATTATATATCGTTTACTATTAAACTGTGTAAACTGTGGATTTGGAATCAAATGGCGACGTCCCAGCTTTCTGTTAATATGGTTCAACATGTACAGAGGACACTTGTGTGGTCTTTCCTGGCTAGAAGATGCGACTTTTCGCTGTTATTCGGTGGGCCAAATACCAGGGAAAAGTCGCCTCTGCTAGCAGGGAAGTGTTGTCTTCCATCATCCACAACATTTAATTCATTTGTTAGCCCTAAACCGAGGATAAACCGAGGGTAAATTGTGTCTTCCTGACTTAGTGCACGGAAGTTTTATCTCCTATTTAGATACTTGAAGGTCTGATTGGATATGGCTTCGTTTAAGCTGCAGTAGAGATCATAATAGAGCCAGTTGTGAGACGTCGCGCATAACCAATTTTAATTTGATTCCTTGTTAGGTTTGCTGATGTATTTACAGGACATATGAAGTTGTTTCTCATTTTTCTTTTCGTGGGCTCTACTGGCTCCTTCCTCTGGTTTTCTCTGCTTTGTCAGGGTCTTATTCCGTTTGGAATAGGTACGTTTTGTCTACATCCGTTTGAACACCCCGTTTGGTTGTGTTTGTACGAATCACGTCTTTTTTATCAGGGAGCTTAATATGCAAAAATGACCGCGATGGCTACGAAAACGTCACTTAAAAAGTGTGTTCGCGCTGCTTTAAACTTAATCGTGCTTATTCCATCTCGTTCATTTCGTCAAATTTTGGAGAATATCTCGGGAGTTGAATTCTAAGGAAAAAGAGGGTCGTTTTCTAGTGTTCATGTCCTTCAGAAAACGTGAATTTTGTGAGGCAGTTTCACGTCGTAGTCGTATAACGACTGCAAAGAAATGTACAAAAAAGCCTAGTGCACGTGCAAAGTTATTGTTTTGCTTTTAAACCTATTGTTTTTTTGCCGTTCTCGTTGCTGCCGCCGTCCTCGTTGCTAAAACTCCCCAATATTTCAAACTTTCCTTATACTTTATTCGGCGTGTTTTTGTTTTTCTTTCCACCTTCAGTTTGGCTTTACATCTCAGCTGTTCTTGGTGGCTGTTTTATCAATGGCTCTATCCCTCTGTTTTATGAACTCACAATTGAGACAACTTATCCCATCGCTGAGGGAATTCCTATGGCTGTAGTTACCACATCAAACCATGTGGCCTGCTTGCTATTCTTGGCAGCTCTTATGATTCCTGGTATAGGTAAGTCAGATGGAAACCTTACTCCTACTTCCTCTCCCTTGTTTTAACAAGGGAAACATTTGCAAGGAAACTGCAGTACTTATATGAAAAAGAGTATGAAAGTGATATTCAGTTTCAGTGATTTCAATCAATGTTGTGCCAGGAATTTCAGGTCACACAGAGAAGATTCCGGAGGCTCTAAGAAACCGTGGTATCCACAAATGGGGATCATACCATTGTATTCGAATCAAAAACGTATATTTCATTTTATCATAATCCGAATAAAATTTGATGTGGATTGTTTAACCTTCCAACCTGCCCTTAGTCTGCTACACAGCCGTTTTTAGTGTCGTCACGAAACGCTCCTCCCCACCAACGCTCCTCTTCCACTTCGGAGGAACGTTACGTGACGACACTAAAAACGGCTGTGTAGCAGACTAACCTGCCCTTCGAGCCGTCCGTAAGGCCCTTTTTGTGTGAAGAAAAGTTGGCCCTATAAAGAGGGTCACCCTTCCAGCCAAGTCAACTTTAGCGTGCGTTTATATGAGAAAAACCTTGACCCCTTTGCTCGATAGCTCGAGCTAACAGACGGTGCTCGCGCACGCTCTGATCGCCACGTTTTGAAAGGAAATGAAAGGTTTGCTAAAGTAGGCGAGTGACCCTTCTACCGGGGAGAAGCTTTCTTCATATAGAGCGATTTTCGTATGACCTTGAAATGAAAACGCGCGAACAAAACGGAAATAGAGCGATTTGATTGGTTTATCGAACGGATCATGGCTAATAGAAAGAGTGGATAGGAAACTTATGTCACGTGGGCTGATTTCTTATCACCGATTGGTTGTTTCGTGTTCCGAGATGGCGTTGGATGGTTCCATCATAGTGGAAAGTAGTGACGAAACGATGGCGAAAATGTGGCGCAAACCAGTCGAAATGTAGAAATCTAGAAATCAATCGATACTTCGCTTTGACGTCGTGCTGCAACACGATTGGCCAATCGAACAATGCCTTCTCCATATAAGGTTTTCTTTGGAGGGAAATCCCTGTTTTGATCTTTTGATCCACTGGCTGATAAAACAAATAACGAACACTTACCGAAACTATTTTTCAAGGTCATACGAAAATCGCTCTAAACGGGGCCTAATTTTTGAGGTTTGATTTCGTATCCAGGTACCATGTGGATGAATTGGTGCATGGTGGGCATATGCGCTGGATGTATTCCACTGTTACTACTGTTTAAAGAGAAATACTCGCGCTTGCAGTTAGATGCAGCTAACAGGAAAGCCAAACGGATCTCTGTTCAAGTCAGCCAAGACGAAGAAACCCCGCTGGTATCTTCCGTTAATAAAGGACAATACGGTGGAGATAATAACGTCTTCAAAAATAAGGCTAGTTCAATTACTTCCGAAATGTAAATCGTTGTTGTTGTTATACTATTGTTTTTTCATATCAAAAAGGACTACATTTTTGTAAGAAAAATTACATTTTAACATTTATCGTAAACTGTGCTAGTACTACTTTGAAGGTAGCAATAACCAGATTTCTCTTTAATGGTAATAATGAATACCACGGAAAAAGGAACTGCTCGATAATTTTATTTTAACGCTGAGTCCAATTTTAGGATTTCGCCTACTAATTCAAAAGGTAGAACCACCTTGCAAAGTATAATAAACAATACCACCGGAAAGTACTGCTCAGTAGCTTTTATTAAAGTAGTCACTATATGATTTCAACCACAGACTCAAATTGTACAGCATACAATACAGTTCCTTATGCCTTGAATCGAACTCCTAGTTAGAACTTAATTACAATACAATTTTGAAACCGGTGTATACTCTTGATTGGCATCCACGTTACAAGGTGGCCATGGTGGTGAATACAATTAAATTTTTTCGAAGAATTTGCAAGAAATTGGATTTAAGTTCCCAGTGGAGAAAATGCCTTGGTTTTTGACCATCAACATGGCGATCGTGACGTCACGTGCAAACCAGCAAGAATCGGAAAGCTGGAGGGTTTGTTTTTGTTCGTCGCGCATTCATTTCTCCCCACGGAGAAATGAATGCGTGACGAACAAAAACAAACCCCACAGGACGTCTGTGGGGAGGCTAGAAGGTTTATTGCTTAAAAACCGTATTTTAATCCTGTTTATATTAAGCATTATGTTGGTGAACAATATAATGGTAATTGGTGAACAATACTAATTATGAAAATAAAATAATAATAATGAGTTGTAATAAATAAGAAGTTAATGTCGGGTATCCCCTTTTAATGCATTTGCATAATAATCAACGCAATATATTTAAGTTAAATTAAAATTGATCCTTTTTGGATGTTTAAAGCCATGTTTTTTTCTTGCCAAAGTTGAAATAAATCTGAATTTCTAATAAAGACGTTATACGCAAAATAGTTAATCTGTTTCCTGACCCGACCCTGGAACCCTTAGCCTATACCAGAGCTCGTTCAACTGAATTTTGCTACCCTACAGTACAGTAGACTAAACTCTTTTCCAGAAACTACTGAGGTCAGAAACACAGCCCAGCCAAAACAAAACCGATTTGATTTTTTCATATTTTTGAGTGGCAATTCCCGGTTTCCCTAGTCTAGTCTAAAATCTTCAACCAATTGATCAGTTTCCTGGAAAATGATACCCTATTCTAGACCTAAACTCTCTGATTTATATACCCTATCCCAGAGTAAACTGCTTGAAAACCATACCCCTCACCAACCTCGTTCCCAGGGTTTTCTCCCACCCGCCCCATGGAGCGGGTAGGAGAGAACCCTGGGAACGAGGTTGACTCCTCACAGCGGCACATACCTTTATAGCCCATATATAGCAGTACGTACCCCCCCCCCCCCGTAAGTTTCCCTCTCTCCCCTCGCTTGGCCTCGCGAGGGTCTCTCTCGCTCCGCGCTCCTCATTCTTCTTGTGTATCGCGCTTACAATGCCTCAGACTGTCATCCTATGGCATTTCGCGGTCTAAAAAGCTCTCTCCGTCGCTCTACTTTTTCTGTGGTGAATCTCGTGAGGACGACTTGTAGCAAGTCTAACTATGCCTGAACATCTCCCAACAAAGACATTTTTGATCCTGTGAATGAAATCATGTGAAATGCTAGGACTGTTAAGAGACCATATTGACGTACGGTTGGGCACAAGATTATTACAGTGATTGTCTAAGGGTGCGTTCGATTGGGAAATCTGGATACCTAAATCTGGATTTCGCAATCGAACGCACCCTAAATTTTAAAAGGTGTGGAAGGCATTTTTTAAAACAAAAGAATTTTAATTTGTAAAACAGATCGACCTTACACTTCGTAGCCTGCGCTGGCGGTATTGTGTAGTAGTCTAGTGACATTTGGCGGCGGAGCCGTTGTAATCCAAAACTTTAATCTCACAATACCGCCAGCTGCGCAGGCTATACACTGCGCGACATAATTCCATCTGGCATTACATGTATTAAAAAAACTTAACTATTCAGATATCGAAACTCTGTATTCTAAGATGTACGCTTTTAAAACTACATCACCTTAAGACCAGATTCCTTGAAGACCTTGAATGATCTATTTGCTGGTGGAAGGCATATGATATCTTGAGTTTACCTGACGTTTTGAAATAATACTTCACTTGTTGTTCGAGACGAGCCTAATGGAGACTGCCGAAAATATCGACTTTTTTCATTGGTCAAGATACCGATCTTTAGTCAGTGGTTGCTGACAATTTTAGGAAAAAGTTAGGGAGTTAATGGCAGTAGTTATTCTCACCACTTCTCTTCTGTTAAAAAGGTGTAATAGTAACAGGAGAAATGAATCTTTGATCTGTGGCGCTTTGATTAGTACGTGACCTTTCCTGGTCGGGCAGGGCAATAGAGTGCATCCGGTTTAGATATAATTACAAGTAAAATAACTCGTAAAATACCCATAAATACCACTTGGTTTTATTCCGGCGAGTATATGATACTTACTCACGAAACTAAACTTTTTTTCCACGATCACGGGTTTGCATGTCATGATTCACGCGAAATGACGACGACCTTCAGGTTGATCAACTGTTCGAATCGCGAGTGTTCTCTTTGTGGGGATACACGATTCGAACTCAAATGTCTCCCGTGCTCACATAATATTTGCACAGAATGTCTTCAAAGCACGCGACTTATGAAAAGCTTAAATATATCCGTGTATTGTCCAATAGATGAACACAAGTTTAATCTCGCAAATAATGGAATTGATAGTCTACCAACGAAGGGACACTTGATCGAAGTAATAAGCAACAGAGAACAGCAGAACTTCGATCGACCGTCCATTGAATTTTCAACTGATCTGAGTGAGATGTCTGAAATGTACGAGTTGTTGACATATACACAGGAGTACCGTAATGACCTGGCGGCGGCTATCAGAGACATGGAGCACAGGATTGATGCGTCATTGTCGCTTCAGGAGGAACGAGTTAAAGAAGAAATCCGCAGCACAGCTGACGCACTCGTGGACGCTGTTCGCGCTAAGGAAAAAGAGCTCTATCAGGACGTGGATCGATTAATCGCGTCGGAAAAGCGAGATCGCTGTCAAGAAATAGCCGATTTTTCACTACAGGCGCACCACGTTATTCAAGTTGTTGAGATGAATCATGGCAAGTTTAAACCAGGGAGGAGGGACGAGTTATTGGCAAATAAAGTACAAGCGCAGTTACTTGCGGTGAAACAGCGAAAGAGTTCACTGATGGAGAATCAGGAAAACCGTCTCTATGAGATGTCGTTCGTGGCGAACAATGGGTGCTTTCAAGAGCCTCTCGGGAGGGTCAAATGTGACAGAGATATAAAAGAAGCTAGGGATGATAAGAATGATGGCGCAAAATGTACCAGTGAAGATGGACCCATAGAGAAGCGTCGACTGTCTTCTCAAAGAGAGTTAAAGAGAAAGCCTGGTCAAGTTCTTAGTGTTATAATTCCACCAAGCCCACTGTCAGAAAAATTTCTACCTTGGGCCTTGTCAGTCAGCGAGAGCGGGCACATTGCTGTTGTTGACCGAGGAAATAACTGTATTCATATTTTTGACCCCATGGGAGATTTTTTGCGTCACGTCGCCAAACCTTACGGCAACAAGTTGCTCGAAGTGTATGGCGTGACTTTTATGTCGCGTAACACTTTCGCTGTCGCTGAGTACTCCCCTACGACCGGAGGCGGTTGTCTTATTGAGATGGGGATTTCCGGAGAGCACTTGCGCGTGATTGCTAATCTCAAAGGACCAGCGCACGTGACTTCATTTACTTCCTTTTCAAGTTCATGCAAGAACATCATCGCCGTTTACTACACTAACAGTATGGAGGCTCCTGATGTGTTTGGTGCAAGAGATGAACGAAAAATCGAGTTACCTGTTGGAAAATGTTCGCGGACGGGACTGAACCATCCTCAGAAAGGAGTGCATCTCAAGGATAAATTCATCTTTTCAGACAGCAACAAAGTAGCAAACCAAGGTTGCGTGAAAGTCTTCGATTCAGACTGTCAGTTCGTCACCAGTTTCGGAGAACAACCACTTTGGAACGAGAAGAGCCTGGGTCATCCGCTGCGTATTGCCGCTGACCCAGTGAATTGCGTGCTCCTGGTATATCAACAGTTTTCCAACAGAATGAGGGTTTATGACGTCACTGGCGCATTCGTATCGGAGTTCCCCACATCATCCGGGCTACTTGATTTTACTGTTGCCCCTGATGGCAGACTCATCGCTTCTTGTAGCAATAACAGTGAATTCCCCAATTCGGTTGTCACATTATCATACATGTAGGACTGAATTATTGAGATCTGGTGGGTTGAGTTGTTGAAAAACAGACCAGAACAAAATTTCGAAAATGCTTATTATGTAGGTTTGTAGAAAAGTGATTTTTATGTTGATTAGTTAACACTTGGAGAGATAACTTTATTAGCCGGGATGGAATTAATATGGGGCCCGAGATAAACAATGGGCTTGAGAGACGAGAATGACACGCACACACTACCTCTTTCTTCGTGTGCGCCCTCCTCCCTCGCGACCAATTCTTATTTGCGCCCGAAATTTCTCATGCGCCTCCTATAGAGGCTACTTTTTTATAAGAAGCAGCTAATAGACGACAGATAACAAGATGAATTCAGGGGAAGAGAATGGAAGGGGTGCTCCTAAAAGTTGACAAGCCTCGAATTCAATTTATGAGGGGTGCATGTCAAGGACAATTCAAACGGTATTTTTAATTTGATAGAGTATAGTCTCTGATATCAGTAAGTACACACTCTTCAAAAAGCCTTCATCTGGCCTTCAGTCTTGAAGTAGAGCAATGGTTTTAGTAGCTTATCCTCGGAGTATTGGCTCCTCTTTCTGTTATGCAGGTGGTTTAGGAATCTTTTACCAGAGAGAAAACTACAACCTAAAGGAGCATATTGCGTATAAATTGACTTTTTTGTAAAGGAAAAACAAATAATTGTTTGGTGTTACTTCTATAATAATTACCTATGAAATAAAGATGGAATAAGTACACGTTTATATCCTGTTCAAGATAAAAGAATTTCAGTACATATAAGATCGTGTTAGCTGTCTAATTCAAATATATGTTTGGGGCAATAGCCTCCTTTTGAATGTTTGGAAATGTTCTGCCTTTTCTTTCAAAACGTGTTAACTGGAGGCATCCCAATTATCTCAAATAAAATCAACACAACCATCCTACCATGAAACAACACGTGTACCCGGTCACCGACTAATACTGTTGGTATTAAGTTAATCGGGTGCCATAGCAACAATTTTGAAAAGATAGGATTGCTCTGAACCCTTTGAGATAACGAATGCTCTGGCAAATGATTTAGGTTTTGGATTATTTTAGGCGAATATGCTTAGCTGAAGTTAGGGCGTGGGAGGCTAGGCCATCTACCATCCTGGCGTTTCGTTGACACAGTTTCCTGCACAGCGGTATTCAATGAGAACTATCAGCATACATTGCACCTCAGTTGTACGTGTTAACGTTGATACCACATTATCATGGTCTTTTACTTCATAAAAACACACTGAGCTTCTAGTTAGACTCAGCGTTGCCTAGTCTCTACGCCTCATTATTCCGCGCGGCAAATGCATTCCGGGTCACGTGGTCCGAGTTGGCCTTCGATACGTCACCGAAGTGAATCGATTGAGAAGGCCTGGGACTTGGCAAAGGTCAGCGCATTATGTTGAAAAGGTTTGCTTGTAATCAAGTTTCTCTTTGTTTTGTTTCATACTAACGGTAGCAGCGTGGCCGAGTGGTTAGAGGGCTGGAGTTACAATCTGGAAGCCCCGAATTCAAGTCCAGCCCTGGCCGGCAGCTGGATTTGTTCTCGATAGTCGGCCTCGAGTTCAAATCCTCGGCCACGCTTGTAAATAGCCAGCTGGTCCGCTTCCGGCCAGTTGGGATGTTTATTTGATTTATTTGTTTCAGTTATTTGTTCGGTCCCAGTAGCCTTTGAACTATAAATGCTGCCGGGGGTAAATAAAGGAACTACAGGTGGTAACTGAAAATTAGGAGAGGGCGTCCGACAGTTATTTCACTGGACCATTAACGTGGTTTTTGTCCAAACGAGGCTAAGCCTTGAAACCGAGGCAGAACATAGATACCAGCTCCTGGCAGAGAAAAAGCCCCTGAAAAAGCTGCAGGGCGGCTAAAAGTGCGTCCTCTACAGAGAAAAGTTTCATGAGAGATAGTAGATTAGGAATGCAACCTTCGGGCGCAATTATTATATCTTATTATTCCACTATTATGTCATTTTACCATATAAGGTCAAGAGAACAAGCAAAATACGAGGCCGTAATACACCGTAGTGTCCTGGTTTAACCGGTTTACAACAGGGCGAATACTGGCGGATGGAGAAGGAGCAACTATGGCTAACAGAATCAGGATGTTTTGGATACTCTTACTAGAAAATAGAAGCCAAAATAACATTTTTCTTTTGCAGTACATAATTAACCTCTCATTCAATGGTTTGGCATAATACGCGCGAACATTTTGCTCATTGTTAACGTCATTCTCCCAGACAGAATCAGGATGTTTCTGAATACTCTTACAAAAAAATAGAAACCAATTGCCAAATAGCAATTTTTTTTGTAGTGGAATAATAAACCTCTTAATCGATGGTTTAGCATATAATACGAGCGGACATTTTGCTCATTGCTCGTATTTTTCAGAGCCCCGCAGGGGCTCTGAAAAATACGAGCAATGAGCAAAATATCCGCACGTATTATATGCTAAACCATCGAATAAGGTGTATATAGTGCAGGGCGTGGCACGTTATCGTCACCAAGGAGACTCATTTTCACCGCAAATGTTTTATCTGCCGGCAGATTCAAAACTCGCTGTAAACTTTGATCTTTCGTCGCCCTCGTTGTTCTTGGCGGTGATGTTTTGTTGGTTTGTTTGTGTGTTTATCTGTTTGTTTGTTTGTGTCTAGGCAACAAATCATTTTGGCAGGCTAATTTGGGCGAACAAATATAGAAACGTCAAAAGGATTATCTAATTTTTATATAAATATTCTCCAGCGTTTTAATAGCAAACATTTCTGACTTGGTGAAGCTAATTAATTTTTATTACTAGCTGCTGAACACATGTTGTAAAAGCTAAAAGTCAACAACATCGATGTCCTTGTCCACTTTAATTCCCATTAATTCCCATAAAAATCCTTACAACACAAATAACCAGGATGTCGCGTCAACCATTTTCTTTGTATGGTTTCACTTTATCCCGTAAAGAGATTTTCAAAATGTGACGCAAGAGTTCCCTGCAATTGCTTGGATTATACTAATATGAGGTTGATTTGGCCTGAAGAGGAACCAAATTTTGCTTTCACCGCTCTTGTTCCAACCGCAATCGAACCTGAAGAACTGAGTGCTGTCGGTGAGTGAAAAATGCTGCATCTTAAAAAAATGGTATGTACATACTCCCGTTAATAAGATGTCAAGTTTAGCTCAATTCGCACTATTTCATGTTTTCTTTTCCATCTTTTTTGCAACAACCGTTGTTCTCCAGCAACTTCATTCATTGTGAACTGAAAATTCAGAACAAGACCAAAAATGAAGCGCTTGGTCTCTCAAGCTTAAGTTCAACGAGGGAGAGTAAATCCTTCTTTTTTCATTTATTTTCTAGGCAAGCAAAGGAGGGCAATCAAGTAAATCGAACACAGCCGAGTTTTCTGATCAATGTTGGCCAAGAATGAAGGAGTTATGGCTTATCGATTTCAAACTGAGAGGTCGCCGATGGGGACACCGTGACAAATTCATGGTGAGTTGAAAAACCGAGTAAAACTAACGCAAGACTAAATATGGAAGACATTTGCCAATCAATATAAGTACAACTGACGCAGAAAGTACTGATAATCGACAAAAAATAAGGGACAGCAGAAGTCGTGGTAGTTTAGTTCTTTAGGTAGAGCGGGAGAAAAATAGCTGAACTGCTGCCAAATTACTGCCTAAAAACAGCAAAAATACCACTCGACCGAAGACAATGACACTATTTAAAAATTATCTGCTGGACCAAAAGCCTCCAGACTAACCTTACTATCCTCTTAGTATCTTGAAATTGCCGAGGGAAAGGCAAATATCATGAAACGGGTGTCTTATAAAGAACGAGCAAAGCGTGTTTTTAAGTTGGATATACTTTGAATGAATAAGATAGTAATTATTGGATTCGATTCGTATGAATTGGTTTTACAGATCGTGGAGGTATAAAACCCTCCTCAATCTGCATAATTCTCTTCATTTTCATACTCAGCCTCGTCCAGTTGTTAATTAACAAGGCGACGTGAATATCGGCGAATAGTCACCGAGACGAAGTCGAGGTGACTATTCGCCAATATTCACGTCGCCTGAGGCGACTAATTGTTTTAGTATAATTACATTCATGATTATTCGAGAGAAAAAAAATTTATTGATCAATTTCCGACCCCGAAACATCAAAAAATCTGGCTGCCATTTTGAAAACTGCTAGACTTCAATGCTATAATCACCGCGCGGTGATTATAGCGGGATAAAGCGAAGCTCCTAGCCAATCACAGCGCTCTATTTTCGATAGTCATCAATGTAATTATACTAATTAATATTATTGAGTTGTTGGCTCGCTCTAAACACTTCTGATGGCCGGGCTCCAAAAATAGAGGTAACCAGAAACTTGAATTGAATTTCAGACGATTCTGAGTCGTTTCGGTTTACTCGAGAGGAGAAAACGACCGTCGAAGTAGTCGTCTGAAATTCAGGCTAGACCCCTGGGCCCAGCTGTTCGAAAGATGGATTACGCTATCCACGTGAATAAATCTCTATTGAGAGGATAACACAGTAAGTTGGTTTCCCTAATATATATTCGCTGGAAAGTGATTTATCCGCTGGACAATTAGCGCTATTCAACGTTTGAGCGAGACAGTGTGACGGTTAATTTTTTATTGTACAATGAGAAAACATTGCTGTTCATTTAGATTAGAGGGCAATTTTCACTCTCTCCACTACTGATTTAGTGCTTTTAGCCTCTTAAAAGGAGCTTGGCGACTCAAAATTCGAAGCCCCGTATAAAAAAGAAGGCTTTCACTTTTTGTTAGTTTTGAATCGTGTTTCTGTTACTTTTTAATAAAATTTTGAGTTCGTTCGCCTTAGAGTTTGAGAGGTTTGCATAGCAGAGAGGAGCTCCCGCAGGGAATGCATTCACGAAAACGAGTAAGTAAAAACCTTACCCCTTAAAAGCTTCCCTTCCTCCTTAACGTAATTGATGGAGGATAAACTGTCAAAATACGTGTCCTTTCATTTCTTAGCTTGCATGCTGACGTCCACTATCAGTTCTCTGATTCACGCACAGAGAAATTGGAAATGCCTTTTTCTTTGCTTTGAGAAATTAGAAAGTCCGCTGTTTTGGTACTAAAACTCGGCATATATTAAGTCAAGTCAAGTCAAGTCAACTTTATTTAGGCAAGGTAGCCCTATCAGCCATTGGCTGGTATCAAAAGGGGCCCTGAGAAGCACTGATAAAAACGATTGCAGCGCAAGTGTAGTGCCTTAAAGCGAAAAAAAAAACCGTTTCCATTTTTGGTGTCCTACCGAAGCGCATTTCCTTTCATCTCAGGCTCATCTCAAAAGTGAAATTATCTACGACTGGGAGAAGAATATGTATGATGGCAGCGACAAGCCAATGTTGAGAAAGAAAGAAAACAAGAAGGCGACTTCCTTTTTGTCCTGGATTGTATTTCGGGACAAAAAACTGGAATGGGTGAGAAAACCACAAACGCTGGCATTTCCTTGCTGATAAACTGATTTGGTCAACACCAAACCAATCTAACCGTGTAAAAAACGATCCCCTTTAAATTGGCGACCACATCGCGTTAACAAAATTGGTGAGAACGTTTTCTATGACTTAAGTCGAAGCTTGAAGTTGTTTGGCCTGTCATAAATTTACATCGTGTTGAAATGAGTAGTGAGTGTTTTGACGTACATTTTTATGGTACTTTGAGAGTGGAACTAAAGCCTTTTTCCAACCAGGAAATATGCCTTTACCATGTCATTCCTTTTTTAGACTAAAGAAACAAGGGAGAAAGCACTTACTTCTGCCTTCGTTATTCCAACTATCATCGTCACCAAAGCAGCAGTTGCTGATTTTATATAAACAATTTCAAAACTGCTTACTGCTTATAAACTGCCGCGGAGAAAATCTCCTCAAAATCATCTACGCATGCATCCAAACGAAAAATAGAAAAGAAACATTGTCTTCTCATTTCTCTCGTGCTCATTTTTTTCGTGTTAAAGTTGACGAAGTTTTGCCCTGAGAATGGTGGTCAAAAGCGTTTCGATCTGTGAAAAACCAAATTTGATTAGGAAATGATTGAAGTCTGATTGATGAAGAACTGTTTCTACATAATCGTGACGATCACTGAACGTTTATTTCGGCTATTCTATAGCTTTCATTACAGACTAAAACAAACAGAAGTCTACGGGCCCCTCCATTTCCTTTATTGAGATTACATTTATTGATCGCCCGTTTTGGCTTGTTTGATTCAGATATGAATGAATGGCCAACAGAAAGTTAAAGTAAGCAAAGAATGTACTTGCTAATTTAATAACAGACATATATGCTTCAAAGCATACTTTGTAAAAAAGACTCTTTGTGTGCCTTTTGTCTTTGCGGGTACTTCAGGGGCACCCAACGACGGTTTCCTCCAAAATACGTTGAAAACACTTTTTTAGGCTATCCAAAGTACTTTTAGATCTGTAGAAATGCATTCTAAGCGGCGCTACAAAATTTTTATCTTTTCGGTCATCCTAAGGGATCTTAAGTCTTTTCAAATTACAAGGGCTTCAGAATTATTTTCCCGAAAATTTTTGGTGCAATGTAAGGTTTTGCGAAAGTGGGAATTTTTCTGATTCCCATGGTTCAACTTCAAGGACTTTTCAAGGAAATTACGTTTTTCAATGACTAAGATTTACTTAATAAATCGGCATCCGTATGATCCCTTATTGGCTACAAGTCATGGAGTCATTTACGATTTTTACTTTGGCCATCATTGATGACATTATTTTATACTACTTTATTCCGCAACAAGACTTTGCAAAATGACTGGGTGACTTGCAATTCCATCTGAGGTACAGAAATAGCATTTGAAATAAAGAAACAGAAATAAAATACTGTTCATTTTCAAAAAATAATGTTTTTACGTTACCTGTGAGTTTTACAGGTTCTTACACCGAGGATGAGCCAAAATTTTCTCATCAAAATAATCTAATTTTACAGAAGAAGGTCTTTGGCATAGACAAAGTTGTCAATTTCAAGGACTTTTCAAGACCTAATAAAAAATCAAGTACTTTTCAAGGACCTAAACCAAATTCAAGGACTTTTCAAGACGAGTAGTAAAATTCAAGACCTTTTCAAGATTGTACGAACCACGGATTCCTCTCTCCATCACATTTCATAATCCGAATATTTTAGGTTTCCTTTTCCCAAGAAAAAGAGTGTAACCTGGGTAGTAAAATATGAAAAATGAAACTTCAGAAAATCGTAGGGAATTTATTAAATAAGCCTCGAAAATTGTACATGAATGGAACATTTATCTAGATATTTTTAGCCGTCCTTAAGCGAAAGAAACTTCTAGAGATATTTTACAGAAAACAGTCGGTGGGTACCCTTGGTCCTTGACATCCATAAAATAAATATGCACGTTAATATGACAAACTAGGCAACATGACAACAGGCAAATCAAACTTTCAAACTTTTATTCAAGTGTCAAGCCATGTACAAAATTAAACCAAATAAAAACAAGAAATGATGTCAGGCCAGTTTAAGTTTTTCAGTACTCCTCTCCTTCCTCTTCGCCTTCGGCGTCCACTGAATCCACACCCACTTCTTCATAGTCTTTCTCAAGGGCGGCCAAATCTTCACGAGCTTCGGAAAACTCTCCTTCCTCCATGCCCTCACCCACATACCAATGGACAAACGCGCGCTTGGCGTACATCAGATCAAACTTGTGATCAAGGCGGGCCCAGGCCTCGGCAATAGCTGTTGTGTTACTCAACATACATACTGCACGTTGAACTTTGGCGAGGTCGCCGCCTGGAACAACTGTCGGTGGCTGGTAGTTGATGCCAACCTGAAAATCAATAATTATTGAGTAAAGAAACACTACATTTACTGCTGTAAAACCATAGGAAATCAGACGAGAATCAGTAAAAAGTCAAGATCTCCGATCTCCACTGAAAAATACCTGCAGGATAACATCACAGAGGCGGGAATAATGACACTAAATTATTAATTATTTTCTTTATTTATAGACCGCATCCACCGTGTACCACATTCATACTCTGAGAATAAGAGAAAGAGGTGCCTGTTTTCAAAGAAATCGACCTTTCTTACAAATCACATAGTAACAGACAAAAATAAATAAAGAAATTAATACTAACGCGCTTCTGCCCTACAAGTTTCAAAACATTAAAAAAAGAAGAAGGATGAATGTTACTCTTTGTGACCCTACGTACATTCACTCAGAAAAAGTTATTTTCATACTGTTGCGCATGAAAGGAGAGAATTCTGTCTGAAAAATTAATTAAAATAGGCGGGAACAGAAAAAGCTTTTAAGCCCAGCTGACCTTAAATCCAGTTGGGCACCAGTCTACAAACTGAATGGTCCTCTTAGTCTTGATGGTAGCAATGGCAGCGTTAACATCCTTGGGTACAACATCACCTCGATACAGTAGGCAGCAGGCCATATACTTGCCATGACGAGGATCACACTTCACCATCTGATTGGCAGGCTCAAAACAGGCATTAGTGATCTCAGCCACACTGAGCTGCTCATGATAGGCCTTCTCAGCAGAGATGACAGGTGCATATGTAGCCAATGGGAAGTGAATGCGTGGATACGGCACCAAGTTGGTCTAAAGAGACAGAATATAATGGCTCATATTGGTTTACCCCTCTTAACAAAGTTACAGGCAAACAAAGGTAAGGGTAGGCCCCGGTTGTTCGAAAGCTGGATAGCGCTATCTACCGGATAAATCGCTACCCAGAGGATAAGTATTACGACATCCAATTGCGCTATCCAGTGGATAGCGCTATCCACCTTTCGAACAACTGGGGCCAGAAGTCTAGTTTCAAAAGATGGACTCTGTGCAACATTCAATGTCCTCAATGTCGCTTTAGCTAATGACAGTGAAAATTACTTCTTAGAATACTACTGTAAGGGCAAACTCGCTTGACATCACCTCGTTTTGCAAAAGCTTTTAGAGGACAAGCCAACCGATAAAAAAATTCATTGCTAGTAAAATTTTTCTTGGCTTTAAGACAGTTCTACTCTAAACGAATGAAAGCTCTACATATCTTGAACTAATATGTGCACGAAGATTGAACCAGCATGTACCTGAAACTCAGTTAAATCAACATTCAGCGCACCATCAAAACGAAGTGATGCTGTGATGGAAGACACAATCTGTCCAATCAGACGGTTCAGGTTAGTATAGGTTGGCCTCTCAATGTCCAAGTTTCTGCGACAGATGTCATAGATGGCTTCATTGTCCACCATGAATGCACAGTCTGAGTGCTCAAGTGTGGTGTGAGTTGTCAAGATAGAATTGTAAGGCTCAACGACAGCAGTTGCAATTTGGGGTGCGGGATAGATAGCAAACTCCAGCTTAGATTTCTTGCCATAATCAACTGACAGGCGTTCCATCAGCAATGATGTAAAACCGGATCCAGTCCCACCCCCAAAGGAATGGAAGATGAGGAAACCTTGTAGACCAGTACACTGATCAGCCTATAAAAAAGATGAATAAAACTGTTAACTAAAATTGCAAGCTAATTGCATATACAAACTCATATCTTTTAAGGATTTTCGTGGACGATTGCTGAGTTTTTTTCACCACCCTTGTGAACATACCACTTAAGTTCAGTTCTAACCTTTTGTCCTCTGATGCCCTTTGCAGGGAATTGATGCAGTTCCTGCTACTACCAACTAACAAGGAAATTACACCTGCTATCCTCTCTCTCGAGACCTTTGTAAATTCCCTATCCCCTATTAGATGACAATGCTTTCGTCCCCTCCCTTCCCTGGACTGACAGTTATGTACATCCCTTACTGTTCAAGAGTCACAGTGCTAAAGAAAGTTTACCCTCTGCAACATGAAGAGATCTGTAAGAGGATGTTTCCTCTTGTGGCATTATCTATTGGTAATCAAAAGTAATATGAAATTAAATATTTCTTAATCTACATCAGGCTAGATCATGCCATCTTTTTCAAGGCTAGAATAATTTCACAACCTCTATTTTTGTCCCTTTCAAGAATGTATACTGTTTCAGCCATAAACGACTTCAGTAGTTAAACCTCACAGAACGGATAATACTTTGAAAAGAACAACCACAAAAATCCGTTTTAACCACAATAATTAACATATGTTGAAACAACCTAATAAATTTTATTTAAACACAGGCTTACCAGCTTACGAATCCTGTCAAGGACAAGGTCAATGATTTCCTTGCCAATAGTGTAATGACCGCGGGCATAGTTGTTCGCAGCATCCTCTTTGCCAGTTATCAACTGTTCAGGATGGAAGAGCTGGCGATAAGTCCCAGTGCGGACCTCATCTAAGAAGGACAAAATGTAAGCTTATAAATCTTAAGCCCCATTCAAACCCAAGCTTAAAACATGCTCAAAAGCTGCTTAAGGAGCTAAACATGGTTTGAAAAGCTGCTAACGAACTTAAATTAATTGCAAATTTAGTGCAAATTACAGAACATGTTGAATTTCATTTGAATCCTGTGTGAAACCCTGTCAGTTCCCGTTTTCCATGCCTGTTTTCACCTGGTTTAATTAAACATGTTTAGTTGATGTGAATAATGGGGCTGATGCACAAGAAGATACCGAATTTTCCCCTATATGTTCTTATTTTTTATCGTGCATTTCAGCATTCCAGCATTTGGGTATTTTTTTAAAATCAAATAGTGTAAATAATATCTAGGAAGGTAAGGACAATACACCGTCTACTAAAAGTTTAGTAAGCTTCTCCATTGTGCTTGCTTTTGCTCCTATTTTTCGGCTCTCACTGTAAAATTCCGCCCAAAATTATCGTAACGTTAAACTTGTTCTGGGCTTACCTACAACTGTTGGTTCCAAGTCTACAAAAACGGCGCGAGGGACGTGCTTTCCCGCTCCAGTTTCACTGAAAAAAGTGTTGAAGGAATCGTCTCCGCCTCCTATGGTCTTGTCGCTTGGCATTTGGCCATCAGGCTGAATTCCATGCTCCAGGCAGTACAACTCCCAACACGCATTACCAATCTGCACTCCTGCTTGGCCGACATGAACTGAGATACACTCACGCTATGCAAAAAGAATCACGAACAAACAAGTTTTAGATGTTAACGCAACTTACAAACATCGGCAGAACTTAGAGTTCACATATCGAAACCTCTAATTTTTGACGCCCTTTCACCTCGAGGAAAGAAAGGCCTTATTAACTCATTTTCTAAATTACAAAACAAAAACAAAATCATTGAGAAAATGAATAAACGTAAAATCAAAACAGTTTAAGTTTAGTAAGCTTATAAGGCAAGCTTGCATATGCAATAGTAAAATTTCGTATCCTGGAAGATCTGTTATCATATTATTTTCTTCACAGTAACTATCACTAAATCAAGCCGACTAACCATTGTGGAATTCTTTGTTTCTCAAAAGGCTGTTCAAGTTAAAAACGGCGAAAAGTGAGCAAGTTTTCTCGCAGAAGAAGTAACGACTCTCCTACCAAGAAGACCAACTGAAAAAATGACGACAACAACTGAAGAGCACGCGTTTTTTCCGTTTCACACGTCAGGATGACGTATGTTGCTAGGCGACATAGGTTGAATTATACGTCATATCAAAAATGGCGGGAAAATTGCGCAGGCCCGTTTCTCAAATGTCCCGGTACCTTGAATAAGAGCGCGGATCCTGGAAGGCAAACTGCTCCATTTTGATTCATTAACTGAAAGCTTTATCATGTTAGATTCAAAACTATCGAAACCTCGATCTTTAATGTAAACGGAGACAGCATACCGGGCCGTTAATTATCGGGACTTTCGAGAAACGGGCCCCTGAACGGGAATTTGGACGGGAAGGGAAAGGAAGAATAATTGCGCGCGAGTACCGCGCGAGTACGTTCTTGCATTATCACGCAGGCTTGGAAACTGCGGCTGTTTCATCAGGTTTTCGGCTTTTTGATTTAGGTTTTGTAGCAGTGCATACAAACCGTATAGGTGCTAGACTTGCCACAAGTCAACGAGCCACAAATCACTACTTTTTAAGCCAGCGGAGAGAGGCCGACGAAGGCTTTTTTGCAAGTCTAGTACATCCTAGTGCATAGGTGGAATAGGTGCCCCGGAATGACGCATTTAAAATTTTGGCGGGGTGGCTTGTTCTTATGTGTAGCAGGAGCTAGAGTGGTTTCCAGGCCGAATTTGAGAAGTATAAATTTGATCAGACGTGGGACCTCGAGTCCCAGTTATCAGTCTACCAGTCACAACCTCCATTAAAAGTGCCCAAATATTTGCGTTAGACTAACGTAGATCATGAGCATGATAAACTTGAAACTGATGGGTAGCCATTTGAAACGGTATGTTACGCGCAAGGTACCTCAGCGCATCAAGTGACATTATCTTACCACACCCAGCTACGCAGGGTAAAAAAAATCATGGTACTGTTAAGATTTGGGATTTATTTGTTTGCTTAGTGTGTGTGTGTGCTAAGTAGTAATTTTATATAAACAGAGAGAATTGAAAAAATGTCTTGCAATACATTTACAAGAAAGATCTTCCTTTCAATTACTTGATTTATGATTTGTATGGAGGAGGAAGGGTCAATCTCCACCCCTTAAAACTCTTCTTTTTAATCCAAATGGCCTCAATGTTTTATTTCTTGCGAAGTATCAGAACTGTAAAAAGTTCCGCTGATAAAGAGCCCATTTGGTTAGTATCTTGCTTAATCTCTTTATACCCATACTAGTGTTGGAGGAAAACAGGAAGATAAAACACAATCCTTTTTTTCCTTGTTTTATTTTGTTTATCTGGAGGAAGATTACAATTTCTTGCCTCAATGATAATTTTGAAAGTCGTCCATAATAGTTGAGTCAAATTAGTCGCTTACGCAGTCCTTTCAGGTTTGTCACGCAATGCTCCTCCCTAAAAAGGCAAATACTTCTTTTGGCTGGAGCTTTAGGTGACTAGACAAAAGAGGGTGCGTAGTTCGGCGGTACTGCAAGTCCTGCAAGTGCCCTACAGCAAGCACAGCCAGTGCAGAATTTGGGAGAAGAGCAACCTTTTTCAGAAAATAGTCTGTAAGACCATTTGTGAAAACTTTGCGAAGAATTAGAAGAGACTGATTTAACATATTTTCCTTTTTAAAAGTACTGGTAGAAAATATGAAATTTAGCAATGACAAATGCCCCCAACCTCATCCCCTGGGTTTTTCCCTTCATCAAAAAGTGGGAGGTTGCGGAAAAGGCGCTTTCTTCCTTTTCATATGCCTTGACGCTATCAAATTTTCATTGCTAACTTTCTTTTCTCTTTTAAAGACGATTTACCCGAGAGTTTTAACCAAACCACTGCCCAATGATGCAAAAAGTCCACTTCCGGTTGACGTCCGTCGCTCAAAAACGCTGTTGCTTAAGTTCCCCATTAGCGCTGTGTGGAGAGCTCAAATTATGCATAACCGACGGCGTAACCTCACGAGCTCTTCTGCGCGTGACCGCCGAGTCAGTTTGTGTAAGCACTGGGGTCGAGATTAGATCTAAGGCGACCTTTAAAATATTTCATGAGTAACGAGCAGTTTACGGGATTTTTTCTTTGTAACAGATATGCCACGGTAATTTTTGTTTGTTTTTGAAACCAGCGGCCAGATTCTCAGGAATATTTATGCTGTTCACGTGACCAGCCAATTCCAGGGCCTTTTCTCGACCCTCTCGTTTCTAGGGAATGGTTGAAATGCCCCACCCATCGGACACCTTTCATGGTAGGAGGGTGGGCTAGCCTAAATTTCATCCGATTGCTTCGAGTCGTTTTCTCCTCTCAGCGAAGTAATAGGATGAAATTCACTCTAAGGGTGGGCACCCTTGCAACTGGCTGAGCCATAACTCTCTCTCTAATATTCGCCCTTGCGAGGAAGGTACAAAAAAGAGAGGGTCACCAGAGAGGTTAAAATAGAATTTCTTTGTAGGAGACTCAAAAAGAGGGGGATCAGCGTGCCCTACCCCTCCCCAATACTGCCATCGTCCCTCTGTATAAATAAATGGCTAGAGTGGTGGGAGATAAGCGAAGTGGTATTTAAAATTTGGCATTGTTTTTAAAAACCTGTCAGCCGATAAAGTGAAAGGGATTATGCAATGTCACGAAACACTGCAAGGAGCAGAGGTCCAGCTCAGTCTTTATTACAAATTGATCAGACAATACAATGCTTTGAGGGGGTGTTTACATGACACCGGGGCGACTTTCGCGCCGCGACGAGTTCACTCCGGTTCCCTCTCATGGCTCTACATTTGTTTACATGATACCACCACAAAAAGTCATGCCGGCGCGAGTCGCCCCGGCGTGAGTTCACTCCGGTTGTCGCACCGGGGCGAGAATTTCACTCCAGTACGAAATCTCGCAACGGTATCATGTAAACACGAAACGACCACCCGTTTCGGTGTGAAATCGGTCTAATGTTTGTGATTTTGAATCATACGTGCATTTTATCAACATGAAGTGTACCTTCAAATAACGAGATCATATGTGAAATAACCCAGTCATCATGTAAACGCGATACGAAATCAAAAAGTCATGTCGGTATGAAACTCGCGCCGGTGCGAGTTTTCTCATGTAAACACCCCCTCAGTCTGCAAGGGATTATACACGCTTGATTGAACCTACTCTTTCCCGCCCTCCTGACCGGAACTAAAGCCGCCATATTATGCAATATGGCGGAGGGAGGAACCGAACGTATTATAACTCAACTCTTCGTTGTTTTCGGATCAGTGGCTCTTTTGACTTTACTGCTCTACTGGTGTGGAACTTATCGATTTTCGGCTCTCAAGTCTCTTCACCTTCCTGGATCAAAACCATGGCCTTTCTTGGGAAATATCCTAGAAATAAAAAAATATGGCGGCGTACACGCTATGATGTTTGAAAACATGAAACGATATGGCAAGATTTTTGCAGTCTACATTGGTCGGTTGCCTGCAATTGTGATCCTTGATCCTGATGTTTTGAAGCAAATCTTAGTGAAAGACTTCTCAAGCTTTAGGAACCGGTCAGACGCGGCCAAGCCTCCCCCGCCTCTTGAAAACAATTTGTTCGCTGCGAGAAACGAACAGTGGAAGCGAATTCGCAGTATTTTGACACCTTCTTACACCTCTGGGAAGATGAAACAGATGATTCCACTTATGGAGGATGCAGTGAATGTGCTGATGGAGAAACTAGAGGATGTTGCTGACACAGGTTAGTTTGAGTGCCAGGGTTGTATGTAATCAAAGAGTGTTGCAAAATGTAGCTTGATCTCGATAGAGATTGCGTGACACGCACATGTAACTAGGAGAAAAACAAAGTAACAGGAACGACATAAATTTATGTTGCATTACTCCTTGTTTGAAAACTCTTTTGCACATACACACTTTTTCTTTTTATGCAGTGTGCAGGGGACAGGATATTATTGGGGGTTTGTAAATTGACAACCATTGGTAACTGTTATAACTGTTATTATTGGTATATAGAGGGTGACAGTTTTTTTTTTTTAATTGCCTCAGTCTAATGTTGATGAAATGCCACCAAATATATGAAAGTCATGGGAAAATAAAAAAGTTGGAGGTGGTTATGGAAAATTACTGTGCTCCTTCATTAGCTAAAGAAAAAGGAACTACAAAGGCCATCTAGATTATTGTGGAAAATTGGTGGTCAACTGAGTTATCTTTTGTCATGTTATTTCATGAAATGTCAGTTCCTTGCAAAGCAAGGTACAGAAAATTCTTGGAATTAGCATTTGTGCATGGATCTTCTGTCATACTTGAATCGTGGGTGGCCTATTTTAAGTCAGTGTCAGAAGTGGCAGCAAAGCGTCCCAAACAATCCCACATGAGCAAACTTCGGAGGCTGTAATTTTAATTTACAATCAGCAGCAAAAGCCAGCCTAGCAGTCACAGTGTAAACAAAGTTTTGGCAGATGCTGAACAAATTTTGGGTGCAAAGACACTAATCGTCGTAAAAAAACTGCTTTTAATCTTACTAATTAATGGTACAGGATTTCATGATGTAACAGTGTAAAATTATGTCCCTCTGTCATAAGATTGATCCCAGAATTGAGATCCAGTCAAGTTCTGTTGTCTTTATATCCTACTAACAGACCTATCCCTTAAGCTTATTGCATGGTTCTTGAAGACACAATTATTTGTATTTTTCCTGTACACATATATTATTTGGTTGGAGGTGAGAAATAGGGCAAAAAAAAATTTTGCCCAAGGGAAGGCCTGTTCAAAGGCTACTGTATGTGATTGGATACCTGCTGAGAAGGGGAGGTAATGTTTTTGTCCTTTCTTGGGATTGCCTGCTTTTTTTCTTGCATGAAAAACATTTGATTTACTTTCTAATTATTTACAGTATGATACAGGTAGCACCATCGCCGTCCATTTGTGAGGTATTTATGCAAATGAGGTTTCAGCACTTCAGGCTGCAACCAGTTTGCTCTTTAAATAATGCTGAGAAGAAAAAAAATGACACTTAAAATTTCAGTTGGAGTTAATACCAATTTGATGTGTGATACGCCAACTTTTCCTAAGTGTGTGACTTTCGTACCCATATAGAGCGTTTTCACTCACGTGACCAAATTTCTATATCGTCATGGTAACCGACTTCATCCGCCATGTTGGTGTTCCACTGATAACCAGTGCGTATCGTGACAGCAACATTTGGAGCAGATTTTACAGTTTTGAGAAGACGTTAGTGTAATGTTTATGTTGTTTTATCATGGTCCTCTGCCTTGTCATTAGCTGTGGGAACAAAACAGGGAAGAAGCGGTCTAATGTCGAAAAAGTAAGGTTTTTTCGTGTCTTACGTGTTGTAGTCAATCAAGGTCAGAGTACACTGAAGAACTTACTTCTGAGCGAAGAAGAATGTGGATCTCTGCGATAAGTAGAGATGACTTAACTGATGATATTTTAGAACGCGATCGGGTTTGCAGCCAGCACTTCGTTTCAGGAGAAGCTGCGAAAGGTTGGGATCGATTCAACGTAGATTGGGTCCCTACCCTTCATCTTGGGTCATTCAAAACAGCATGTAAATGATCCTGAAGAAGCAGCTGCTCGAGCACAGAGAGCTGCCAACAGACGCAAACGTCAAGCTTAACTGATAAGTGTGGTTTATTGAACCACTTGAAGCCAGGGGACCTTGTTATGGCAGACCGAGGGTTCACCATTCAGGAAAGTGTTGCACTCTAGAGGAAAGAATCAACTTGATCCACTTGATGTGGAACGAACACGAGGAATTACGAATGTGCGAATACATGTTGAGCGTGCCATTGGACTCCTGAGGCAAAAGTATTCTATCCTGCAGGGAAAACTACCAATAGATTATTTGACATGTTCAGAGAAAAGTGGAAAAATTCCACTTATTGACAGGATGATCAGGGTTTGTGTAGCCCTTACAAATCTTTCCCCATCTGTTGTTCCCTTTGAGTAAACTCATCAGCTTTTACAAATCATTTATATCTTTGCAAACATTTGTGAGACAGAATTAATATTTAATACTCAGACAAAGTTATGTATGGTATTGTATTGTAATGGCTTCACTCTGCAATAAAGCTTCACAAAAGCACAGCAATGTATGTCATGCATAAATTTTTTTCTTGAGTTTCAGCATTCTGAATCTCTGTCATCAATATTTAAAGCCTTGGCCTCAGGCTTGAGCTGTTTCCACTGTATTATCCAATCATTTCACTTTCTTTTCTAACCCTAATTATTCATAAATTAGGGCTAGGAAACAAAGGAAAGGGAGAATCAACCTAAAGTAAAATTTGACCTGTAACAGATACATTTGTTCATATTCTTTATAGTTCTCCTGAGTTTCTTATTTGCACACACTGTATATAGTTTTTCCTAATTTCTTTATTCTCAAAATTCTGGATTTTACATCTTTAATTAATTAATTTATTTTTTCTTTTAAAACTTATTTTAGTGTCCCCACTTAGTGGTTCTACACTGCTAGTACAGGTTGACACTTGAGTAAAGATCTTCATCATCATCAAAGCAGATAGAATTATTCTCTAAATGATTTTCATCCACTGAGAGCCAAACATAAGATACCAGTAATTTAATATATGTAGTCCACTATATAAGATAGCACTATTTGCTCATTGAATAACTACATAAAGGTTTTGGATCTAAGGTTTTGGGGAGGGGCTACTGTTTAAGCATGGGATAAGCATTAAATCCTGGTATTTCAGCAGTATTTTGTCTTGTTCATACTCAATGGCAACAATGATTCCTGTGTTTGTCAATCAAGAACTTAGTGATCAATGAAGTTATCAGGTTAGGTATACATTGGGTAAAATTACTGCTATGTGAATTTATTATTCCTTTCCAATATGCAGGTCCATTGGGCAACTATACTATTTTGTCTATAATAAAGCAGCTATTCTTTCTCTTCAAAAATTTTTTAACCAAAGATGTACCTTGCGCAGTCTAAAATGTAGGAAACGTTTTCAATACACCAGATTTTAAAGACTGATATAAATGGTTTCTCATTTTAGGGACATCAAATTGCACTGTTTCAGGGTGTATACCATAAGCAAGACATGTAGCAAAGGCTGCAGCAAATACTCGACAGTCACTGCCATTTGACTGTTGTTGAACAGGGACAACTTGAATGCCAGTAAAATTTGAACGTCCAACAAGATTGAGTACCTGCTCTTGTACTTCATTTAGAATAATGTTATGATATAGACTGTCCTACAAGTTGACAGTGCCATCTTCACACCCTACTGAGCCTACACAGTGGGCATTACCAGAATGCAAAATCTGAATAAATTCCCCATTAACTTGGTTGAAGTTTCTGACAGGGCCCAAAGTTGGTCTCTGTAAGCCCTCCACATCTGGATTAATGTTTCTGAGACAAACATGTACTTCATGGATAATGTCACAGTCAAGCCAACCATTGGGTGACGAAATCAATCGGTAATGCCCATCATTCAGCTTTGCAAGTAACGCTGACTTTTCTGAGGAGCATTTTGAAACTCCAGTTATCACAACACCATCATCAGATGTATTGAAAGAATCATTAACAACTTTTTTGCTTTGTTCAGTTTTTCCTCCGATTTACACACCATACATTACCAAGTTGTCATTGCATTGTTTGGCATCTGCTTGAAGTTTAAGCAGGGCAAATGAAAAAACTTTCCACTTTGACAAGATGGGTTATGGCATTTCAGCAGTTTATCTAAACACAGTGGCTTCTGTTTGCATGTGCAGCTAAAATCTAATTTTAGAGCTTCATCCAAAATATCTCTTGTCTGTTTGCATTTTGATTTTTCATTTTTGGCTGAGGTGTTTTTTGGCACAAGGGGACAAAACCACTTGCTTGAAAAGTAGAAATGGGGCATGCTTGGTTTGTGCATGTTACCACAGAAGAAATCAATTTGCTCACGAAAACCACAAACAACAAAGTCACAATAAAGCTTTCCAGCAGTGAATATTTGCCTTTGAGTTTGGTAATAGTAGGCATGTCCCCTTTTTAGACTTGCATCTCCATTTTCTGACTTCAAACAAGAGTTGTACTTGTTAATATACTGCTGCAAGGCTGTATCCTTTAAACAATAGGTGCATTTTACCGGTGTACAGGTTAATTTTTCCGATTTATTCGATTCCATGCCTCGATGTAGAACAAAACACTTGCGATATGTTAGCAGCACTCACCTTGACCTGCCATGCATCCCACACAGTGAGCGAAGAGAACCGTACCATTGTGTTCGGTTATTATCCAAAGTGCGACAAATGGATCGTTCATTCTTTGTGAATGTCTGACTTTCCCAGACACTATGTATTTGTTGCCTATTTTTTGTCCTTTAACGCTGCTTACAAACCCTGAAACCAATTGGTTATAAGACTGCAAACTTCTATAAGCCTTAAATTGGTCCTTGCTGTAATAATTCGTGTCGAGCACCAAAAACGACAATAAATCCATGGATTCGACAGGAGGCAGGCACTCTGGATCGTATGTTTTGTCTGGTATCAAGAAAGGATCGATCCCAAAACAAGAAATCTTCACTAAATAACGTTTTTTCACGTAAGGATCGAGCGTGTTCGCATAATCTGAGAGAGGATATCCCGCCATGTTGGAAAATGTGGAACACCAACATGGCGACTCAAATTTCCCGCGAAAAATGTGACGTCATGTGAAAACGCTCTATAGTTTACCCAAATTCCAAAAAAGTCTGGATGGAATGCTAGTCCATTGCAGGGTTATCCGCTGGCAGTTTTTCGCTGCTACCCATTTATACACCTGGGTGAAAAGAGACAAAGAGGAGTAAAGTTCCTTGTCTAAGGAAACAACATGATGGGTGAGGCTTGATTCCCAGACCTCCAGATCTGGAGTTCGAGCTGTTAACTGCTCAATCACACACGCCTCCAAACGTGACCTTTGTACAACACTAAGTCATACTTGAGAACAACTTTGCTCCACCTTTGATGCAGAATTATGTCACTTTTGGACTAAAGGTATACAGAGATAAATAGCCTCTTACAACCTGAAGGCTGCACTGTCAGTCTTAAGTTTGTTAGTCAGATAATGACCAGCTACCATGTTAAAATAAGGAACCTTAAGCCTTATAAAGAAAATGCATGATCCTGGTGTACATCCCAGCAAATGGCAATTGGCTTGTACTGATGGAATGGAGTTCAGTTGCCTTACACTGTATGGCAGTTAGATTTATCAAAGGTTTGCATGTTAAACTTTGCCTGTAGTGGATCGTATTGTCAACACAATTGCGTCCGTGAAACTGAGAGAAACTTGGGGAGCTCAAGTGACATAAATTAATCTTACCTTTGGGAATATATTGGTGTAAAAATGGCAAAATGAAATCTCAAAGTACTTTTACAACACATTAGTGACTAACAGGGTTCAATGATACATGTACATTTGGCCAGGGGAAAGGCATTTAGGAAACATTTATGATAAATGCTATAGTCCTAAACGATCAAAATAAACTGAAAGTAAGATATGTAAACCCATGAGTACAGTGTCTGTAACTATCGTAATGATCCTCCTTTCCACTTTAAAGTGAGTGCTTGCTTGCATCCAGACAATTCGAATCCTTTGGATTTTTCCAATGTCTGTGTTTTGCTCCTTTGGTTATTAAGTTATAGAGGCCAATTGGCCAAACAATAAAAACCACTACGGCCTTACTTGTAAGAGTAGGAGACCTGTTACTGAGAATAAAATTCAGGGGGGATTCAGACACCCATTTCATAACAACCGTATCACTTCATATTATTTAGCTAAGGTCATACCTTGCTGCCTTGTTCAGTCTTGATTAGTTTCTTCCACTTGAGACAGTTATCAGTTGATTACGCCATTGTTTAATTATCTACTCCAATGGGGCACTTAAGGGAAATTTCGTTACGGGTGTGTCGCCCGATCCGAGGCGTTAAAACCCTTAACCTGTTTTATATAAGAACCATTTTAACTAATATGCACAGTAAAATATTTTTGTGACTGCGCCCCGTTTACTGGGGACAAAAAAGACTGTAACTAAAGCTTAATCAGTAAATTTGACTGAGATTAACTTGTTTATTGTGTTCTCGCATTCACTCAGTTACATGGGGTGTGCAAAGAGCCACTCTGGCGGCTTAGACGGAAACCCTCATTTTTGTGCTAAATTATCTGCCCTATGGTTGGTTCAATTTAACATTCGATGTGGGGGTATTAAGGTCATTCAAGGGCTAGTCCATCTGGCACATCTCAAAAATCACATGGAAATTGTCATCAAGTGTTGGTAAAATATGTCTATAGCAACCAAACCAATTTTTGGATGTTAAAAGTTTCGAAGGATTTCATTTTCAGTGAGTTTTTCCTAATTTAAGAGCGTCAGAATTTTTTTAAAAGTATCTCCAACCCTCTCCTACCCCACCACCACCTACCCTGCTAGCAGAGGCTTTTCCCTTGTGTTTCTCAGCGTTGTACTGCCATTCTCTTCGCAGTTTTGGCTGCTCGCGTTTTGTTTTGGTTGTTTCTGTGCCGAGGAAAAGACCTCTGCAGACAGCCGTTTGGGATTCCTGTTGAGCATGCGTATTAGATACCTCCAAGATCTAGGAGGTAGTCACATGACTAAACCGGTTGTGGAACCGGTTTTATCGACTCGCGCATCTTTTTTGTACTAGTTTGCTATGCAAAAGTGAGCTCGCTATATCAACATGGCGAGTGCGAGTCTTTCCCGTGGGAAAATTGACTCCGGCGGCGGCATCGTATTACCGACACGTGACCCAGAAATTCCATGGTAACCGCATTTTCATCTCGCGCATGCTCAACAAGAATCCCAAACGGCTGTCTGCAGAGGTCTTTTCCTCGGCACAGAAACAACCAAAACAAAACGCGAGCAGCCAAAACAGCGAAGAGAATGGCAGTACAACGCTGAGAAACACAAGGGAAAAGCCTCTGCTAGCAGGGTAACCACCACCCTTACTGAGGATGAAAACGAAGGAACTCAACTCCTTATAAACTTTTATTGTAATTTGCTCTTATTCTATTTCATTTTCACAGATAGAAGTGTGGACATGTTGGATTTGTTTAGCCAGTTAACTCTCGATGTCATCTTGTCAACCGCGTTTGGTATCAAAACTGATATTCAAACAGATCCACATAATCCAATTAAAAAAAGAGCTGCGCGGGTTTTTAGTGCGCTGTGGCTTGTTCCTTATCTCCGGATGTTTCCTTTTAACTATTTTATTCGCTCAGTGATATCGTTCTTCCGACAAGAAATGACCTTTTTTGTAGCCGCAGCTTCGGAGATTGTTGAAGAACGCAAAAAGTCTCCCACGAAGGGAAGAAACGATCTACTTCAGCTGATACTTGCGGCTCACGATGAGCCCGCAGTTCAAGGTGTCAGCAGATTTTCTGATGATGAGGTCAAAGCTCAGTTGATCACGTGGCTCTTGGCTGGTTACCAGACCTCTAGTAACACATTAGCCTTTACTGCATATCACCTTGCGATGGACGCTGACGTGCAGGCAAGACTACGATGTGAGGTTGAAATTGGTATCCAAACGTACCGCGACCTGGCTTTGTACGACCTGGTAAACGAAATCGAGTATCTTGATTGTGTCATAAACGAATCTATGAGGCTATGTCCTCCCCTGCACATTTTTGATCGTAAATGCGAAGAAACTTGCGAAATTAATGAAAGGCTTACTATACCCTCTGGTATGGACGTTATCGTACCTATATACGCGCTCCACCATGATCCGGATGCTTGGCCAGACCCGGAGGTTTACGACCCCGAAAGGTTCCGGGGCCCCGCGAAAGATTCTCGACACCCGTTTCAGTTTTTACCCTTTGGCGCCGGGCCCCGAAACTGTATAGGAATGAAGTATGTGATGATGGAAATGAAGGTTGCCTTGGTGAGGATATTGAGGAAGTTCAAGTTTGTTCGATCACCGGAGACTCAGGTGCCCTTAGTTCTAAGTTCAGCCGTCACTCTAGCTCCAAGAGATGGAATTTATTTGCGAGTTAAACGAGTAAAAAGTCTGGTGTAAAGACTGCAGATGTCTAGAGTAGCCGTCTGGAAAGGGCTCGATCTTGTGTCGCACTCTGCACTGTAAGCGTTACTTATCCTTTGGTTAAGGGTCGCTAAGTGGTGAACGAATCAAAGCTGGAGGGAACAGAGGTGTGAGAGGAGGGGCTTAGAAGGGCCTAATGACCACCTCTCTAGCTTCGCTTTCTTCTCTTCCCAAGTTTTAAGCTTGCGTTGCAGACAGCTGGTTACCATGTACAAGACGACGCTAATAATAGTGCTCTCTTTCACGGTGAATTCGCTTTAAACGGAAAACGCTTGTGGCCACTTCTAGATATCTTTCTTTTGTGGGACCAACCATCCATTAGTGACTCCCCTCTGTTTAGGTCTACCTCTCGCAGAGGTGTCCGCCACGGATTTTTTACATTTTACTGCGCAACAATGCACGTTGGCATGTTTTGTTCTAAAGGCCACTCTAAAGTGAGACTATCCGAATGCGCTCGGGGAGCGGCCGGGACGGGGTCATTAGTTTTAAGAGCTTAGTCTTTATGTACCTAGTCTGAGATTGTCTGGTACAAGAAAAACATAGAAGTGAAAAGTTTTCTTTAGAACAGGGACTGGCACAAGGAAATCTTAATTGGGTCAGAAAAATGCTGCTTAGTCAATCAGTACACTACCCGAAAAAACCTACACCCTCCCCTTCCTGGGACAGAAGGGAGATATTTTTATGCACTTTACGTCAAAGAGAAGCAACCCGTGAATTCTGAAATCAGAGGTTTTTTTTAACATCGCTTGCAAAAAATTAAGATGTACGATTGTCATGATGCGTTTGCATATGCATACTTATTCCTCATACAAATACTATATCGTGTTTTCGAGTATGGATAGTCGGTTACAATCCTTACCCTCGAAGGATCCTCTAGAGGTGAACCTGCTCATGACAAGTAGTTTGTGTCTTCTTAGGACGGTCATTGGACCAGCTCCAGGCACATAGAGTCCCTGAAGCACACCTGTTCAAAATATATTTTATACTTACTACCTTGTGACGTAATTGCTGCTTAATCATCATTGGGCAGCACAGAAAATAACGCCATTAACGCGGGTGACTTGATGTTGACACAAATTCACAACTATTCACGTCTGCGCAATGTGGAAGTTTTAACGTCTTTAACCATTTTTTTACAAATGTCCAACAGAAAGTATCCTCTGTGTGTTGCGTAGAAATTTTTTAAGACTGCTGAGATTTTTACTGCGAGGAAAACAGGCACTTTGTTTATTTTGCCGACCTCGCTATGTTTGTGGTTTTACCCCGTTTCTCAGCGGTTATCAGGAGCGTAGCCAGGATTTTTTTCTGAGGTACGCGCAATTCTCGAAATCACTTTGCACTTCCACTCCCCAACCCCCCCCCCCCCCCCCCTACAAAAAAGAATTTCCTTGATTGAAGATTTGGTTGTAAGCCTCAGAGTTTTTTCTGCATATGAAATGACATTAGCAGCTTATGAAGTACTTTGTCGGGTGTTTGGGTCCATTGACTGATGCACGTCAATCATCTATCATATATCCTGTGTACAGGGGGGTCTGTACACAGGCCTCTACTATCATGCAATAAGGCTACATACTTTTCCGCATTCGTTACTTAATTATTTCTGTTTTCTTTTTACAATTAACTATTTATTTTTTATTATTTATTCATTATATATCTTTTTTGCGCACGACTTTTTCAGGTACGCATGTGCATACCGTGCTTACAGTTAGCTAATCTCGTACCCAGATCTCACTCTGTTTTACACTGACCGTGGGAGATCTGGGTACGAGGGAGATCTGGGTACGAGATTAACAGTTAGTTACACCCCTGGTTATCAGCACATACTCTCGCGATAACTGCAAGAGAGAAATTAGTAATTGTGGGTTAGGGCCTGTTTACATGAAGGTGGGGGACCCCAGGTAGATGAGGTAACCCGCCTGTCCATATAGTCTCTCATTTTAATTTGATCACGTTTAGATGATAGGTGGGCTGACCCGCCACATGTTACCTCACCTACCTGGGGTACCCCACCTAAATGTAAACAGGCCCTTAGCTGCTGACGAGACTGTGTTGTTTTAGAGGTGGAGGTCCCAAAATATGATTTTCGTAACTGATAAAGTGATTTGTGCACCATAAAAAGATTCAAAATTAACAGCTAACAAGTTTCGACGCGCAGTAGCCCTTCTTCGTTCAAGCAAAGAAGCCTAGTGTCTATGGCTCGCACACCAATATAAGAGGTACAGCAGGCGACGTTGAGACAAATTCGTTAAACATCCATAATTTGTCCCCATTGGAAAAAGCCACATTCTCTTTTACAGTTTTAGAGCAAAGCTTTTGTCACTTCCCACTACTGCGTCAGTTGTGGGAACTTTGAAGGTTTTTTTTATAAAAATATCGATGCTGTAACAGATGTTAGCATTGCGACTAGCACTTGTTAGTCTAAGAACTATTCAAATGGCACAACGCTACTTTCTAATCAGATTTTGAGGTTTCAAATCATTCTTACGTTTCAAAGCAAAACGTTCTCTTCTATATGATTGTCTTGTTTGGGTTTTGCTTTTACTACTTCAGTCTTGGCCACGCGTTTGCTAAAAGCAAACAAACAGGCGAACATTTTGTCTTAGATACACTGTATGCTACGCGTAACGCCATGGTTAAATATTACAAAAAGACCCGGCTCTACAGATGGATTTCGACTGTCGCCGGGAACTGTCGTAACCTCGTTTAAGAATACCGGCTTTCGTCTTCAAACGCTAACAATCCACCACTGTATACTCAGTAGCTAAAGCAGTTGAAATCGCGCCCATTTCACTAAACTTAATGTAAATGGAAAGTGCACCATATGTAAATACTTTCGATCTTTAACACTGTGTAAGACGAAAAAAATGTTAACTTCGTCAAATTAAAGTATCTGTTGAAACAATAACAACTTAACACTGAAGCAATCAGTAAAGAATCACATCAATAAGTCTAACCAAGCTTCTCTAAACCTTCCTTGTAACTATTGAGTGTTTGTTCTTTCGCTTTAACTTCCACTTTCCTTCTTTTAATATCTTCGTCCTTTCTCTCTTTTTCCTCTTGAAGCCTCTTGATTTCGTCTTCAATTTTTGTCTTTGCCGATTCAGCCTTCTCCAGTTCTTTTTTTTTTTGTAACAAATGCTGTTCAGTTTCTTGTATCAATTTCTCAACGCCGGCCTTGGCCTCGTTTAGAACTTCATTCCCAGCGACGCTTTCCGTTTCTGGAGCAACGTCTGAGGTGGTCGAGTGATCCCCGCTGCCTCGTTTTACACCACGGTTAGTACTTGCTGAACCCAGCGCTTCGGCAGAGTCTTGAAGAGTAGTATTTTTGGATTCACTTTCACCATCCCATTGTTGCAAATTGGAGAACCCCGACACAGCCAGACCTGGAACACATACGGCCGATTCTTGTTCGTTTTCGTTAGCGGCTTCGTTCTCGCCGTCACCCGTACCAACATGATCTTCATCGTCATCTCCATTTTGATCATCATCGACGTTTTCTCTCTCATTTTGTCTTCTCTGGCTCAAAATTTCTTCCGCTTTTTGTACTGGCAAAACGAGCTCTTGTTTCAGTATGAGGTCGACGAGTTCCCTTGCCTCTTTTTGGGTTTTACATTTGGCTGCTACATCGATAAATGTGTCACGTTGCTCGTTCTTTTGTTCCAAAATGGTTTTCAGCCAGTTAAGAGACAGTGACTCATTTTTGTTTAAAATTTCTTTCAGCTTAACCAGTGTCCTCTTCAAATACATTAGGAAGGGAGCCGTTGAGCTTTCCTCTCCTTGGGCACACAGGTGCAGGACTGTGTTACTGTTGCTACCTTCTTGAACTGAGAGTAGGTATGGATCACGTTTTAACAACGACTCGAGTATGTTGACAAAGATGTTGGATATTTTGTTCGGATCTTTGCTCTTGACTCCCTCGTGAAGATATCGCACCATAGAAAATACCACTGTTGCATTGGACATGCCCTGTGTATTGCCTTTTCTTAAGCTAACGCGGTCTTCCAGGGTCAAAAGCCACTGGACGGACTTAACTTTTCCAAGCGTAGCTACCCAATGCAGTAATGGGAAACGGAAATTAGGATTCGGATCTTGCAAGGGCTCGTTGATGTCATTGCTCAAATTGATTACATGCTTCTTCCATGCATCCAAGCTTGCGCGGTCTGATTCATGTAGGTTAATAAGCGACATTATCAATTCATTATGCTGACCCTGGAATTCACAATTGTCTTCACAGAATGGAGTACAATTTGTGGCTTCCTTGTCCTTCTTCCTCTTCTCGTCTGCTTGAGCACCATCTTCTGCTGGGGGTAACTTTGAAGACGAGTCCATTGTACGATTGTTGCTCAGTTCGGCAGCTTAAGATAAAATAAATGAAAACAATAATAAATCAATATGTAACATGACTTAAACGAATACAGTAGGATGAAAGAAATCTGTCTGTATAAAACTGTTTAACTTTGAAGGAAGTTAGAGTCTTAGCAGTTTACCGAATCATCACTTAGAGGTGTGCCAGGCCAGACTCAGGCAGGAAAAATAGTTATTATATAGATCGATAAAAATAATATTAATTGAAAATCAGTGAAAACCAAAATAAAGTACTTATAATTATGCAAATGATTCAATTTAATACCTGGTTTAAAATGATTTTCCTTCGAAACTCCCATACCCAAAACAAAGAAAATAAAATGAAATCCAAGCGTGAAATTGAACCACAATGTACAAGCTCTTTTTAATAAAAGCAAGTTCACAGACACATCATTAGATAATAATAGAAATATCTTACTCAAGTAATTCAAATATTGCCGTAAGCAGAAAGCAAGATGAATTCCTCCTTTCAAAATTGGACACCAGCCCGCAATCAATTGAAAACCAAAAACTGGTCAGCGGATAACTTAAAGAAATGAGTTGTATACCTGAGCCCGTGATACAGTCATGTGACACTGCTCAGCTGATACCTTTTTTGACAGCATTAACCATAGGTAGTATATGCCTTGGACTCCTAGCTAGTATTAAAGTGTGCAATTTCACATCCGCTAACATGGAGGGGTGGACGTACGTACGGACGTACGAATGATTTTGTCAGAACCAAAGTTTCTTGATTGCATAGATAATCAAATTTTCTTACCCATGGTGCTCCCCCTTCGCGCGTGAGAGCTCTACTATAATAATGATAAATAAATGAATGAAGATTTCTTAGGTCCCTAAGTGAGTGAGTACACGGTCAGTTTTAGGTGTGCGGTCTGGAACAAGCTGAAAGATCTTGGGGGGTCTGGGACAGCAGGAAAAGACTCACGGAATAGATCTGAGTGGCTTCCGAGTATTTCTCAGTTCCAGACCTTACACAAGCGGACCGCTTATTTTATAATTGCTACCGAAGAAAACGCTGAAGTATTAGATAATCTTAATTTATCCATTGTTGTCTAAAAGCCCACATTCGATATGTTAAAATTCTAACATGACCCCAAGGCTTTAGAGACAAAATTGCAAATTTTCCACGAATTCATTGTCTCGCAATTCCCAGAGGATACTTGAGCTCAAATGAAACCAAACCAAACATAGAAAAATGACCAGAAAGCATCCGAGTCATGAGAGCTTGATCATGTGGCACTGTCGACGCTTAGTGTCTGCTCATTTGAGAAATGATATTTGAGGCCAACAATCAAAATTTGAGCATGTGGTCAGACAGATGGATTTTAGAAGCGAAGAAAGAAAAAAACAGTTCGCGGATAAAGACAAACAGGATACGTCATCCGCGACGGGGGCACTGACCTACAGAGTATTCTCAGAAAGCGAGAGTGCCTTTCCGGGAACTGAAATGAAATTATTCAGTTTGTTTTACTAACTGTAAATTCCCCCCTCATGTTCTTTAATTACTGCCCATTCTAACCCACAAGCTCATGTTTTGTAAGCAGATGAATCCAAACACTCGAAGAACTTTTGCAAAATTTGTCATCAACAGAATCAAGAGGATATTTGGAACCGCGTTCCTTTACATGTGCATGATTGATATTCACCAGCGTTTTGCATCGCTTATCACAATACATGATCGGATGGCGCTTGCTTGCTTTGTGTCTTGGAGATTATGTATTTAGGTCTTGCTAATGCCGAATGGTTTCCTAGCTCCCTGGACACCGAAGCAAGTCGGTCATATACCTGAAAAGGCTCTTTTGGTCAGTGGACTTTGGATCGAGATGTTCTACGTCCGAACGAAGGTAAACACAATATAGACACTGTAATGATTTGGATGCTAAAATTCCTCACCTCTTAAATGATCCTTTTATACCAATTTTATCTCGGCTGCGAAACCCTACGCTTTCGAAAACCACGGCGACCCAAAGAGCAGCAAAACGCAAAGCGCGCTTCAACTTGCTACACCTTAGTTTTATGAACTACTGGGCTACTCACCCCAGGCTTCTCTTCCATTCGAGACGGCGAAAGTGGACTGCCCAGAGGGGCCGCGTATTTTTGACGCACCATACGTTTGAGCATTCGGTTTAAGATATTCCACTATATACATTATGCAATAATCTATGTTTTTTTTTTCGTACCAAGTTTGTTTGCAGCCTAATTTTTTGTTACCTCACCCAATCCACTGCTTTCTCAATAGTCAAATGGCTGGTCCCTATTGTGCTTTGTATTTAAACGAGTCATAGCGTAAAAAGAGACTCATTTGCATTGAACCTTCAAAACGATCTTTTAACCCCAATTTTCGCTATGAAGCTTGTGTTGTCCAGTCAATATAAAACGGAGTGAGCAATATAAAAATTACAAAGTAGCTACTTGTATATATACAAGGGTTTGATAATAACCGAGAGGAAAATACTAAATATGCAGTTTGAAATTTTAAGGTTGTTGTCGATTTACAGAGGGTAATAAGCTTCTTCATCGAAAATGATTGGCTTAAACGTTTCCATAAATTAACTACGGACGTGATCGAAAAACTCAGAGGACAAATGAAAATGCAGTTCACTTTGTAAGGCAGAATTTCGAACAATAGTTTTTTGCCCACAAAAACACCTATGAAATCACTTATTAATAAGTCCAATTAAAGTTATCCACTGCCATGAATTAGCGTGAAAAGTCATGAAAACACGCCAAAAATGGTTAAAAATGAGTAAGGTAGTCATTGTCTGGAAAATATGGACGAAGGGTCAAATTGAGGTCAAAAAATTTTAAACTGAACAAAGTGCGCAACTCAAACAAGGCTTTGTCATCTATCAAAGATTCTAATTAACTTGTTGCCGCAGAGATGCACCAAAATGGAACATCCGCTTTACACCGAATTCATGTTAGGAGAAGGTATCTTTTAATCTCAAGTTTAAATAACCAGGCTAAACCATAAAGACCGTGAAATTACAGAACGAGAAAAATCAAAGCTACTGATCAGAGTTACTAAACCAACATGGTAGTTAACTTGTACTTATCGAGGAAGTGGCTAACACAACTCTTAACAAAGTAGTTTCTTTAAAGAAGATGACAAGGGAATTGAACTGGAAAACAACTATTTTCTCAAGCCAGGAGAGGATTATTCTGAGAGAGTTGGACATTGCAAGAAAAACGTCAAATTAGTTCCAAATAGCACATTTAAGATCTATCTCATTTTTATTTTAATATCCGAAATAAATCCCAAGCACCAAATAACATTCTATTAACAATTTTTGTACTCGAGATAAATATACTACGATTATTTTTCATCTCTAGCAATTTTTATCATTTAAAAATAACCATTAACTTAAAATAATAAGGAAAAGGACAGATCATTTGACATTCCAGGAGCTTGCACCGATTACGGCTAGAGTCAGCTTTCCTTTAAAGCGTACAATCGACGCCCAACTTCTCCCGTACCTGCGTCGCTCGGTTAGGCCCGTTTCAAACGTCGTGCTACTGCCGTGCCGAACTAAATTGATCGAATTAAATTCGACTTTAGCACGGTAATAGCGCGACTTTTGAAACCAAGTCGTGCTACTGCCGTGTAGCACGGCAAGCTTTGCCGTGCTACACGGCAGTAGCTCGACTTGGTTTCAAATGTCGCGCTACTGCCGTGCCGAACTCAATTCATAAATTATAAATACATTAGAATACATTCAAAAGTTTCCTAAACCGTTTCTTTATTTTTGTGTTTTGTTTTCGGCAACAGCCGTTCTATTCGACTGAATTAAATTCGACGTCTGAAACCAAGTCGTTCTGGTGTCGTGCTACAGTCGAGCCAGCTTAGCACGGCAGTAGCACGACGTTTGAAACAGGCCTTATACATACATGCTTACATACTTACATACATACATGCTTACATACTTTATTAGTATTCCCCAGGGAGCTTTTCAATACTAAACAGCAAATAACAATATAATAAAAAATGAATAAAATTATAAAAAGCGGTCATTAAAATAATTCTCTAGCATGTGCATTTTCAACTTTTTTTTAAATGATGTTAGAGATAACTATTTAAAGTCTTTGTCTAAATTGTTCCAAATATTAATGTTGACTGCTCTATGGAGGAAACGTCGCTGGCCTGACATAGTCTTACTTGGAAGAATATCAAGGGATTCACTGTTTCTGGTGTTATGATGGTGAATAGACTTGCGTTTTCGGAGAGACTCACACAAGTATGTGGGGGTCAGTCCCATCATGCACGTAAACGTCATTACAGTGTCTCTGTAGTGGAGATGCTCATTTACCGGTAGCCATTTGATCTCGCGTAACGCTGGTGTTATGTGCTCAAATTTCTTGGTTTTTGTGATCATTCGACACGCGAAATTCTGAACAGCTTGAAGCTTCTTGATGTTTGTGGCAGTTGTGTTTGACCAAACTGTAGAGCAATAGAACAATTTGCTTAGGACTAGAGCGGAGATGATCGTGCGTAAAGTGTCTCTATCAAAACTGTTCTTTACTCTATTTACTTGACAAAGTTTGGTCATGCACGATGAAGTAAGTTGATGGATGTGTTGGTCATAGGTTAAGTTGTTATCTAGAATTATTCCGAGATCATTGGCATTGGTGACAGGTGTGATCTCTTTCCCCAAGAAAGATCGAGGTCGCGATTTCGTTAGGAAGCCTGCGCAGTAGTTGTTGTGTCCCGACCATAAGGAACTTGGTCTTTTCAGGGTTGGTTAATAGTTGATTTTTACAGCACCAGGCAGCCACTAGTCCTTAAATATCTTCTTCAAGAACACGTTCTGCAGATTCGGCATCTTTGACTGGAAAGGATAAGGAGATATTAGAGTCGTCTACGTAGGACTCGAGATTGCATAATTGTGGAGCGAGAGGAAGATCACTGATATAAATACAAAACAAAAGTGGTGACAGTATCTCGCCTTGTGGTACGCCATGGGTGATAGGGAGGGGTGTAGATGTAGAAGTGCCAATACGGACCACCTGAGTTCTGTCAGTCAGGTAACTCTCAAACCATTTCGTGGTTTTGTCGGCGGCAACAAGGCTCAGCTTCTGTAATAATATAGAATGGCTAATACTGTCAAAATCTTTTGATAGATCTAATAGTATCTGGGGTTAGTTTAACTCGTCAATATCTGGGGTCATTTTACTCCTGAAAAAGAGTTCTTTAAACTACTTTTTGGAGTTAAAATAACTCCCCAAAAAATAACTCCACTGCAAGGAGTTAAATGAACCCCACTAGAGGAGTTATTATAACTCCTTGGTAAACTAAACTACACGCTGGTAAAGTTACACTATTTAGAACAACATAAGTTTCATGTTGTGTTGTTGGGCGATTGCTAATGACCTCAATGTGGAGGTATCCTACGTGATGATTCACCATTCCAAACTTTTTTACTGCGGTTTAGGAAGAGTATTTCGTATTTTTATTGCGATTTATCTTAATTCCAAAGTATGCCGGAAATAAGTTCCTGAAAGAGGTCATTTAGCTTCCCAACTCGCTTAAGCACGGTCCACGTGGAATTTCAGCTCACGCTATTTGTTCTAGAACCAATCAATCGAGTCTTGCTCAGTCAATTAACTTCATGCTTTCATACCTTGTATGTTAAGTGTGAAATAATCCCCTCTTTTAACGATTCACAATCAAAGACGCCTAAAGTAATCAACTGAAGCTTCCTTGAACGTAGCAAAAACATATGCCACTTCTTGCGTGGGATGATAAAATCATTATCTACTCATCCATCCGTCTACTCTTAGAACACTGTTACAGCATCATGCAAAAATGTATGTACTTTCGCCGCAAATATCTTATTCAAGTGTGATTCATTAAAGCATTCAAATGTTGCCTCTAGCGTCAAATCAGATTCCTAAAATTATGATAGAAGTGTTTGGCAAAGGACACTGACCGATGTTTTGATTTTCTGCGGTTTTATTACTTCATCTTCATTCTATGCATAAGTCTTTTTCAAAGTTTCTTAGGCTAATTCGGAAGGTCAGAAATTGATAAGTTGACAAAGCTGACACGTTTTTGGAGCAAGGGAGTTAGGACCGAACAGGGGGGGGGGGGGGGGGGGGACTCGCACCACCTGCAAGAGGTCCAAGCTCGATTCCCTCGGACATCGTTTCAACTTCTCTCCTTTCTGTGTAGCTTTATCTAGCTTTAAATACCCTTAAAACGGAGTATTGACGGGGGGGGGGGGGGTGGGGGGGGGGCGGGTTAGGTAAAATCAGAGCAAGGCAGTTTTCAAAATTGCAGCCAGATTTCTTGATGTTTTGGAGTCGGAAATTGATCAATAATCGAATAATCATCAATGTAATTATACTAAAACAATTAGTCGCCTCAAGCGACGTTAATATCGGCGAATAATCACCTCGACTTCGTCTCTGTGACTATTCGCCGAAATTCACATCGCCTTTGGCGAATAATTGTTAATTAGAGAGCTTTAGGTTGTAAGACGACAACGACCACGAGTGCTAGATTTTCTCAGTAGTAAGTATTGCTCGCGCGTGAGGCAGCCACATTTTGGCGGGAAAACGTGGTAGCTGTCGTCATTCTTCTGCGATTTTTAGCGAGAGTGTCGTAGTGGCAGAAACAAGTTATCAAAAGTTAAAAGTTTTAGCATTTTACAAGCGGGTGAGGTCTTAATCTCCTTCAATAATAAGTATGACAAGTACAATGGTTTTACTTGATCAAAATCTTTATTTCACTTTTAAACGGACAATGGCCATTGATTCGCCAGACTACATACATTGTACAGAAATTCAGTTAAAAAGAATATAGCGTGTTCAATAAAGAAGTACGCTTCGTCAAAACTTTACTTTTACTGTATAAAATTATGTTTAATGTTATCAGGGATGTTTTAATTATTGATTTTATGAGACGTTCTAAAATACTAGATGTTTCTTCACGATGATATAATTAACGTTTCTTGTAGCACATTCAGTTCTAATAGTTACTAGCCGGCGTGACTCAGAGTGGTATAAATTCAAATACGTTGTCAGTATTAGACTTGCTCGTGAGAAATAAGGAGCCCGTAGTGTTCGCAGCTAGATATCTCGTTTTTGATGGTAAACCTTGTTTTTGGCTGATAAATTTTATTCTATAGCTATTTCCACTATTTTTTTCGTGCTTCCTCTCAAAGATGGCTGCATTTACACTTGTACAGTTTGTGCCACCCGTAAGTTTCTGAAAACAAAGACGAAAATATTTTAGGTGAATCAAGTCAACGTTTGATGAGTCATACTACTTTATAAATTATCCACTGAAACCTAATCGAGTGGAATCCTGTTCGATATGTAAATAGAGAATACAAGAGATATTTAACAATTATTCCTCGAGCCCGAATGGGCTCTGAGTCAATAGCCCATTCGGCCTGAAGCCACGAGGGCGAGAGGAATAATTGTTTTAGTAAAATCCAACTAGTTGGTCAAAAATATCGAGACAAAACAACTTTAGCTAGTTAAAAAATCCTTTTTTGTCGCCAACAAGTCAGCGCTTTTCGCTACTAGTATAGTAGGCTATAACATATAGCCTACTAGTAGCTCAACCAATCAGAACGCAGCATTGATAATAGACCACTAGTTGGATTTTACTAAACATGAATAGTACCCATGAGCATATTTATATTAGACTGCCAGCAGTCCCTCTTCAGTCAGCGGTCGAGTCTAAGAGATTCCTTATTCGCGTGACCATCCTGAGGGACATACCACAGTCTATGTTATAAAGAGTGTTTTCACATGACGTCACGGCGGCCATATTGGTGTCCCAAAACAATGAAACGGCGGCCATGATGGTGTCCCAAACCAATCCTCCTGGAGTTGTCCTCTTTTCTTATGCAAATGCTTTCTTTTGTTCTAATAATTTTGCATAGATGCTGGCCACGTGAATGAAAACACTCTATACAGCTATTCCGAGAAAGGAAGTCGGAAAAAATGTGCACGCGACAATCCCGAAAGGTATTATAGGATATGATCGATATACTGTTCCTGACGACTGTAGCTGTCGAACCTACTTTTGTTGCTTTCCTTTAGCACTCGCAAACACATTTTCATGGCCTTTCGTGACAATTCCTTCAATTTTTTTTTGAAGAACAGTAAACTCAAAACCACCCACAATGCCTTTCGGGATTGTCGCGTACACTTTTTCCGACAACCTTTCTCGAAATAGTTGTATATATTTCATAATACATCTCCAATAAAATCTTATTTTGAAAGGGGTAAAAAATATTCTGCCGACTCACCTTGAATATTATAAGAGTGGATGAGATAACTTTCAAGGCAAAATTCCCTCCATTGTGAGTTATTTGAAAGCATACCTTTTCCGATGTTGCGCGGGTTCTCAGGACAGTTAGAGCTTAAAAAAAAAACGTATCAAGTATTAGATGAGTATTGCCTCGTGTAGGAAGATTAATCATCTGTTTCTTAATCATCTTTACCGTCGTTAAAACCCCTATGAATAGGCAGTGAACTCAGTAAGGAATCAAATTTGAGTGCAAATTCTACGTGCACCATATAATTTACCCTCCAGAATGAAAAGTGGGAACAACTTTGAGATGTCGAGCTAACTCTTATGTCACTATCTTCGCTTACCAGTCTGCAAACACTTAATTTCCATGAATTTTTTAAAATGAAGTTTAAATTGGCCTCGATAGACATGTCGAATCGTTTTCCGTAAGTAATCATCTGATCTGCAAATTTATCGGTTAAAATAATGGATCAATTCAAAACTACTGAATAAGCGTTGTCAGGTTTGCTGAATGCCATGAAAAAGATATGTTATGATCAGCTAAACCCAATTGATAGCAGAAGCTTCGTTTAGCGTGACTGTAGTAGGAGTTTAAGTGGGGAAGGGGACGTTTAAGGAATGTCTTTCATTATTTCTTGAAATTAAAGGGTCAATCCTAAAAATAGTGTTCGGTAAAATATAAAACTATCTTCAAAGATTTAAGGATGGCGCTTAGGATTTGAAGAGACAAACATGGATTACAATAACAAACTTGGAAAAGAAATGAAGAAGTGATCATCATATATCGTTAACAAACTTGGAAAAATTGAAAATGAATGTTTCAAGATACCAATGTGAAGCGACTCTTTTCAAGCAAATAGTACAGTTACGCATTCCATTTTAAACAAGAATGCAATATCATAGTTTCCAGAGAACAGCGAGAGAAGGAAATTGGTGAAGAGGTGGAATCGGATGATCAAAGGAGCGGTGTCACGAAATTTATCAAAATTCAAAAGATGGGATCTGCCACCAAAATGGGTGAAACATAAAAATAACCGCTAAAAACATAAAAATAACGTATAAATAACACAGCGAATAAAAAAGGAGGCACGGATGGACAAATTTAAAGAAGATTCAATCGGATTGCAATTGTGATGTTTGAAGGCGAACTAGTTAGTTTTGATGTAATGTGCGGGAGATACTTGTTTGACACGTATCGCCGGTGTTATCATTCGCATATAATTTCTGAAGTTCTGTCAGCCGGTGTCTAAGGACAAGTAGTTGGCACTGTTACCTAGACAACCGTAACACGGCCCCTTTAATTTGAAAGTATATAATTTGAATTTGTTCACAAATTTGTGAGCCTCTGTATGGGCACCTGCGGACGTCGATCTCGTCGCGCATCTTCCATCAAATCGTCGGTTTTTCAGCTAAAATCGTCGCCTATCAAGCACAACCACAACAACGACGAAAACGAGAGAATTGTCAGAGCGAGCAGCACACTTTTTAGCCTGTCTTTGCCGTCATTGCACGGCTAACGTTGTCAAACTTGAATGGCAATGCGATCGTCGCTTTAATCTCTAGGATTGTCGTTTCATCAATGGCGATCGTCGCGACTTCGATTTCGCCGGAAATACCCAGCATACAGAGGCTCATTTGTCAATGCAGGGAGCAAGAGTGGCGCAGGGGTGAGAGCGCTCGCCTCCCACCAGTGTGGCCCGGGCTCAAATCTCAGGGGCACCTAACGGCAATTTTTGGAAAATATCTGTTCCGAAAGCGATTTGAGATCTAGAATTTTCGGATCATTTGATGTAAAATTTCTTCCTTGCCTGCCTCTCCTAGGATTTTCGAACATCTAAAAACTGGTATAATTGCCCATTTTTAACGGATTGTTACGCTAAAAGATCACCTAAAATTTTCGGAAGCCTTTTCTCTGGCTGAAATTTTCGAAAAGGTAAGTTTTGATCCCTAAAATTTTCGGATCACATGACTTTCAGCTAGGAAATCCGAACAGATGAAAAAGTTTTTGGGGATAAAAATGTGGGTATATCTACCGTTTCAAATACTAAAATACGTTCAACAATGTTAAGTTTAAGTGGTTTTGAACTATATTCTCGTTGGGTGCCCCTGAAATCCTGGCATCGATGCCATATGTGGGTTGAGTTTGTTGTTGGTTCTTTCTCTTGCTTCGAGAGATTTTTGTGCGGATACTTTCCAAATTCCAATACGACCAGGTTCAGGTAGACGAAGAATCACTTTGTGGATGTGCTACCCCCAAATAATTATTTATTATTTATTTATTTATGTTACTTACTCGTATCAGGGCCTGTAGAGCGAGCGTTGGCGGACACGTTACACATGGTTTGGTTGCAGTGATGAAATCTGACAAGAAATGAATTTCTCACGGCCTTAATGGCGAACTGATAACTTGCCACTGAACTGAATGTTGTGCTAAAGATCACTGCCACCGACTGGTCAAAAAGGGAAAAAAGAATAAATTAAATTAATGGTACATATTAACTGTAACGTCTCAGAAAATAACTTCATATTATCTAAAATATGTGATTCAACTGATTTATTAAAGTGTCACCAGGAGTCTTGATAATGTAGAAACGTTGCACTCTGATTTGTTGAAGAAACTTTTTTCAAAGACGTTTTCACCAATGATATTAATACCAATGGCTTTATTTATTTAACGAGGGTAACACTAAATAGCCCAAGGCTAATAAACTTGTGGTCCTCAAAACACAATCTTACAAATATATAATATCTATACTAATAAAAACACTAAAAACTATTTACATTGCCTAGGTATAAAAAGATTACAAAAAAAGGAGACTACTATTTACAATTAAAAATAGGTTGATTTAGATATGTAGCCTAGTGTCCAATCAGCGTGTTTCGCAAAAAGGTTTTAATTCGTCCACTATCTGTTCTTAGGCTTTAAATTAAAACCAAGTTTGATTAAAATCCAGATGGTAGAGATGTATATTAAGAATGCCTTTCTTATTCCACAGCGCAAGGCGAAATCTCTAATCATTTTAAACGGTATCGTCCAAGGTCCTGTAAAAACGATCGATGGGAAACAACCGAATTCGTACCGTTCTCTACATGTAAATAAAAAAGGGAACTTCAAATCTTAAAAAGAAAGAACGCTATTGTACTCACAATTAAAAAACGTAGAGAGAGGTTGTCCATTTTGCTCGCAAGCCTGGTTTATCTTTTTTTTGGTATGGTCGGTAGTTGCCAGCAGTTTTGAAAAGAAGTGTGTACAAAATTGCACAACTGAAAGCCTCGTCCTTTTATAGGGTGGAGTTTCTTGCAATCGTGACTTAATGGAATATGAAACGCTAAACCATTTTTCCTAAACTCCCTCTAAAACAATGAATAACGATGAAAAAGGGCGGAATTCTTGACCAATTGAGACAATAAATTCTTAGCGTTTTAAATATACCGATGATTTCTGTATCGAGGAGGACGGAAGTTTTTCTTTCCGTTGGTACACAAAAAAGCAAGCGATTAAGACGTAATTAAGAGACCAAAGCCACAAGATTACGTTTGGAATTAACACCGAATACCATTAATTACTACTTGTATTTGGCCACCATAGAATTCGAAGAAAAATGGCGCATTGTACCATTTCTTGCATGGTATAGTCTCCAAGGACTTCAAATTTTTGGCACGTCGTTTCCTCTACGCTCGTAGCATCTTGCTGTGCCGCCCTTATTTCCACCGATTTATGGCCAATTCGGTGTTATTCAAAACGAATTCATTGTTAGATAACGGAAGTTTTCCAGGTAACAATTGGGAACCCTTAACTAGAATCATGACCTTGGTATTGCCAAAACGAATAATATGTGCCCAGAGAGGTTTTTAATTGCAATAAAGAAATTGTTTTTGCATCGCCTGACTTGCGGACTACATCCACGCATCCAAAAACATAGCCTAACGATGGCATCTTACTGCAAAATCACGTGGATCACGTCCCTGTCTGGGTACGAACGTTCTTTACCATTTACCACAAATTCCCGGAAATTCCTGTTGGGATGTAAATGGTAAACGTTTTTTAGTTCGTCCCACTGGAATATTCCCGGGACAAACGGAAATTCTGAAAAGGTAGTTCCGTTTTCCCAGTTGGAACGTTCCGAATGGAAACACGTTTACCATTTACAAGTTTCTTGAGTTTCACACTAGTTTCATGTTGAAACTAGAATCCAGTCTAGCGCTGCGCGACCATCCGGAAATTTTAGGCAAATGGTAAACGACACGATTTTCGACTGATTTCGTACTTACAGACAAGGCAGGTCAAGCGCACCCTCCAAGATTCTATTAATGAATTGCCATTTGAAAAATGAATCCGGTGTCAAATTGAATACGGTGTTCTGCATGCGTAATGAGCAGTGAATATGTTACGAGAACTTCTCTGTATTTGTACAGATTGAAAATCTTTGAGTGCATGGATGAAATTTCTTAGAAGACATTTACATCAAATTCAGGGAAACTGAGGTGGTAGAAATTTCCTAACTGCTTCGCGCGTGAATTCACGGCTCATTAGACATGCAAGAATGCAGAGATGAATCTGAAATCTACAAGTACCAAGGGATTCAACTTTCGAATGATAAATTCATTAATGGCATCTTTGGGGGTACACTTGACCTGGCTTCACTCACGGTAATTCAACGGAAGTTCACCAGGTGCCTGATGTCCTTTTTGGCACGATATTCTTATATTTTTACTCCTAAGATTTTCAATTCATTAGTGACCATCCGCGGTTTAAGGTCAAACCTCTTTTATAAATGTAAAGCAAATTAATTTAATATTTACATATTATAAGCATTTTACATATTTCCATTTTACACTTTTCGACACTTTCCTCGAACCAATTCAAGCTCATGGAAAAATAATTTGCTTATCTTAATTGCACTGTCGTGCCTTTGTTAATAGGCCCGCGCAGGGAGCTCATAGAAATTGTGGATTGTTAACATTAGGGAGTTTAAGCAGCGACGTTTTGAGCCACGCACATCAACTGGAAGTGGGCTTTTTGCACTTAGCTCTTGAGCCGTGATTTGAACAAATTTTTACTCAAATCGTCTCTATAAGAGTAAAGACACTTAGCCATACAAATTTGGTAGCGTCAAGGCATATTAAAAGAGAAAAAAGGGCCAGTTCCGGTTGACGTAAGTCGCTCAAGAACGTCGCTGCTTAAATAAAACCGTCCCAGAATATTCTCTAGCTGGAACACGTACAGGAGTTAGTCAATTGTCGCAGAAATTTACTTTTGGCCACTGCTTTCGAAATCCCAGTTGAAATCTTCTGTATCTGTCGGCCTCGTTATGGCAGTGAGGCGGAAAAAGTCAAGCCGACTCACTTCAGGAGACTGCCATAGTCATATTCCGAAAAAGTTCAGTTGAAAAATGTATAGCTAAGATAGAGGATAGTGTTATCAAGTGGTACTTGTTCAGTATAATTAGAGTCACTTTTCTTAGAGCAGATAAATCTATTAGCCTCAATTGCAATATTCTAGCTCTTTACAGTAACTTCGACTCTAACGCTAGGCCTTTCTGATCTCAAGGACACTCACAGGCCATTCGTAGTTAAAGGGGCTGGGGCGATCCACATACTTCTCGGCAGGCGGGTTAAGTACCAGCTGTTGGCCAAATTTCTACTTGTTTGCCTTGTTAATGAAAATAAAACCTATGTGGTATTTCATTTATGGAAACTCATAACATCAGAAGCTGAATCAACAACCCTAAAGCAGCAAAGGTGGTTGTGTGTTGGTCTTGATCATTTCCTTCGTTGATTAAGAACCTGGGGCTTTTAAAATTTTGTTTAGATATCATCATTTAAAACTCTTTTCCTCCTGTTTCTACAAAACCCCGACCACGAAGAATCATTCTACCAAAATAATGTTTAATAAGTTGTTCGACAATGACGAGAACCGAGGAAAATTTCATCTATTTTCCGGTCTCTTAAGCGTGGGTTGAAAATAATTGAAGAGGCGCGATCAAGTTTTTAAACTGACTTCGGGATGTCTGCTTTAGACCAGATAAAACCATCTTCCACTAAGTTAATATATTTGAGGTATATTTTCGAATAATCAATAATTCTTACGCAATATAGAGGAAAATCTCATTTGATAGTGGCCAGGCTAGCGTCTCTGAAAAATGTGGTAAGTAAATCATCTGCATAATAAGTTTGAGCATTCTTGGACCGTTTTGTGGGTTGAAAGAATCAATTGTGTGGAGGGGGACAGGGGGGCGGGAGCCCGGGAGAATAGGGGGCGGGAGGGGTACGGAAGAGGGGAGAAGAAAGGGCGGGAAGCGGGATCTCTACGATCGCGGGAAGCGGGAGAGAAATTCAAAAAGGCAACCTTTCGTTATTTGTTACTGCTTACATCCCGTCAAAGAAACGAACCCATGCATAACAACGTTTCTTGACTTTCATTTAACGTTTTCCAAGGCTTAAAGCAAAATTTTTTACACGAGAAAAGTCAAAAAACGAAAATTCGTACTCGGGATAAAATTGGAAACCTTTCCAAGTCGCTTACGTCATAGGACGTGAATGAGATAGCATGACACATGTACACGTTTGTCGACTGTGTCAGTCGTGTCAGTGTCTCGTCTGTCTCGCTAGCTGTCGAAATTCTCCGTAAGAACAACAAAGCAAGTCGGTATTTTTCGGTGTGGTGGGGAAAAATCTGTCCGTGGAAGACCTTCCCCTGGAGCTCGCTCCGTACGACTGTAGTTCACAAAACACTGAAGATTTTGGCGCGTGGTGTAAACTTGTGTCGAAGGAATGCCACTTCAATGATCACGTTGGAGGGTGCGGAGTGGTTCGATTTACAACACAATTTTTTTATTTTGGACAAGGCCAAAGTACTCCCTTTTAGAATAGGGAGTCAAACAGCGTGATTTACATGATAACGGGAGAAACACAATAAAGGGCGGGAGTCGGGAGACAAAGGGACAAAAAAGTACGGGAGGCGGGAGAACGGAGTACGGGAAGCGGAAGATTGTGACCCCCCTGTCCACCCCCCCCAATTGTGGTAGAAGTGGCAACTTCAGGGCGTCTGACTCTCCATGCATTTAAAAAGAATGAAAAAAATAAATACAGAAAGGGATAAGTATAGTTTTGTTAGACCGATTAAATCGACTATATTTAAGTCAACTAATGCAGCAGAAAACATCCATATAAATTGCTCTACCAAGGCTAATTGGCGAGTATTCCACTAAGGACCATCTCTGACATACTTGCGGAAAATCAGGGCTTGAAATGTGAGCATTTCAAACTGTATTACATGTTGATTTATTCTCTCGTTCAGTCTTTCCGAAAACGTTTATGAATGAGAAACGAAGATCGAGACTATTCAGGGACGTCTCTTACTGCTTCCCTAAGTCAGGAGAAAGTTTGACAACAAAATTATTTGGTCCGACGTCGAGCAGCAGTAGATATGTGATGTACAAAATGGATGTCGTGTTTACTAAAGTCGGCAATTGTTGTCGTGACCTTAGTGTATAGCTTCGTAGCCTGATTTAAAGCACAAAACAATATTCCGATAGCAATGGGATGTTGTTTTCTAAACCTCTTGTCTTCCAAAACTGAGGCGGAAATGGAAGTTGTAGACGAGAAGGCCTCAGCTAAAACGCCTACGTCTACTCCTCGACAGGAACTTCTTTCTTGACTAGTCATTGTTGAATATGACCGCCTGTCGTATCAAGAATTTGAAAGAATTCGATCTTTCAGGACTTATCATCAAATCTAAGTTTAGCCATTTTTATAACCTGACAAACGATCCGGTGTTTTCAACTGTTTCAACCCAGTAAATGGTTGGAACAAATGCGACTTGTCATATAAGTATGTGGCGTTACAGTCGTCAGGTTCAGTGTAATCCTGAGAAGGATTGTTGAAGACAATGACTACATCAGATGTTTCGATAACTCGTGTGGTGGACGTCATCATCAAAGGCCAAGTTTCATCTCAACTTAAACATGGACCTGGCGTTGAGGGGAGGGATAGGGAAATAAAAAAGTAAGAAAAAAATGTTTACAAATTTGCTAATTTAATGCGTAGAGCTGTACGAAATTTCAACGCCCAACTCCGAGGGCATTTGAACTCATGAAAATGAGTCATATTGATAATAGCTTTGTGTTCAGCAGGAGAAGCCATATTTAACAATTAGTCGGCGAATAGTCACCGAGACGAAGTCGAGGTGACTATTCGCCAATATTCACGTCGCCTGAGTATAATTACATTGATGATTATTTCCGACCCCGAAACATCAAAAAAAATCTGGCTGCCATTTTGAAAACTGCTAGCCTTTAATGCTATAATATAATCACCGGGATAGTGCGAAGCTCCTAGCCAATCACAGCGCTCTATTTTCGATAGTCATCGATGTAATTATACTAACATAATTTACATTTAAGTGCTGATTCTGCTTCTTTTGAAAATCGTGTAGAAAAGGATCCGCGCACACAAGCTTGATCATTGAACATTTGAGTTTCCATTTTCGTATACCCCAGAGATATTTACTAAACCCTGACAGCTAAAAGGTTTCTGTGATGGTTGTTTCCTCTTGGGGGTTGACCTGTTGACATGAAAGGGAGCTTAAGATACAACGACGAACAATCTCTTTCGCGATTATTTCAACTCGTTTACTTTGTCAAATGCTAGCGAACTCTCCTGGAGTTGAATTCCTAAGAACCATATCCATATTCATACGGAAATGGAAAAATATATCGCCGTCGCTTCTTGTTTAGCGCCTCCATAAAACTGAAACTATAGGCATTTTCAATTCGAAGTCGTGCTGCAGTGTCGGTAAAGAAAGGTTCAAAAAAGTTTGCTGCACGTGCAGAGTTGTTGTTTTGCCTATTCAACCTGTTGCTTTTGTAACATTGTTGCTGCCGTTGCGGATGTATCATATCTCCGGCCTGTTTACGTGGAGGTGGGGAGTCCCAGGTACGTGGGGTAACCCGTTTAGGTGGAGTAACCCGCCTGTTCATATAATCTTTAGTTTTTTCATTTTCTTCAACGGTCACTTAAGATCACTTTTGAAATGTATGTTGAATAGCATATGAAACGACAAGTTTATAAAAATGCGAAAGCTCACAACGGTTTGTCACCGCTGTTTGTGTTTAATTTTGATCAAACTAAGATGGCCCAGGGACAAAAGTCTCTTTCATTTTAACTTGATCACGTTTATATGATAGGTGACTTGACCCGCCGAGTGTTACCTCACCTATCTGGGTCCCCCACCTCCATATAAACAGGACCCTAAGCTCCCTAATGAAATGCCAAGTGCAGAACGGTATCCCTTTATTTCTATCTGTTTATCAAATCGTCAGTAAATGTTCTGACTTTAAGTTAGTGATCATTCAATTTCGAGGAGTAAGCTCCAATAGTTTTTCTAAGTTAAAAGCTGGGCCTCCTACTTTTCAAAATAAAGGGTTTTTGCAGGAAAAAAAGACCTAAAGCATTATAATTGGTATAGCCGTGGTTCTTTTTTGTTTTACGATTCTCTTTCTTTTTCTTCTTGATATGACGAGAAATGTTTCTAAAGTCATCAACTTATTTCAAAGCATGGTAATATCTATCGTATATTTGTAGGAATTTAGTCGGCTATCGTTTAATTAAACTTTACTACAGCGACGTGAGAGTATTACAGAATTCTATGAATACGACAGAAAAAAAGTGATGGTGGAATGCCAAGCATTATAGACTGCCATAAACTAGGAAAAGATTTAAAGAGCGGTGAAAGAAGTCAAAGCTAAACGGACTACTAACATTCATTTGCTATAAATTTATTCAGGGGACTCTCAGGCAGTAAAGTGTTTTCATATTATAGAGATGACTTGGATTCTTGAAAGAAATGAAGCAGTATAATTTTGGTTGGAATTAGTGTACGTTTTTTGGGTGGAATTGGGGGTTAAGTGTGAGTTATTTTTAATCAACTCCGGAACTAAGGCCTTTCGTGGGAAAGTTTAATTATATCTATCGTTTTTCTACTTGCCACTCAGACAGCATTTTAACTCTTCTTACGGGGTCAATTTAACAATTATGGTAAAGCAGCATGTCACAAACTCTTGGTATTTTGAATGCTTGGGTAGTCGGTTTCGAGAAGTTCAAGCTTACAGTCATCTGTGGTGCGAGTGACTGCAAGTGATGATTGGTGAACTGGGGATATTTTGGACATGATTTTGGCCCTTTCAAATAATTTCCTGAGTAAAAGGAAACTGCCACCCTGTCAGTGGGTAGAAGATATCAAAGTTATATGAAAATGACCGTGAATGTAACTAAAAACGTTATTGGCAATACACCTTAAATTCGTTGAATTGCACCCTACCAGAGGGGCACGGCTTTTTTCAACGTCGATAGTTCAAGGTTACAGCTTTTGAACAGTACAATTTTTTAAGAACTCATTTCACATTAGAGATTCAGTAAACACAATGTTTTATTATCATAATATTTTGTTAATGTGAGGTTGGATTACAATTTCGATAGCCTTTTAAAAATAAAAGACTTCCTCAATGCTGAAACTTCTTTACTTACAAATCAATTACCGCCAAACCGTTTCCTGATAAACTGAAACTACTACCCTCTGAGTGGGTGGAAGAATAAAAGCTGCATGGAGTTACTTGTGGTTATATGTAGTTGAAAACAATAATCTTCATAAGACCACCGACGTGATTGCAATTTTAATTGGGATGCAACTAGTTCAACCATTCTTGGCTACAACGTAACATTTTAGCGGAATCAAACAAAATTTTTGTTACGCCATGTTTTATTCACATAACCTGTTGCTGAATACGAGATTGGTTTACAATCTCCAACTTCCTCCCTAAAAGCTTCCTTCCTTTTGTATACAGAAATCATTGAGCACATTACGAACTTTCAATTGATCGGTTCTACAGAGCAGAGCGTTGCGTCCGGTCACTGGAAAGCTAAGGTTTCAAAGCCTGATATTGTTGTTGCCACTGAAGGAATGCCCAAAGTGTCGTTAATTTTTTTATTGTAGTTTTTTTTTTCAGCCTTATTCAGTTTATACATCACCTACATTAAAAACCAGAGGGTAATCTTAGCCCACCGACACCATCAGACTGAAAATCGGCTGGTAGTACAGTGATTCTCTTTTATCTTTTGGCCTATAAGACTCTACTAATATTTTTTATCATCAAGAACTACATTTTGCATGACTCTGTATTTTAATTAATATGTTTCAATGATCTTAATTGCTGATTTTTGGTCTGAGAGCTCCGCTTTTAGGTTCGCTAAAATCTAAGCATTTTGTTACACTATACTGACGCAACATACACTTTGTCCACAGTACGGAAGGGCTTCAATGTGAAAGTGAGCCCTGGCGTTGAAACAAAGGCCCATGTTCACCCTAGATGCATTGCGCGCCCTGTACTCCAGAAAAAAACATTTCGCGTAGTTGAAAATCCCTGCCTTCAGCGAGTAGAGTCCACCTTTGCTAATCTTCCACAATTCGCTAAATCTGGTTTAAAAGAAAGTCTAAACAGGTTCTTTTGGTATATTTCTTTATATTTTGGTCTGGTATCGTGCCTTTTTGTTTCTGTGAGTGTTTTTTTCACTGCAGCACTTTCGACGGCGGCGCCATCGAAACGTACAGTTGGAACACCGCGTCGATGGGGGTCGCCGAAGTACATTAGTCTCCGTGAATCCATTTTATCTCTGGAGAGATGGGAAAGAAGCTCTTGGCTGTAAATTTACAGACAGCTTGTTTGCTGAGTTCCTTCTACATCGAATGTTCAATTGTAATCAGTTGAAAGCAAAACAAGCGAATCACTCTAACATGAACAATGCTTTATTTAACCTATGAAGCGAGTGATATCCTTAACGTAAACTTATAGTCTGGCGTATCACGATTAAGCTCTAAAGTAGCGAGAACTATTATTAGCAAACCAATCCTTAGCAAAACCTAAAGAAAGTGTAACACAGCGATTACAGCGACAAGACTGTACGCAGTGCTGATTCGACGCTTTGCAAACACGACTTCTTGCTTATCCTTTCGAGAACACATACCTAAGCTTCCTAAGAATTAACACAAAATGATTGAGGAATCAAAACATTTCACAGTCGAATCGGGCTTCAGGAAAATCTCACCTGGTGCCCTTAGACATTTCGTATCGGGGGTAGAAGCGGAATCATTTGAATCTTGATATTCATGATTCCTGCCGTTTTTACCTCGATGATTCATGACTCCTACAAGAATTTCCTTCCAGATTCATTATTCACGAAGACTATTGATCACTTATTGACTTAATGATTTTCTCAGTGGCAACTTAGGGGGTGTTTACATGAGAAAACTCGCACCGGCGTGAGTTTCATACCGGGATGACTTTTTGATTTCGTATCGCGGTTACATGATGACTGGGTCATTTCGTATCTCGTTATTTGAAGATTGCAACAAACGGTATCGGTTTGGTTTACCCAAGGGTGTTTTTTTATAAGCAACTTAATTCGTACACTTCATGTTGATAAAATAAACGTGTGATTCAAAACCGCAAACATTACGCATGCGCTATTCGTTCCAGTCTACCGGCAGGCCGATTTCCCACCGGAAGGGGTGGACGTTTCGCGTTTACATGATACCGTTGCGAAATCTCGCACTGGAGTGAAATCTCGCCCTGGTGCGACAACCGGAGTGAACTCACGCCGGGGCGACTCGCGCCGGCATGACATTTTGTGGTGGTATCATGTAAACAAATGTAGAGCCATGAGAGGGAACTGGAGTGAACTCGCCGCGGCGCGAAAGTCGCCCCGGTGTCATGTAAACACCCCCTTAGTCACGTTTTGTATAGTTTCTTCTAGCCTGTGAACAGGCTCTCTGTTTGGGGAAAAAAATTGAGAGGAAAGGGAAGCGAAACGGGGGAAGAGAGCCTGTAGACAAACATTTGAGGCCGCTATTCCGCCCTCTTGTAATTATCTTGCCAAACATCTGTCAGTAAGATCTTTATCTGTCAATCAATTTCGCGCGTGAGTAAGCCTCCTGGGAAAATTAACGGAAATGCTCCGTCTGAAAACAAAGTGAAATGGGTCGCTAGTGTATTTGTCGATTTTGAAAAAAGTCGTTGATCTCCGGTGAGAGAATTAATACGGTACCGGTCCTTGGCGTTTCAAGAAACAAGACCTTGCTGGTTGACAGTGGCCAAGACAGCATTGTACTAGCGCAAGCATTTGAATCCTCAAGATTTCCGCTGAAGCTCCAAAGACAAGTACAAAGAGATCAGCAGCGCTTCGATCGCCGGGGGCGGTAGGCCTACATCACGTTTACCTCATGTCAGAATGCTGCTTGTTCTCATAAGTTTTTTCTTCTGCTGGGTAGATTGTGCTCTGGAAGGTTCTACCTTTTCACTGAGCAAATGTGATTTTAGCCGCTTGTTTCACACGTAGAGGTCATGGCACACATATCGATTTACTGTGGTTTTTGTCTCTGGTCGGCAGGATTTGCCCTCTGATGTAAGAGCATTTTCTTTGACTTCTTTTGAAGCGTAAATCATCTTATTAAGGCTGAACAAGGGTCTTACTTTTCTCCAAAGTGCCTTCTGGATCTGAATAACTAAGCAATTTTCTTAAGTCCGTGAATGTAATGTTGTGTCACGCTGGGCCCAGCTCGTTGCAGAATGTTTAAAAATTATTACGGATAGTAATTTACAGATCCGAAGTTATAAGCTTCAAGCGCAGCTTAAACCGAAGCTCCATCAACTACGGAGAATTACATTGTGACTCGGTAAACTCCAGCTTAGTGTTTTTCTAAAGATAGTGTGAGTCTTTTGACCAAGTAGTTCCTCCCTTGGTAATAGCTTTTGAACAAGCTCTTTGGAGTGTTTTGTTATTGCCAAATTGAGATGAAATCGCGTGCTACGTGCCGACCGAACAGCCGATGTCAATCAGACCTATCAACAGTCAGTGTTCTTGCCAATAAGAGCTTGCATCAGGATCTGATGCACAGCGGGTACCGTGGAACGGCGGTCCCAAATGTTTGTCTACAGGCCTTTTCGCTTTTCCCTCTCCCTAGTTCCCCGCTCGACCAAAGACCTGTTCACAGGCTAAGTTTCTTCGGCATTCAAACTTCTACTTCATCCAGACTCGGGTATAGTGGTTGTTTTTGTTACTGAAAGTTAAGCACCAGTTTACTGGAGAAACAAACAGACTATCAGGCCCGATTCCACAAATTATATAGGGGGGTCCGGGGGCATTCTCCCCCGGGAAAATTTTGGAAAATTGGACTCTCGGAAACGCCATATCCCGCATTCCCTGTATCGAACGCAACTAATTTATACGTGTATTTTGTTGAGCTTTTCTCTGAGTGTCATTATTCATGATTCCCGAGCCGAAGTGCAAAGATTCATGATTCCCAAGTTTTTAAAACAAAGATTCAAGATTCTTACATATTTTGTAAGTATGATTCATGATTCATGATTCCGCTTCCACCCCCGATTTCGTAATTTTATGATTAATTTTATAATTGTGTTCATCGGACTCAACAAAGCACCCATACGCATTCACTACCAGTTTAAATTTTGAACTGCTTTCTGCGGTGACATTTAACGAAGTCGGCTATATATCTTCCTCCATTTGGAAAATAATTTTAAGTCTTACTGGCCTCTTTGATAGTCTCCCTCGCAGTCGTTTTTAGTATCGTCACGCAACGCTCCTCAAAAGTGGAAGCCAATCAAAACACTGCATTTGACAAAAGAATCGTTTCAAAACAAAGACACAAGCGCGCAAAGCCGTTTAGGTGAACATGGGCCTTTAAGATGTTTCTTAGTGGTAAAAGTAGTTACAATTAAATGGGGCCCTGTCACGGCTGTCCATTTTATTTTGTTCATTTTGCCAATTACAGGCGTCCATATTTTAGGGACACCCAACGACGGTTTCCTCCAAAATATGTTGAAAACACTTTTTAGGCTATCCAGAGTGTTTTTAGATCTCAAGAAATGCATTCTAAGCAGAGCTAGGAAATTCTTATCTCTTCTGTCATCCTAGGGGAACTTGAATTTTTTCGAAATTACAAGGGCTTCAGTATTATTTTTCCGAAAATTTTAGGTGCAATTTAACGTTTTACGAATATCAAAGTGAGAATTTTTGTGATTCCTAGTCTCCATCACATTTTAGAATCCGAGAATTTTAGGTTTCCTTTTCTACAAAAAAGTGTAAACTGGTTAGTAAAATATGAAAAATTAAACTTCAGAAAGTCTTAGGAAATTTATTAGATAAGCTTCGAAAATTGCAAATGAATGGAACGTTCATCTAGCAATTTTTAGCCGTCCTCACGCAAAAGAAAATTCTAGGCCGCAATATTTGCTTTTCCCAACAGATATTTTACAGAAAACGGTCGATGGGTGTCCCTGGTATTTGCTATGGAATTAAGTGTTCGCGAAGAAATTGTGAATGACAAAATAACAACTTCGTAAGAAACAAGTATTGTCTCCCATGCATAATATTAAACGTGGCAACAACATGAATGGACTTTGAAAAATGCTAGTTCAGCTAACAAGTTTTCAAAAATCACATTTGCAATCATTTTGAATCTTCTTCGAGTTTGTTCTTGCGTGCCTTATTTTGTATTTGCTGTATTATCTGTAGTTTCGCAGTTCTAATGATTGGAGCAGTTGTTTTTAATTATTATTCACTCCAATTGGTGTGAATTACCCAGTTCCTTTTCGCTTGTATCGAGAAAGCAAAGAGCAGGTATATGTTTCACGTTAAAATATTAATCGTCTTTTACCGATTTGGAAAACACTTGAGTATCGCCGGTAAATACCTTGCGGTAGTATATGCTCGATAGGCCATTTGAACGATGACGTCAGTTTATTATATTACAACCACAATCCTTGAGGGTTTGCTTTCTTAGGCAAATTAAAGCTTTTGTTGTTTAAACCTCACTGGGATTACCAAATTTGAATATGAAAGGAAAACGAAAAGGATTCTGGTCCCTTAACCATCTAAAAAAGGGAAAAGTATACTTAGTACGACTTCATGTAAGACTTGTCGCGGAAGCCTGGCCAAGTGCGTATGCCTAAGACATACAACAAAGTTCTGGATTTTGCCGTCAAGCAAAGAGACCTATCTCGTATGCTGTCTTGTTAACACTCGCAAGAAATAAATTGAGGCTTTTATGGGTTCTTCGTACATTCGAACCGAAAATCAAACCTAATGAGAACGTTCCGTCAGTCGCGGTTGTAAAAAAAGACGAAATGCATTGTTTAAATGGTTAAATTTTACGAATTTCACTGTAGATCAGGGTAAAAATCTTCACGCGAAGACAAAAAGGATATTAACTTAATGACAAATTCTACGCTTCTATCAGTTAAGTACGTTCATCTGTATTCTTCGACAGGTTTGTTATCGTGAAGAACTATAATCTTCTACTTTACCAGGATTTAGTTATAACCCTACAAGAAATTATTTTTTAAAATATAACAATTATCTCTCGGACAAAACAGGGACAGATCATTGTTGGACAGTTGATCCTAGATTGCGAATCCAGTTTACCGTTAGTAACCAACTGATTTGACAGGGAGAAGTCAAAATTAAGTCAGGTGTATTAATGGTTTCTCCCTTTTGGGCTTCAAATAAAAATGAATTACATTAATAAAAAAGAGGCTAATAACGGGTTAAATTCTGAATACTTTTCGTCCCATAATGGAATATGTCGAAATATGGTACGAAAGAAATGTATCAGTTCTTCGGCGTTCATTGAAACAAATAAAACAGTCATTTCGCTACGTTTTGTTAACAAGCAAGATTAAAGTTTCAGTTTTTGCAGTAGGAGCGTTCGGTACTTACAATTAGATGAAACATATGGCTGTTCATTTTCCCCTTAGATTGCGCTCTCTCCTCTCAATGAAACAGTCAAGGAAAAAGTGTGCACTAATTCAAGCTATCAAAATCACCCTTTTATAGGAGAATGTCTTAGCCCGTTACGTGCGTTTCGAAGGAAACAAAGAACCATAATTTTCCCCGTTATTAACCAGGAAATATTTCGGAGAATGTTTTCATTTTCTGCGATTAAAAGCGAGGAAACCGTCCTTCAATATGATCAAATTAGAACGGCCGTTTTAAATTATGGATTTAAATCTGTCAGCAAAAAAATCCTAATAATTGTCTTATTTCTCGCGTTTTTTAACCGCGCCTGGCATTGCGACAACCTCAGGCGATGTACAAACCGATACGATAGACAATCGCGCTTAAAACTACTCGTGAGAGACCGCTACCGCTGAAGGATGAAGTTGCCGCGCACTTTGCACATTAGGACGAAGAATTCGTTTAGGGTACATCCAGAGGAGGAATGAACGTCTTCCCACACTGCATTGCGATTGTGTTTCTTACAAGATGGGGGAGTTTTCCTTCGGAAGTCGTGTTTTTACGGTGTTTTTGTGTGACATTTTTACCGGGTTAGAATCCTAACTAGAGGTAAGTAAGGCTATTCGTACATTCTTTGTATTTTTATCTTTTCATAAAAGGAAGCTTTACGGGAGTATTTCTTCTGGAACGTATATTTTTTCGTATTTGAATTATGATGTCCTGGTCTGTCATCGTTCGCCGCGTAGGAATAGTTCTGAAAACATGTTTGTAGTTTCTTTTCTAGTGGGGTATTGTTTAATTAAGTCCGATATTTAAGTAACTCAGAGGTTTATCTTTTTATTTTTACTAAAGTGACCCAAAGTGACCCAGATATTTGAACATTTTGAAGGCCGAGAAATCGGTCAACTTTGGCGGTTTTGTGATAGTCTTACAGAATGCTGCGAAACGTGTCATCACGCAGGAAATGCAGAGGGTCTGAATGTAGTCTTTTTGTGTTATTGATTCCGATTTTTAAGCAAAATGGCTTAATCTGAACACTGTTAAATATTTCAAACATTCCCAATATATTATTATACAGAGACTTAATTAAGATTATAAATTATGAAAACATCTCACATTCCCAGGCGTTACCCTCGCCAAATCTTCAATCATTTCAATTTCCTTTGCTTTACCATAAGGCAGGGTGGCCAATATCAAAGAAATAATAAAGTGATTAAAATTACAATCTATACTTAATTATGAAAGATCTTCAAATCTTGAAATCTTGCCATGGGTCTCTTTGATAAGATATAAGTTCTTTGGATTCATAAAAGGCGAAAAAGAATGGCTTTCATGGCTTTTCTAGTTTTCTTTTTGTACTGTAGGTGAAAAGGAAAGTGTTCTTCATTCAATTTATTAAAAAAATGGGTCAATTCATCTTTTGATGACCTATTTAAAGGATTGATAAGGTAGATAAATAAATAGAAAGTGACTAAGTTGGGATCGCAAAAATTACATATTTGCCCAAGAGTGACTAATATGGGGTTTAGGGGCTCTGAGAGGCCAGCGGCACATACCCAGCAAAAATTACCCCACGTAATCCCCCGGGGGGCACCGCGGTTTCGTTGAAATCATAACAGTTTTCCTGGAAAGCTCCACGGGATCTCAGTCAATCTTAATAAGCAAATTTTCTTTTCAACCTAAATCAAAATGATTAGTAAAAAGAATAGTACCCTTATTTTTGACCCCAATTTTCTTTTTTATAAAAAATACATAAACAGACCAGAATCTTACTTTATTTTCCATTTTAAAAAACATGAAATATTCGGCGGTGTTGCCCATGTTTCTCATTGCATTAAAACTTACTTTCATATGACAACATGCGGGTGTTTTTCGCACGCTCAGGAGGTCAAAGGGATGTGATTTTTCATGAAAAAAATATTCACAAAATTCTGCTTGACTTGTTAAGAAAATAATTTGTTTAATTTTGAATAATTAACTAACAGCTCATTGATTTATTAACTTGGGCGACCAACTTGGAGGCCCGGGCACAACAGCTAAAAATGCTTGGGGATCCCAAAGGGCTCTCTGAAATCTTCCCTAGAGCACAGCCTTGCAGCCCTGTAGTTATTGGAAGTTTGATACATTACATGTTATTGTTGAATGTGGAAGTGCATTTTTTGAGGACATTACGAAAGGAATGCAAATTTTATTGAACTATCCCATACTCCTAACATATATGGTAGCAAAGGAACCCTTGTGTGTAACTCATCTTCTAGTGTATTAGTCCTTAACAGAACATCTCCGCCTCTCCTGCACACATTTGTTGCATACACTACTCAACTTTCGATTGCCATTCAACATAACGGTAATTCTTTCTTACACCAACACATTCCGCGTAAACGCCTTCGGGCGTCTTCTTGTTTGCTATTCAAATGCCGGGTTGTGTAAGCACTTTATCATTAGCGAGTTTAACTATGACTGAAACCATTCAAGGCCAGAAGAGTCTATGGCAATACGCATAAATTTAATTGACATTTTTGCACCAGTGACCGACGATTAAGGCCCGTTTCAAACGTCGTGCTACTGCCGTGCCGAACTCAATTGATCGAATTAAATTCGACTTTATAGCACGGCACTAGCACGACGTTTGAAACCAAGTCGTACTATCGCCGTGCCGAACTCAATTCATAAATTACAAATGCATTAGAATACATTTAAAAGTTTGCTGAGCCGTTTCTTTATTATTGTGTTTTGTTTTCGGCAACAGCCGTCTGAAACCAAGTCGTGCTAGGGTCGTGCTGCAGTCGAGCTACAGTCGAGCCAGCTTAGCACGGCAGTAGCACGACGTTTGAAACAGGCCTAATAGAAATTGATAGGGGCAGCAAACCAAATATTGTTTCAAATACGTAGGGTTCATTCTGTTTCAAATAATTTAAGATTTGCCGGATATATGAATTAAGAGGATCGAGTAAGTATTTTTCGATAACTGAGTAGGGCTGTATCACATAAACTATAATACGGAGCTTCAGTTGTCGTGAAACGACTCGAACCTGTCAAAGCTACATGTATCTGCTTTGAGAGTCAACTGTATATCTTCCAACAAAACAAAACTGAAAACTGGCCTGCATTTTACAACATAGTGATGCGCTCTTGAGTTTGCCGGTGATACACAAAAACTCTTGTCTGCTGCTGTAATGCAGTTGCAGATATTTTTGTCTTTTATATTTGGCAAACAACCCAAGCATAAAATACAAAACGTTAAACAGAACTGATAACTATGCTTATTAATGGTTTCTTAAGAGGAACTTAGCAAAACATGTTATTACGACCAAACCGGATACGAAACCACGATTATTTGTAGCATTGCATCACACATTTCAATTATATATAACCAGCTGTTTATTACGTACTAATGTCCACAAAATATCTTTTAGTGACGCTTGTTTTCCTAGTGCCCGTCTTTATGCATGGCCCTTATTTAGGAATATGTATCAGGTCACTTTTTGCTGATTGGAAAACAAAGAAAATGGACTGAAGTAAAATTACGAATGATTATGAAACGCGGAACAGAGCAGGAAGATTTTGATTAACATCAAACCGTGATATTTTGCCTTCAAAGACAGAAATTCCGCTAACAGCACCGACGTTGGTAATGCATGGTAACTTGACTTTAAGGAAATGACATATACTCTTATTATTTATGGCTTTTTTTTAAAAAAAATATTACTTGATGTAAATCTTATTAACGCCGTATTAACTCCCCTTTGTCAATGTGCTCCGTCAATCTTCCGGACAGCTTCCGCCCTCTCGTCAGAGAAGACTCGGAGATCGGTTTTTTCGAAAGTACTTACTTTGCAATGTGTCATTTTTGTCTTGATTACGAAATACCTAAGTGGTAAAACGCAAGGAAGTTTACGTCTCTTTCGAATCATCAAAGCGTTGTTAAATTTCCATTTATTTATTTATTACCAATTCACTCCACTACATTACAAAAGCAAATAAGCTAACACTAATATGGAGAAGGAGACAACCAAAAGCGCAAATGCGCCATACTAGGGATGCCCCCGACTATCTAAATATAAGAAAAATATGTACAAATAGAAATGTTAAAGTTCTAGTTATCCTTAATAAAGCTTAAAACATTTTTTTTAAAAGTTGCAATACTAGTTGATTCTCTAATATGATTGGGTAAACCATTCCATTCATTTACAATCCGGTTAAAAAAACTATATTTAAAACCATCAGTTCTACTAAAATTTGGAACAAGGTCCTGTGTGTCATTTTTCCTCAACTTATAACCAGTATTTCTGTCCTTACAAAATATGAGCTTATTTGAAATGTCAATATCATAATGTCCATTAATTACATTAAAGAAAAATGTAACATCTCTAGTGAATCTCCTACTGGATAATTACAACAACCTTAGCTTAGATAGTCTAGTATCATAATCATCATCAGACCCAATGATCCATCTGGTAGCTCTTCGCTGAACAGCCTCCAATTTATCAATGTTACGTTTAGTATAAGGGTTCCAAGTTTCGCATGAATATTCTAATAAAGGTCTCACAAGACTACAATAAAGTGTGTTCATGGTATCAATTTCCTTTAAGTCCCTACAAGTCCTCTTAACCAACCCTAAAACCCTATTAGCCTTGGCAGTTATTTTATCTACGTGTTGGTTCCATGAAAGATTACTAGCAGTAAATAATCCTAAATCTTTATACACATTAACACTTTCCAAAGGTTGACCTTCAATATTCTACTCCCCAACCAAGGGTGACTTTTTCCTGGTTTGATGAGGATTGAGCGGAATATTGGATTAATACAGGCCCTTGTTTACTACTGTGATTCAATCAAAGAGCATTAAACCTTCTAAAAATTTTCCAACTGAGAACTGACTCTGTGAAGGACAATGGCGGGAGCAGAATCAATCGATACACCGTGGGTATCTCTAATTTCAGTCGCACACGAGCCATGTTTAGGATATATAAGCCTAGGAGCCTGCCACCACTACCGAATCAATCAATAATCTTTATTCCTCCTAAAATTAAAAGACATATCTTAAGTTACATCTTTCCTTTGGGAGTCTAAAAATACATAAGACATACCGACTATACAATTAATAGAAAGATCAAAGATTATATCTAAAATAAGCCTATTTACACAAACATTCTTAAATCTATCAGTCTTTATATCCAGGTGATGAGCACTTATGTTTCTGAGTTGATATTTTGTTTCTTCGGAATGATGTTACTAAGCTGGTAATCGGAATCCACTGAACGTACCTTGAAAAGCTTCTTTTATCTCCCTTTTCTAAAAGTTCTCGAATGTCCATTCTCTTAAGTGAAATTCGGTAAAACTAAGCCGCTAAATAGGTGGTCTACTTCACAGTGACTGAAACCTTCTTTCCTTAAAGATTTTAATACAAACAGACACTTATTTGCCTTAATCAACTTACCACGTACGTGTTCGCTATTAATTAATTAATTTCAAAAACTTATAAGGCGCAAATATCTACATAAATATATTCAAATGCGCCATAGGGAAAAAAAAAACAATAATACTACTAATAATAAAAATTATGAATAATAATGATAATAAAAATGATAAAATAAGATGATAATATAGATATAGAATAGAAAAACTAATGGCTAAAAGTTAAAAAGATAAAACCTGTTAGCAAAATCTTAAAAATTATAAGCTGAAAATTATTTATAATCTAATAAGCTAAAAATACAATCTTATAATCTAAGTGGTACAAAATGCTTTTTTAAAAGTGTCAATTGAAATGGATTCCCTAATAAATCTTGGCACAGCATTCCATAACTTAGGTGTAGCGAACAGAAAGGCCCGTTCACCGAGAGTTGCCTTGGGCTTAACATTAGGATAACTAAGTAGGATACTGTCGCTAGACCTTCTTAAATTATATTTAGATACAGGCTTAGGAGTGATTAAAAAACTTAAGTACGAAGGTGCTGAGCCCTTAAAAATCTTAAAAACAATCAACAGGATTTTAAATTCAATTCTGACCTTTACAGGCAGCCAATGTAAATCTACTAATAAAGGAGTAATGTGACAATATTTACTTTCATTGCATATTAATCTAGCATACATGTTCTGCACACGCTTTAGCTTATTGAGGTGATACTCCGGCAGGCCATATAAAAGACTGTTACAGTAATCGACTCTGCTTGAAATAAAGGCATGAATCAGAGTCTTGGTG